>VWZN01020606.1:181022-219384 GCA_013396955.1 Regulus satrapa | reverse complement strand
TTTTTTTTTTTTTTTCTTTGTACCAAAACATTAGTTACAAATGTTTGACATCAAGGTGACTGGCATCAAAGGTATAACCTGGACACAGGAGGGTTTCAGGACAGTCAGACACCCCAGAGCAGCTCACAAGGCTGTGCCAGCCCACCTGCTGCATCTGGAGCCCTAGAAAAAGCAGCAAAGCCAGGAGACATTAACATCTTGATGCAAACATGCTGGAGGGAACTGGAGTTGGAAAAAGGTGATTTTTCTTAAAGACTTCTCCTTTTGTTCCATGTAACTGATTGCAACATTAGGGGAGGCGGAAGAACGATCTGTGAACTTCTAATTCATGCACACTACAGTTTCATGGGGTTTCATAACCAACAGCCTAGAAATTACCCTGCCTCACTGTCCTGAGCTTACAAACAGAGCAGCCCCAAGAGAAAAGGCACAGTGGAGGGTTATTCTTGCTGCTCACACTGGGCTAGGTCAGGGGCTGCTATGCAAACATGGTAATAAATGACCTGGAGTAGTGACTCAGAGTGTGAAGCTATCCCATAATGGCAGTCAGTGACACACAGGAAGCTCTGCTTTTGAGGGAGCCCTTTCACCTTAGCAAATGTAGAAGGCCAAGCCAAAGGATCTACTGAATCAGCAAGCAAAGACATCCTGAGTAACAAATACAGTCTGGGAAAAATTCATGACATGGTGAAAAAGCAAGTTATATCCTTCTAAAAAAAATTAGCCTAAGTGGATTTCAGATTCAAAAGTATTTAGAAAAAATAATTTTTCCTAAGTACATAGCAGAGGTCTGAACTAGCAGGATTTACCTTCATTTACACATTTTAAATGCAGCCTTTCAGCATTCAGCAGCACAGTCCTGCATTTAGGACTCATTTGTCAGATATAACTTAGTTCCCTACAGTTGCTTTGGAAAAGTCTTCTCATTCTTAAGATTGAAGATATGTGTATTTCACACACTGGTCTCAGAATAATGATTCATTTCAAAGATCTTCTTTTGTGCAGCAATTAGAATTTTTTTTTTTATTTTTAATGTCTGATTTATTTGAACTGCCAAATGTAACAGTCAGCAGATTGATTTGGGCTCACAGAAGAGAGCAGGGAGCAGAACACAGATTCCTGTTCATGTTTCCAAAGGCCTTCTAAAGAGCTGTCATATCTGCTGCCTTGCAGTCAGTGCTTTTTTTACCACATTATTACACCCACATTGCTCCAACTCTGTATGTTTCATTGGACATTTTCAAGCTTACATTTCCAAGGCACAGCCTTGGCCAAGGACAGGTCTTTGGGTGCTGCAGTCTGGACACAGGTTTAGGGCCCAGGCTCTGGCTCAGCTGAGCAGCTCAGTTGACCTGGTCATGGGGTGATGATGCCCATCAGGGACCTGGCCCAGCAACACCAGTTTGAAATCCTGTGTGTTAAAAAACAGATCCACTTCAGTGGGGGCAACTCTCACCCCTGCTGAGGGAGCTCCTAATGCCTGGTACATACAGGATAGCTTTGGGCACTTGGTACATTACTCCTTCACAACTGGCCCAGATGTGCAGAGACACTGGAGTTCATCACTGCAGGAAATCAGTATTATTTTCAAGGGTGAGTTTCTAATTATCCAATAGCATTTTCAAATAATTTAAACAAGTGTTATCTTACAGATTTAGAGCAAAACGTTGACACATATAATTATTAAATAAGTGGGGGAAAATATGTAAAATCATCAGATACTCAAGATAAGAACCCATAGTGGCAAAATATTAGACTATTTCTAAAATTAGACTATTTCTCTGCCTCTGAATTCACTCATGACTTGCACAGGATGGATTCTCTTCTTTGCAGAACCTTTTCTGACAGCAGCATAGATTTCTTCTGGTTTTTCTCTTTTAATCAGGGGCTTCTTCTCTGGAGCCTTCATTCTCCACATCACAACTGGATGTCGTGGGCCAGTAGGACTCTGAATCTTGATAATCTTTGTGGATGCAATATAGGACATCTTCACTGTCTGCACCACAGAATTCATTAAATTTTTGGCAGCCTGAATTAGTGAAGTGACGCTGTCCAGCTGTAATAGGAAACAGAAACACCAGCCTAGAAGTCAGTGTGCTTTTAATTGCAGTAGGCACAGGAATAAACAACAGCTAAGTAAGACTACCAGAGACTAAACCATAATTTCTATATTTTCCCTTTGTGTGTTTGATCACTGTCCTTCTGGTCTTCTGCTCAGATTTATTGCGATGTACAGAAATTTGTACTGGTGGAATATATAAATGTTTTGGGAGATAATGCTTATGTTTTGGTGTTTTCTTTAACAGGAATTCACAATGCTTGTTTCAGGGTCCTAGTACAATTACTACTGATGGGTAATGAAACCAACTTGAAGAAGAGCTGTGAAAATGTGATCCTTTGCTTCCTTTCTTTCAACACTAGGTAAAGTCTCCAGCTGCTGTCACCTTCCAGGCTTCCACAGGTGCTCAGGAGCAGTGCTGGATACTCTGAAGTCTGGCTCTGGTTCTGTCAGAGTTGCTGAACAACAGCTATTCTCAGCAGCCAAGATTTGTATGGGATATTAGAAGTGGGATAACCCACAGAATCCCACTGTGTGACCTCTCCAGCTGCTTGGGGAGTGCCACCCAAGGGCAGAATGCAGACAAAACAAAAGCCCTCACCTATGGACACCTTGCCAAGCATCCAGCATAGCCATACCAGTGCCACAGCAGGGGTGTCTTCTGTCAATGCTCATGGACAGGAACACTGAGGAAGCTCTCTATGGCTGGGATGGATAAATAGTAGGACTACTCTTCAAAATGGAAGAGCCTTCACCTTCTAAACATTCCCTTTGCTGAAACATTTATGTAAAAGCACTGAGGCCAGTTCTCTGAAGGGCTGTCCATGGGTTTAGTGGCAGAGTGATTCTGTCCTTTGCATGAAGCCAAACCCCAAAGCCTTGGGCAAGATACAATTTACAAATAGGGTTATTAGGAAAAGTTTCAGGACTTCTGCCTTTGCCAAGTTAAACAAACTGATCAGGTGAGAGATGTGTGTTATTATTGTTTGCCTTCTTTCTGATTGTGTAACAAAAATGAAAATAAGGCAGAAATTAAAAATGCAGCCCAGAGGCTGGGTTTAGTTGCAATTTGGAAACGCCTCTGAACTGGCAGAAAAATCTTCCCCTTAATACAACACATGCTGCTGCTCTCTGGCCATGCCAGAAAAAAAAAAAAAATTAGTAAGATGTCTGGTTAAATGCACACATATGTGTGAATGGAAGACTGAAATTATCTAAATTCTCCAAGAATAGGTGTAAAATCTACCAGATGGCCTCTAAAGTTCATTCCTTGCTGCAGCATGTGAACTTTCTAGAAAGGGCTGGCAGTCTCTAGGAGCCAAATGGTATTTGTAGGGCACTGCTGCCATCAGAGGACAGGTGAGTGTGTTTGCAGACTGTGATGTATGAACTGAATGACGGAGCCAGGCTGCCCAGCCCCTCAGTAGCCTTGGCCCTGCAGCACAGCTTCTGTCACACACTTTGATGTGAAATTCAAAGCATGTGCTGACCCCCAAATTTCATGCACTTTATATATCTAACACATTTGAAAAAAAAACATTTCCCAAAGATATAGGCTGTGGGGAAAGTTTTGCTCAGAGTTCCTGTCCCACACTCCCAACACCTCTGCAGTGTATCCCTTTCCCCAGGGAGGCTGCCTGAAGGTGCAGCCTTAACTCAGGGGCAGATGAAGGGAGACCCTGGCCACACCTCACTACATGATGCTGTGACATGGTATTTACTGGAGGAGGAGACACAGCTTCGTAGGAATGTCTTCTTTTCAGGCTAACCTGAGAATTGGTTATACACAGACACACATCTGCATGCACACATTCATGAAATTTCAATTCTCTCTTCATATCTAGAACAGCTGGGAACACCGTAATTCTGACAGTTTCTTGAAAGCTTTGAATACCTTTCCTCCCATCCCCCCCAACATTCTGTTTTCCACCACTGGCATAGTAGTAACACCACTATGAAGCTGCTGGGACAGAGGAAAAGATGGTTTTGGTTCTATGGCAGACGGCAAATGGGCTTCAGAGGAAGATTTTTTCCCTGGAGTTTCCCAGTGACTCCAGTGTTGTGTAACTGCTCTGCCTTTTTAAAGTTGCTGGGTGATAGAGGCATGTGAGGAGGCAGTGGCATGTTGGGCAGCAAATAAATTCCTGTTTGCATGTTAGGGAAAAGGCTTCTGGAAGAGACTGCATCCAGGCAGGATGCTACAAAACTTCAGCTGTTCTTTATTGTGACTTCAGTGGGTATTGTAGGACATGGAGAATGTTGAGGTGAGCACTTAGCTGCACTTTCCTCTCCTGTGGAAACTAAACAGTTTCCTCCTCCTCCTTTTTCAGCCTGTGGCTTCATCCACAAATCAGGTGTAGAACAGGCCTCGACTCCTTCATCCCACCACTGAGATCAAGAAAACTGCGGGTTTTGTTGTTGTTTTTTTTAAGCTCGTATCTTAGGATCTACAATAAGCAGTAAAAAAAACTTTAGAGGCACCTAGTTTTGATGAGGTTGTAACTGAAAACCAGTATGCAGCCATGTCAGCCTCATATTCTGACACAGGCTCTAGGAGGGGACACCTGTCAACTCCAACTTTAAATGCTGAAGAGTCAAAGCCTGACTCCAAACCCAACTATAGAGCTGTTCCAAGTGGCAGAATTCCCCTGCCCCTTGCCACACCAGAGGAACTGAACCTCTGCCATAGCATTAAAGCTTCCCCAAAAGATGCCCTGAGCCACAAGGAACTCAAGGTACCTTGGCCCCAAGCTGTGAGAGACAGCTGTGTATGTCCTCTGACGAAAGGCAGCAACCTAGAACCCACCAAGGGTCTTTGACCTGGGGTTTTGCTGCATTATGTGGGGCTGGGCTGAGTCAGGACAGGCAGTGAGGTGCAGGGACACTCAGTTAATGCTGCCCACAGAATTGGCGGTGTCCTCATGCCCACCTGTCCCCTCAGCTTTCTGATGCATCTCACATTTGCCCCCTAAAGAGGAAGGTTGTGCAGGGATGGGATATTAACTGCATTCAGAATTTTGGAGAAGCTTTTAGATGTTCTTAGATGTGTACTACAGACGGTAACAATCAGGCCATACATTTAATCTCCGTTTTTTTGACTTTAGAGAACAGCTGTTTTTCTACCTCAATGCCAGAAACACTCTACAGTTTGATGGAAATCTGTTGTTCTATAAAACTGATGTACTCAAGAAATGTCTTCACTAGGATGCTTTTATCTGGGATATTCACCCAGCTCTTCAAGGTCTCATAGCCAGAAAAACTGCAAAAATGAAACTGGGCATAAATGAAAGACTGATAAAATATTCATTGAGCATTTAAGTTCATTTCTCTTAGAGAGATATAGCTGCAAACTCTTCAATGCGCAGCAAGCGGTACATAAAGATTCACTAGCAAAACAAACCAAAGCAAACTAAAAGCTGTTTTATTTTTGCCTAACTTCACTTTTGCTCTTTCAGCATTTTCCATGGAGATGCAATGTCCCAGCCTCCAGATTTTACAGGTCTGTGTGAGTTAAGACAGTAATTCATTAAAGGCTTTAGGAAAAATGTTCCTTGCCATTTCTTTCCTCACCTGTCCTGTGAGCATTAGTACTTACTTGGCTAGCATTGCAAAAGGAATCCAGAATGATTCTCCACACTGTAGTTTCACACTCAGGTGAAACACACAAGATACAGAACAGATTACAATATTTTTTTAAGAAAAAAAAAAATACACCCCACCCCCAATCAGGCTGGCAGCACTCATGCTGAAATCCACTCTCCAATCTCCAGGACTTTTATTCCTCCTCTGTAATACGTCCTGAGAGCAAGAAAGAAAACTCTCCACTGAATAAAATAGCTGAAGGAAAAAGACAATAAATGAATTTTTAAACTTTTTTTCAGTTTGCTTACATCCATTGTATTTTTTCTAATTTTTGTAAAGTAATTTCATGTCTTGGCAGTGGTGGTAATCCTTTGTCTCAGCGTTATGAAACGCTGAACAATATAGTAACTGGTATGAGCAGGGTTTTTTAATATAAAGAATAACAAAAGAAATAATGACCTAGAAACTGAAGAAATCCTTTTGCTGTCAAAGTATTTTCTGTTCAGTGCACTAAGAAATGCTTGCACTGTCCCATGTCAGCAGTAGTTGTAACTTGTGTAGCAGTTAAATCCAAACTCTCCTTATTTCAGGACGTACAGAGAAGCCAGGCTCCTGCAGTTTGTGTGGATGCGCAGGTGCTACGCCTTTGAAGTAAAGCTGTGTGGGCCCACAGAACAACACAGAAACGGAACACTCCCGAAGTATTTTGGGTAATGTGGCAGTGCCTGGAGCCCCAGCTAGGACAGCCTGACTACTCCGCTAGGAGTGTTCTTGGAGTTTTTGCAGAGAACTGTAGGGTTTTGCTGTTTGAGAACTGATGTATTAGTTGGGTGTCCACAATATCCCAAGCAGTATTTACAGTTCAGCCAGATTTAGATTTTTCATACAGGTGGAAGAACTGAACATCAAATACAGAGGCTTTTTTATCAGTGTTTGAAGTCTGAACTTAAAATTCTTTTGGAAACAAGGTCAGTTATTAAAAATTTATTTTAATTGAAACATAAGGTTCATTAAATACATTCCTAGAAACAGATGTCATTTGGTACAAGATACCAAGAGAGTAAGACTGAATTTTTATTTCTTTGACAGCTACATCTGAAAGTAACACAAGTTCTGCATTTCTGTGGAGATAAGGGAGTGTCTGAGTAGTGCTGCATTTCAGGTAAGGAGTCCATACTACTTTGTGTCTTTGATTTTAATCCTGCTTTTTTTTACTAGGTGGAACTATTTGCTGGTTTGAATTATTTTATGTTTTTTTCCCTAAAGTTACTATATATAATAGTCATTCAATCCCTTAGGATTAAAAGTAGCAAAACAATCCAAACAGGTAAATTATTAGGAGTGAAACCTCGACTTCTTGAAGGTATTTGAGTTGGGCCTTGGCCAGGATCTTAACACCACTTACTTGCCTGGTTTTCTGAGCCTCCCGTTTTTCCCTACTCAGAGTAGTGTTAATTTCTCTTTAGTGAAAATGGAGACCTTGGTCTAACAGTGGCACCAGAAGATGGGTGTCCAAGAAAGCACAGCAAAGTCAGAACTGGAAGCACTTGGTTACCTACCATATGTGCTCAGGCAGCTGCCAGATGACACACAGAACCTGTCACAGATTGAATCCCAGTACAGCTTAGATAGGAAACGCACCAAAGGGAGCCTTGCCATTGTGATTCTTTTATCTGGAAACTTGTTCCCTCAGTTTTCCTCTCACTTCTGCTTTGCCATGCTCTCCCTCCTCTGGGATACTGGAAAGATTTCATCCTCATGGATGTGGCCTCAGGGAATCAGCTTCACTGCTTGAGTTTCTTTTCAAGGAACTGAGTTTTCCTAAAAGCATGGCTATTCCATTGGTTATCCACTGGTTATCTATGTTTGTGTGTCCATTCAGTGATTGCATTAAACACCTCAGGGGTGTCTGGGATTTGTTCTGTTTTACCCATTTCTCAGGTGGGGAATGGAATGTAATGGACTAAAAACTAACCATTACCAGAGACTGCTTCAGGCTAAGCAGGATTCAAAGAGCTGAAACTGAGTTCTATAATTAGGCCAGGCCTGTGTCCAAGTTAAATGATAAACAACTTATATTAAGGGCTGTGAAATTGTTCCTGTGCAACACTATAATGGAGCAGATGCTTAGCCAGGCGGATAGCTCAGTCCCTCCCCAGTACTGCTGCTTTCAGTTTCAGGGAAGATTTAAAAAAATGGAATCTATTTTTTTTAAAAAACAGGCCCTTGAGAAAAAGAGAACAGTGGCTTAATATAAATCCTTTCCTTGCTGCTGAGGAAGAAATTGAGTATTTGTTGCAATAATCTTTTATATACACTGAGGCTAAGAACTGTAAGATATATCCTGATTTTGTTAATTAACAGAGAAATTATTACTAGGAAAAGTTAGCTGTCCTTTGGTGTACATTACAAAAAATACCTTCTACTCCTTTAAATTAGTTTTTCTCAGTAGATGCAGTTTAGAAAGGAATAATAACTGAGCTCTCTGTAAGTGATTGACAGGAAAATCTATCCCTTGCTTTGCTCCAAATGCAAGGATTTCTATATCAACACACCTGCCAGTGTAAACTAGGCAAAAGTAAGAAAAGTATAATTTTTATTAGATAAAAAAAACCCTAAAGTGAAACATTCCTGTCAACTCTCAGCAGAAGAAAACTTGTGTCAGCTCTTGGGGGTTAATGTCAGCTTTTAAAAGTTGAACAGTTCAGTATTTTCAGAGTCAAATACTGAAATAAGTGATTTCATGTATGGTGTGAGGCCCTACAAGTAACCTCCCCCATCCATTCAAACAGGCTGAATTAAGAGCTCTCAAGAAGTGCCCAGGAGAAATGCCAGCCAGGAGAAGCAAAATGGCTGAGCCTGGAGCAGGAACTGTGCCCTGGTGCTTTGGGGCACAGCTTCATCAGAGCAGCCATCTGTGGATCTGAAGAAAGAAAAAAAAGGATGCTGTTCCACCAAAGTGAACGCAGCAGTGGGAGCAGGACAACAGCACTGAAGGCAGAGGGATGAATCAGGTACCTGTAGTGACTTGAGTGACTTTTTTTCTTTCCTCCAGTCCTGCCAGGGCCACAGCAAGGCTGTTTTTCCCATCTCACTCCTCTTCTGGGGGAAAGCACAGCCAGACCCTAAAAGGAGCTGAAATGCACTACTCCCATCTCCTGCCCTTCCATATTGGCTGAGGCAGCCTTTTCCTGGGGTATGGATTTCCAGGGACCAGGATTGTGTCAGCCAAAGGCCTGGGGGCAGAGATCCTCTGCTGCATTTTTCTAGTTTTTGGCTTGCAGCTTTGCCTCTGTGTTTTCACCTGTGGTTCTGCCTTCAAAGCTGGAATGAAACTTTGGAACACATTCATTGAAGTGTCATGCTGGAAATGTGTGATTTAACAGGTCTGGGAACTCAGGAGGGAAAACAGATATTTCAGTCGAGCCTTGGAGCATGAAGTTAGACACATTGAAGCATCTCCATTTGGCACAAAAACAGCCTGACCTCAGCGTTCAAGTAAAGTCTGGCTCTTGAGATATACTGGGGGAAGACCTGAAGATAAAGGAGACATTTGCAGGAACAACAGAGTGAAATAGCCCTCAGTGCACAGGTAAGGCTGGCCAATCTGAGGGGAGGGGCGCTTCTGTGCTAGTTAGCAAATTCTGGGATGTTGGGACTTCAGTTTGCTCTTCCAGACCCTTCTTTTTTAAAGCCAAAAAGCTTTGTCTCTCTTCTCAAGTACAATATAAAATGAAACACAAGAAGAGAATGACTATAAATAGCACAAAACAGAAATGTCTGGCAAAAGTCATGGGGCACAATATTAATATGTAAGATATGTTCATTTTCTACCCTGTGATATAATTCTCTCTTGTTAAAGCCATTGTTGGAAAAAGAGCAAACTGGCAAGGTAAGGTGCAAGCCTATCACTGTGCAGTGCTTATAAGTGAAGTATCAGCTTATCTGCCTAAGTGAATGCAATTTCTGTCAAGCTGCATACTGCAAATGTTACCCCATTATTTTGTGCCTGAAGCAGCACCAATTTAATTAATAGACAAAATGTCTGTTTCCTATTTAATCACTCCTGATGAAGACCTACTGAATCCTTGCCATTTGGACTTGTACAGCTTAGAACCTGGCAACTGCAAGCAGCAGTACTCACAGTATTGGATGGGACTATGGAAGACTAAATAGTGAGCAAAGACTTTTTAATGAATGAAAATAACAAAACTGCAGTGAATGGAGAATGAAAAGGTAATGATCCACATTCCTTCCTGTCTTTTTCTGTACAGGACCCTTTCTAACCTCCATAAATGGGGGGCTGACTAGAAAGAAAGTACCGGAGCTCAGGGACAGACAGTGTGAGAAAGGCAGACTACAAGAGTGTGTGGCCTTAAGTCCAAAAGCCACTAAACAAGGAAAGCAGTGAGAAGAGCTGTCAGATGGAAAGTCCAAAAAGTATCCCAGCTACCCCAGGGAAAGTTGCCTAATTAACCTCCACTAATGATACAGCTGGGAAGGAACTGTAGGTAAGAAACCTTCCAGGGCCAGGGGGGCCTGAGCACTGCTGCAGGGCAGACATGGACACAGGGTACACAGATCAAAAACAGCTGAAGAGGACTAAGCTGTGTTTATGGATTTCAACATGTTTTTTCATATGCATAATGCAACAACAAAGGTTGTCACAGAGTAAGTGCCAAACTGAGCTACACTGGCAGCCAGCAGCACCTCCTTCAGTGCAGGTCATCATGTAAGTGAGAATACATGCTGCTGACAGAGACACAGTGGCCCTTCTGCCATGGTACTGCCACCCACTGCACCAAGGTTAACCTAGAACACCAGTTTAGGACTCCCTTTAGTTGCTCCACCACAGCATCATCCAGAACTGGTAAGACAGGGACTATGGCTGCTCTGTTTCAAAAAGATGGCTCTCTTTTAGCAGATCTGCAAGTATGTGGCACTACATACTCTGCTCTTCATGCCTTTCTTCCTCAAGAGAGGCTGATTTGGGTTCTTTTTTTAATGAACTGCTATTCTTGTAAAAAGGAATGTTTCTTGAAGGGTATTTATATCCAAGATCCTTGTGCACAGTTCTAATAGTTGGAGTAGGGAGTTGTGGGGTGAATGTAAGAGCCATCTCAAAACAGCTGTTATAGATTCCACCAGTTGGTACTCAAAGTGGATTTGTCACTCTAGAAGTTGGTACTGCTCCACCCGAATGTTGAAATGTGTCATTTCCCAGAGGAGAGCAGCCCCCCCCCCCACCCCCCCTTCCCTTTTCTGCTGCCAGACACCTGTCCCAGCTCCTGAAGGAGGTGGGAGATGAGGGAGGGACTGTGAGGAGCCAATGCCAGCCAGAGGAGGGGTGGATGCCCAAGGACCAGGGAGGTCATTCCTGGCACGCACCTACATGGGTACAGGAGGGAACAAACAATGGAGGAACCTGTGAGTGTGATTATTTCCTAATGTTTTTTCTGGTAGACTTTTTTTCCTGTTACAGGTCTTCACAAACCTGAGGCTGGTTTCAGTTTCAGGTAGTTAGAAACTCATACTTTTTTTTTTTTTAACTTAATGCACAATAAAACCTTTACTTTTTGCTAGGGCAGGGCCTCTCTCTCTCTCTCTTTTTTTTTTTTTTTTTTTTTTTTTTTCCTTGTTAAATCATCTTGCTGTCTCCTTTTCTGATTCTCACTCAGAGACGATCAGGACTGGGGAGAATATAAAATATAATCCTATTCCAGATATCCAGATACAGTTCTCACTCTTGTATTTTCTAGTGAAGTTCTAATGCTATCTTGTGGGAAGGGGGAGAATAACCCCTCTGCTTTTTCACACAGAACTAGGGTTTGTGACTTGTTTTCAAGGCCAGCTAACCTAGGAATGTGATCAATTTCTAAAGCCCCTACATACACTTTCAAAGCTAGAACTTGCTGCAGCTTTTAAGAAAAGCAAGTCAATAACCAGCCATTTTTATACCACTAGTGAATTTCTCTCCCTCTTGACCGAGCAATTTATCTGTACAACACAGACTAACAACATTCTAAAACTGAATCAATTAAAACATAAATACTTACATTACTACAAAAGGCCATCTCTGATTGGTTTGGTTTCAGTTTCACATAACCACAATTTTAATTGCAGGGGGGCAGTTGAGCACAGTCATGCATAAATGGCCTCCCCAATACAGAGACCAGGGAGATTTTTTCAAATTTCTAGAAATTTTTCATAACCACTGACACTAACTAACTGTGTCTGCTGTCTTCAAAAGGGTTGAGATGAGAGCACAGATCTCTTTTGACAATGGCTGGCAATTTGGCTCTTTTCTATGTTAGCACCCATGACCAAAGTCCATGTTGGAACCTTTTCTAAGATTATTTAAGAGAGCAACAACCTTGCAGCAGCTCACCTTGGTTTCACAGAACACCCCTAAAGCCATTCAGGCCTCTAAGCATGTTCTTCATTTTCACTGACTCACAAACTAAGCACCTACTTAACTGTAGTTACTGAACTAGAAGGGAGTTGAACACTTATCTGAACAAGCAGCCAGCTTTCTCAAGTTTCTGGATGCACATAGGACAAGTTCTCACCTGCCTTGAAGAAGGGTTATGATATGTATTCATCTCTTTGGGATCATCAATGAAGTTAAATTTGGGGTTTCATTTTTGGAACTTAAAATTTTTGCACCACGTGGATTATGTACTGTTGAGAGGAGTGACACAACAAAAAAGGTAAAGAAAACAATGCGGAGGCAGGAGGCAGAAACAGCAAGAACCAAACTTGGTTGCAACATTTGGCTTTACTATAACCCACGTTGGTCATAGAACTGCTTATGAACGTAACAGGTAAGGAAGAGAAACTTTGTTAATGTGTAGCCCAAGTGAAAACAAGCATTGGCTTCAGAAATTATATATTCAATTAAAATTTATTGTCTCTTCCAGAAGTCCTAATGTGGTTTCTAAATTACCATTTAGACATATAGGCACAAGTATCCTATAGAAATTATAGTGTTTCAAATCTCACCTCAGCAAAAAGGCTTCATTTCTGAATAGTTTATCAACCACAAATAATGTAATAGTAGTTTTAATGAGAGATAAATATGCCTAGAAAGGCAGAAATAGGTAAGTACATAAATAGATATCTACAGATTGGGTAGAGACAGGGCTAGACAGGCACAGGGAAAAGCAGAGATAGAGACAGGTTCGGAGAGGTTGACTGAAGTAGAGAAAGCTCTAGAGAGAAGCTTTGATAGAGACAGGCAGAGCTGGATAGACACATGTATAGACAGGTGCAGATAGGTACAGACAGACATGGACAGGTAGAGAGAGAGAGACTGACAGACACAGACAGACCGAGAGATGTGCTGACAGATTTTAACAGGTAGAGATAGATATTGACAGGTATTGACAGCTAAAGACAGACATTTCTGACAGGAAGAGTAGTGACGGGTACACATAGACATTGACAGATAGAGACAGTTACTGATAGATCCTGATGGATTCTGCTAGATTTTGACAGATTCTGTTTGAATCTGAAAAATTCTGTGAGATTTTAGCTGATTCTGTTAGATTTTGGCAGATTCTGACACATTTTGACAAATTCTGACAGAGATATTGGCAGTGATGGAGACAGATTTTTGACAGAGATTTTGCCAGATTGACAGGTACAGAAGGAGATACATAAGGACAGAGAGTGACAGGTGGAGTAAGCGTAGATGGATAGAGACATGTACAGATAACTAGTGATAGGTACAGGTATATAGGTAGAGATGGGTGTATATATAGAGAGGTGTAGATAGATATAGATACATATATACAGAGATAGGTTTAGACAGGCAGAGCGAAATATTGACAGGTATTGATAGGTACTGACAGGGACAGATGAGTTATTAGCAGCTACAGACAGGCAGAGAGAGGCACGCTTTGATAGAGATGTAAAGAGATAAGTATAGACAAGTATAGGTACAGGTAGGTACAGACAGAGCTAGGTGTATAGTTAGGCATAGGTGGATAAAGACAGAGAGAGGTATAGATTAACATAAATAGGTACAGATGTAGGGAGATAGAAACAGATAGGTAGAGATAGATGGATGTAGATAGTTATAGATACATACAGATACAGATCAGGATACACAGAGGTAGATGAATAAGATAGCCAGAAAGAGGTACAGACAGAGATAGAGCTGGGGAGAAGGACAGATACAAAGAGAGAGCATTCCAAACTATGTGAATGTGAAGTTCCCTTGAATAGAGTAAAAAGTACTCAAAGAGTCGGAATGTTCCCAGTGAGAAGGAGTGCCATTTAGCACCTTGAAACCTTAACCTTATACCTTGAAATCATAATCCCATGTGCTCCAGGTAGTAACACATCACAGAACATGGGAATGTGAAGGCATTTTATGGATGGCTGTGCTGACGCCAAATGCATAAAAGTTCCATAGAATCACAAAATATCTTTTCCATGGCTAATGATACTTGGCTGTAAAGGAGCTAATAACTTAAATTAAAGTAAAATCAAGATATTTACTCAGGAATCAAGTCACCTTGCTCTTCCTTTTATTTATTTCTATAGACCCATAGAATGCTTGGCAGCATTTTTTTCTGGCCTGAAACTCTATGCCTGGAGTGTTTTTATTGTGTTCAGGTGCACACATGAACCATGTGTAAGCCACACACGTGTAAGCCAATGCACCAGCATTGTCAAGTGGGTTTCAGTTCTTCAAACCAATCTACTTCAGAATAACAGTGGTAACATAATGTGCTATGAGAATTTTAAAAAAGAAAGCTGATTGCTATTCCTTTAAAACCAGAAGTGTTACATTTCACTGTCATAAATTCTCGCTGTTAAGCAGGTGTTAGAAAAGAAAACAGGATTTGGAGACCATGGAACATGCTGCAGGCACAGGAAAGCCCAACAAAAGTAACACACAGTTTACTAATCTGATATATTTGATGTAGTTTTTTCTACTTACTGCAGACATGATGAGCTCTCCACCAAGATTCTGGATTTCTGCTTTAACCTGGCTGCATATCTTGAGCTGATGGGAGTACAGCTTGATCTGTTCTAGGTAAGCCAGTAAATCCTGTTTGCACGACTGGTCTGGGCACTGAAAAGAACAATAAATAAAGCATTTCAGTAACTGCTGATTCAAACTGATGTCTCAGGAATCATGTTAAAACTTCACTGAGGAGTATTCCAGTTGCAGACTACTGGAGCCTTGCTTTTCACTACAGTTGTATCAGGCTACAAAGTTCATTCCTCTTGGGAAGCTTTTTAATGCTCAGATTAAGCCTAAAATTCCCAATATGCACTCTGTATTTAACATTGCTGTACTTGCCTTAGCAGTATTTCTAAACACATCCTTTACTGATTGGAGTAATTACTTTAATACCTAAAATTATCTCTAAGAAAATACCTGCATGAACAAGTGATGAGGGCAATCCAAACAGATTTTGTGGGCAATGTAATCATATGTGCAGAGACATATTAACATCCACATATTATACTTTATCTTGTAATATGATCAGTGGAGGTTTTTTGTGTTCCATCCAGAGTGTATTGAACTCAATCTGTATTCTAGCTTCTCTAGCAGTGGAAACAGGAAAATTAGAATGTCTTACAAAAAACTCACTGATTTCAATATTTTTAACAATAGATATTTATATTATAGAAATAAAAATAGGATCATTCTAACCTAATTTTTTCTCAAAGTACATGGAGTACGTGGAGTGCAATGTTGGTCTGTGGGTACCAGGCCAACCGTGAAAGGCTAGATTTGATTTTCTTCTAAAGCTGCATTTCATTGCTCTGGCAGAATGAGGGATCTTAAGGGGAATGGGGAGCTGCTGTTGTACTCCCACAGCTGGCATGAGTAAGAGTGATCAATAAGCAGGAGATCTCTGCAGGTTTGCAGACATGGTTTTGGCCTGGGTGTGATACCTACATGATAAATCCAGCCCCTTTCTTTCGACAGGAAACTCTGCTCAGCTTTGCCTACTGAAAAAGCAAAGATGCATCCCCAGCAACTGCACACTGTCAAAAATCACCTGTGGTTTTATTGAATTTTGGTCAGTGGATTTAAATCCCAAACCCACTAGGAGCCAGAAAGAGGACCAGTTCTGCTGAACTCCAAAAACTGCTTTTGCTGAAGCAGCAGTATGTGTTCAAAGGGCTAGTATGACAATGCTGTTCTTCATGGCTATGCAATAACATTTGGTTAAGCAAGTTCATGCTTTAGACTTAGCAAAAGATGACAGTAAACAAGGAAGGTCAGAGTGTACAATTTTTAATTAATTAATATGACTTAACATCAGTCTTTACCTCTTGTTCTGCTACATCCACTATTGTTTCCTCTACTTGGGCACAGTTTACAACAGAACCAGAACGCTTCCTTGATATGATCTCTTTCTGTGTGTGATGTTTTCAAAATGCTAGCCATTATGGAAAACTGCCCTAAAATATGTCTTTATTTCTTCTTTGTTAAGTATTTTAGGACTTGTTTAGCTTCCTTATTTGTTTTAAAGACTGCCTAAATCAGTGTTTATATAACAGTATCTGAGTATTTAGAGAGTGAAATACTCACTGTTTATTTTATTTAATTTAATTAATTAAAAATTATACTTAAGTAAAATGCAGTGCAATCCCTTAGAGTATCAGAACTCATAATATCAAGATGTTATAGTCCTGGAATGAGATTCTTCCCCCTTCACTTTTTTCTTTCCTTAGTTAGACTTTGATTTTATCCCTCTGGCCAGAAAAACTCAAGAGAAAGCTGTATAGGATGCCAATATAGTGCCTCATCCACTTCAGTGACAATACCAATTACAGAAGTTCAGAGAAAAGAATGATTATTTATATAGTACTCTTTTACATTATAATAGTGTCAGGCTAGTCACAGGTACTAGGTACTGGATAAGAAAATTCTTCTGAAATGTAATTATGCAACTGTACAAGTCTGTGGCATATCCACAGTTTCACTACTTGAGTAGATACAGTGCATCTCTCCCCTGGCACTGGCCACTTCAAGGCCCAGAGTGAAAGAGAAAATTGTAATGCATCCTGCTATTCTTCCTCCATTACAAAGCCCAGGAGTCATTAAAAGTGACTCCAAA
The DNA here is from genome assembly GCA_013396955.1 of Regulus satrapa. Classification (NCBI taxonomy): domain Eukaryota; kingdom Metazoa; phylum Chordata; class Aves; order Passeriformes; family Regulidae; genus Regulus; species Regulus satrapa. The sequence goes on along the minus strand of VWZN01020606.1, from coordinate 202,653 downwards.
TAGCACAAAACAAAGGAAATGGTTTTTAACATGGGGTTATTGTTAAATTGCGGAAATCTTTGTTACAGAACAGTTATATTAAAATTTTACATTGATAAAAGAAGTTACTGGGCAAATTAATAGAAAAATATCAAGGAATATTTCACATGTCAAGAGTATCAAAAATATGTATGGTTATATAAATTCTGGCATTGGAGTTTGGGAGTACCATGAAAGTCACACCATGACTGAACTGTGTCAATATTCTGGATTACCTCCTGGCAGCTGCAGGGGACAGCCTGAGGTCTGGCCACAGCACTTCAGCAGGGAGTGGGGTCCAGCTCACACACACAGCAGGCATTTACTCAGGGGGTGCATGGAATGGCCTGCACAGCTCTGAATATGAGCAAGCACTGCAAAAAATTAAACCTCACACCTTGCACCATGTCAGATCAGCCAGCAGCAGCTATTAGGAGCAAATGTACTGCAGGGAGGACACTGCATAAGCAATCTTCTACCTATTGCTCAGAAAGAGCTGCTACTGTTTTTACAGTGTCTTGGTACAGGGGTTGTGAATGAGCAATGCATCTCGCCACAAACCATTCTGGGTTTGGTTTGCTCTCACTTCATCCCAATGAAGGCCAAAGCATTTGTCTATAGAATCCAAATCTGTCCCCATGGGGATCAATACTGGAGCTAATCATCCACTATCTGCTATAAATGTGGGCTGTGCACAGACAGGAGGCAGTTTTGGTGCTCCACCAGTGGAGTTCACATCACCAAAAGGGATAATGTACACCATGCTTTCCTGACCACCATAATTAGCTCTGACAAACAGCATTCCAAATTACCCTAGTCAGGCCAGCCTGACTGGGATCTTAATGTGTGCAAAACAACTGCAACACAGAGGAGGCTCTTAATACAGACCTTACTCTTCAGCACATTTCATCAGACCAGGATGATGTACTCACTGCCTTCATTATCTTAGGGCTTCCAGGTCACATTAAGTAGCAAAAGTCTTCTGACAGAAGGAGCAAAGAACAAAAACCTCCTGAAAAAAAGGAGTGTCTCCTGGTAATGAATTTATAAGGGACTTGTGATTCATGTGCAGAGGTTGCTGTTGATGCTGTAATTGTGATCATGTTCGCTGTTGTTACTCTGAGCCATCCTAGAAGTGCTTGTCACTGTGGACTGAAATACAGCTGAGTTCTGCTAGTTGTACCACACTGTATCACTTCCCTTTAAACACAGGGAGCTATAAAATATCATACAAATCCTTTTTTTCCCACATAATAGAAATTCTACATAATTTAGTTGTTAGTCAGCATATGAAATACTCCACTAAAAAGTCTGAATGCTGCTCAGGAAGGCACTACTGGCATTCATGTTCTACTCTGGGCACCAAATTCCTGAAGGGCTTATCCAGTTTGGCCCAGATTTGGGGAACAGTTATTTGGTAGCCCAGAGGAATGTAAAGTTTATTTTATTTTAAGAACCCAGGAGTGCAGGGCATAGGAAATCTGGCAAAATAACAGCTGAGAAAAGGAATTTGAAAATACCTCCCAGATAAAAAAACCTGCCACAATGAGAAAATATCTTTCTAAGTTAAAGGATAACTTTGCACAGCCAGAAAAGGTTACAGAAGTCAAAAAAAAAAAAATCTCTAGCCATGCAAGGAATTAGAGGATCATACTAAGAATATCTGTAATAGGAGGAGTAAAGCAAGATTCTCTTTTTTACTAAGTTGGACACCTATCTAGCAATACTTACAGTTGTATTCACCATAACTGGAAGGGCTGCCTAGTCTCATCTTTTGATTTGTGTTTGGGCTTTTCTGGTTTTAATGTATATAATGTAAAACTGCATCTAAAAGCCAAGTAACGCCTGTAAGTAAGGAGTATCCTTCAGATGCACAGAACAAATCCCAGGGGTTAGGGGTTAGGTGGCTCCTGGGTGTCAGCTGTGTGCAAGCTCTGAGCCAGGACAAAGGCAAAGAGTTGGAGTGAATTCAGTAAAAGGATTACAGTAACCTGAATGATGTCACATTTCCCAGCAGCTCTGAGGGGACACACGAATTATTACCACTAATGGTTCATGAATACTTTTTCCTCACACTGATTTGTTCATGTTTCTAGTGTGGAGTCACTGTAGTAATACACCTGAAATCTTTCTTTCTGAAAAAAATATTTCAATGAAAGTGAATTCCTTGTCCTAAAACCAGCAAGAATTTATGACCCTTACTCATCTTTGCCATCTTGTAATTTTCTGCAATGTATGAGTAACAGGTTTGAATTTTAATCTGTGATATATAAAATCTTGAAAGCAGCTGTTGCTCAGTGCTGGAAGAATGTGTGTCAATATCAGGAATGGAGAATCCAGATATTTTACCTGTTTTTTTTTCCCACAAATCTGATCATAACTGTATATAGATGCAAATTAGAAATCCTTGATTATCTGGAATTCAGGGAGACACAAGACAACCTCTAACAGACTGCTGTCTGCTGACTGCTGTTGCCTCCTAGACAGTAGAAAAGCAAGCACTGAATATAAAAATAAAAGTGAAAGAAAGAGAGCATGTGAGGGTGTGGAAACAGTGACTGTCCTGTACTGCCCTAGACCTGAAAGGCAGTCACAAAGGAAGAAATGCTTCAGGTGTGACACCTGCACACTGCCAGTTTCTGCACTCCTCTGCTGGTGTTGTACGGCCCTAAAGCCAGTCAGCCTGGTGAGGAGGCTGCATGTGTGCTCACGTGCCCCTGCAGCTCACTTAGGCAGGCTGCTGAGTTACCCTGCTCCTGCTGGGCTGTTCTGGGGGAAGGTTGAGCCATCTGCTCATCTAAAAATCCAACAGCTATAAAGCACACCTCCCAGCTCTAACACTTTACATTTCATGGTGATAAATAACTCATAAGAGTTACTTAAAATAACTATAAATGTAAATAACAAATGCAAAACTAAAATTCACCTTCAAGATGAAGATTTGCAGAGGACAAAACAGCCAGTGTTAGGCGTGGGGGGCAGGGAAGGAAGGTACAGCAAATGTGTGGATTCTGTAACTCTGCAGAGGTTGGAGAACAAACCATTCTTGAGCCAGACAAGTCTGTCCTTACTAAGCTGGTGCTGAGACCAAGCATCTGCCCAGAGCAGCAGAGTTCTATGCCACAGTGCCACTATCCTGTGTTCCCACAGCTCACCTGGAGCAGCTCCCATTGCTGCTGGGTAATTTACCAGGTCAGGAGAGGACGAGCCTGCACCTCTGAACTGTTGCCTGCACAGCTGGCCTGGCTTTGCCTGGCATAGAATTCGTGCTCTCCACAGTAGCTGGCCCTGTGCTGTGCTGGACTAGGTATGGGAAGGAAGCTGGAAGCTGATTCTCAGCTGGTGCACAGTGGCAGTGCCCCACCAGTGAGCCATGCACAAGCAGCTGGGAGTGAGCATGGCCAGGACAGGTGACCCCAACTGGCCAAAGGCTATTCCATACCAATTCCAGGGAGCCTCATGCCTACTATGGGGGACTCACCTGGAAGGGACTGATTGCTGTTCAGGGACAGGCTGCACATCGGTCAGCACCAGCTGAGGAATTGTGCTGGGAATCACTTCTTTCTCTCTGGTCTCAGTCCTCTCTCCCCCTCTCTTTCAACATCAATATTAGTACTAGTACTACTATTTTTATATTTATATTATTAAACTTTTTATAACAATCTTACGGTTGTCATAACTTTTTACAATAAACATAAGGTTTTGGTTTTTCCCAGTTCCAGGAGTAGGTGACCAAGAATTGTACTCTGTTGCCAGATGGGATTAAACCAGGACAACAGCTTTTTATGCAACTCTTTATAAAATAACATTTACCTTAATATATTAGTAATAATAATAAATTTTTTAAAATATTTTAAAGCAGCCATAAACACACACACACACACACGTTCATATATACCCTATGTCTAAAATATTGCATTCATAGCTTAAGGGAGCTCACAAATATTCACACACGTACAAATGCATGTGCAGATCAATGCATGTACCTAGACACGTGTGATTTATGTACACATCCGTTTCAGGGTGCACATGAACATACTGATAGAAATGGAGAAGCCACACGGGTGCTTCAGACATGATCTGTGTATCTCAGAAGTGCTCTGGCAGTGTCATACCACTCCTGTAGGAGATCCTGGGAGGTGTCAGGGGTGTGTGGCTGAGCAGGGGCAGGGCTCCTGCAGAGCTCCATGGTAACTCACCTGGTCAGCGATGAGCCGTGCCAGGACATCCATGCGCGAGCCCAACTCCGAGATCATTTTGGCGGCGTTGATGACATCAGAAGTGTGCTTCAGTGGGCCTCTCCCCCTTCAGAGGAAACAGAATAAATTGTAGCTATGCAAACTAGATGCAGAACAACTCCATTAATCCATACACAAGTGACAGTAATTAAATCCCCTCCCCAATTGTTTTAAAGTCCCTCAGGTTTTTATTGTTTGGCATCAGCGGGATGCAGAAGTACCAGAGACGTCATCGTTTCTTCATATTCAAAGTACAATCCATACCAAATCTTGATTTTAGGAAATTTCTTGGGCAGTTTGCTATTTCCAGGGTTATATGAAGTTCCTTTCATTTCATGAATTTTCTAGTAATATGTTCCAAGGAAGTTCGGCTCAGTGTATTCTGACAGTCATTACAGATATGTAGTCAGAAAAATAGAGGGGTTGGTTTGGTTGGGATTTTTAAAATCTAATTGGTGTACCCAAGCACAAACAGACATGTATGAACAGGGCTGCAAATCAGCTTGCATGGGCCACTCAGAACACGGGTATGCCATATCAGAAAAATACTTCCCAAACAATTGCAGAATTTCTTTAGAATTTCAGTCTAGGAAACAGCCATGTTCTTGTGGACAGTCTGCCAAAAAGTCAGACTCTTTCTGTATACCCTCATCCTAAGCCCAAAAAGCTGCTTTAATTAGAGGAGAATGTTTCTAAGAACCAAGAAGTAAAATGTGAATACTTAAGGCAGGAAGTATGACCACTTCCTTCACATTTGCTTGATCTTCAGCCTCTTTAATGCTGAAACACTTCCCCTAAACTAAAATCCACACATAATTGTACTTCATGCATGTATAAAGTCAGTAATGCTGAACTCAGCTTTGCCTTCTAACATCTTTGACAGGAATACTTCTAGTTTTACTATGTATTTCATTTTCAAAGGCCCCAAATCAATTTGCAAGTTCTGCACTGGACAAAGGAAGTAAGCAACATGAAAAATATTGTAACTCTTTGTTGAAATGAGAAGACCCTTCTCCTCAAGGTCAGTATGGTTTTATGTGTAAAAAGCGAATACTCTTCCACAGTAAAAACCTAAAAATATTGCGAAACACTTCAGTCATGAAATTACAGTGGTGACAACACAACGTGGCAGATAATGTTTAATCTCTTCTTGATTAATCATACTGCTCAGAAAAGAACTATTAGTCCTTGGGGGAAAGCATACTTTACTAATTACAGTTCCTTTTTCTCAGCTTTGGAAGCCCACATTTGGAACAACCCAGAACCCAGTATTTTACACATTGTCCATTGTTCTACAAAAAGGCACCTTCTTGTTATGGCAAACCTACTTGGCAGATTGATCGGTTTATAAAGGAATTATAGTGTATGTGGGGAATGAATTTGCAAATGCAATCCCCTGTATCTAGGATAAAGCACTTGAACCCTCACCCATATCCTTCATTTGCTTTTCCTGTTTTTTTTCCCTTTGAATACCTAGTTGTATAACCCAATTCTTACATGTGCCTACTGACGCTTTCCTCCATTCTGGGCCACTGGTTCATCTTTGCACTGCAGAAGTTTCAAAGGCCAGACGTTTGTCAGGCATCCACAGCACATCCTTTGCTGCTCCACAAACTACCAGCAACCCAGCACCCTCCTGGCAGGATCCAAGCCAGTACCAGCCAAACAATACCAAAGATGAACACAACCCAGGATTAAAACAGCCAGCAAATGAGAGATGGCATGAACAGTTCAAGCCATTTCTGCTTAGGTAATTCTTGTATCTACTACAGTTTTGCTGACATTCAAAGCTGGCTGAGTGTGAGGGTAAAGTTCTCCAATTAAACCAGCAATTTTTCTTGTATCCTAAGAGATCTAATGAGAATGAACTAATTCCGCCCCAAAAAATTATTTCAGACAAATGAAAATGAAGTATTACTTTTCACCACAGACACAGCCACCCTCAGAGCCCCTAGAGGAACACTCAGAGATTTCTGCCCTATGTGGCACCTACTGCACCAATGGTTCAAGTTGTCCACTACAGGCCCTAAGAAATGTGGGGTGCAACAGCCTCTAAGCTGTCAGCCACAGTTCAGTCTTGACATAAATGTTAAATATTTAGGAATGCCTCAGCCTTGTGTTAAAAAGTGCTGAAACCCCAGCCCATTAAAGTACAAGTGCAAAGAAAGCCCCTTTAGTACACAACCAAGAAATATCTATGATCCTTTTTCTACCTTCATGTAAAATCCAGAGCCTTTGACATAAAGCACAGGCTTAGTTTTCTTTGGGTATGGCATAATAAGCCAGTTTATTATGTTGGAACATTCTGAGTACCTTGAAAACAGTACTTGAAAAAGTACACAAGATCTGCTCAATCGCTGGCCAAATAGAAGAAATGGCGAGCAATTATCCAAATTATCCAAAAGAGGATTCTAGTTCAACTGCAAACACTAGACTTGGACATAAGTAATCTGCTGCTTATAAAGAAGACAATCCCTATAGCATTTATATACAAAGCCAGTTGTTTCAGCAGTCTGTCTGAACAGAGTCCCTGTGGCAGGGCTGCTGTGAAAACATCAGATAGCACACCAAGGTACATATACGGGTAATATCCTACAGAAAGTTTTCCTGCAGCTTCCCCTGTTTTAGTAAGACTGCAGCTGCAGGTCTATGAGGGTTTCCATTAAGGAAGCTTGGGCTCAAGGGGAAGCTGTACAAAAAGGATGATTACATGTCATAAACATAAGGAGAGACAGAAGGGCTTACACCCACAACAATATGGAAGTTTGGTGTGGAGCAAGGGAGGAACTCTGAGCAAGAGAGGCTGTGGGACACACAGAGAGCCTTCAAAGGGCTGCAGGGCTGTAGAAGGAAGGCTCTCTCTATGTCCCATGGGGAGGAAGTTCGGTGATCACCCCCAGGAGGGGCCGGCTCAGTGAGGGGCAGAGCAGAGCAGCCAGGCTGTGGCACACTGCCAATGGGTGAGATCACCCAGGCGCCTGTTCTGAGAGTGAGATCATGCCATCCTCTGCTGAGGGCTCTGCACTCTTATGATTTTATTGTTTGAAATTCAATGAAGTAGTTTCATGGGTTTGGGTTAATAACTATCACATTCAATGCATGTTGCCTTCTAATGGTACCAGTGCAGCTGTGCACCTTCTGAATTCCCACTTCACCTGATTTAGCACAAAATCAATAGATTCAGAATGCCACTAACTCAGATTAACTCCCAGAATCCAGATGTTAGAGACACATAAAGTCTATTAAATCATCTAGGTTGTTTTCCCCAGCCACTGCACAGCTTCCTACCAGTTTTATATGCACCTACATTTTTTTTTCTCACAAGTTTGAAGTATGAAAAAATACTTTGCTTGGAAGGGAGTGTTTCCCTGAGCTATTCATCTCACTCTCTGAATGCTTTTCCAGATATTTAGGTCTTTCTCTGTATTACTGTAACAGCATCCCTTTCCTACTACAGACCTACTCCCTGATCGTCCTCCATCACATGGTGAAGCATCCTAAATTATTGTGAATAGTGCAGACCTGTGCACAATAGCTCATGCACCTCATTTGTTCAAGAAACAAATATAAAAAAGTCTTTCCACCAAGTACCATCTGCTGGTCAACAGCATTACAGAATTTCTCCATTGCGGAGTTTTCCACCTCTTCCCCCAAGGAAATTCTAATTTCTCTGCCATAGAAATGGTAATATTTTTTAAAAAACTTTTTTCAAGTTAGCTTTACTGTCTTATTGTTTTTTTCCTGCTTCCAGTTTCTAATGCTTGAGGCCAAACTTCACTTAACAGACGTTACTGAAATTCCTCCCCAGTAGTTTCATTGAGTTTGAGAGGAATGATGGTTGTGTCTTTACAAACAAACTGTGGATCTACTGATAGACAGGATTAGCACCAAGAGATAGGAGAAACAATGTTAGGATTCCACTGATTGATGAATGGGTAAAAGACATTTGCTTTTACAAACAAACTGTAGGTTTGCTGATGAATAAAACTGAATATTGAAAGATGAAAGAAACAATGGGGAAGAAAACATAAATTCCATAAGCGTTAAGAATTAAAAGGGAGGGTTATACATTAAAGGGGAATTTTTAGGAATCAGGCATTCCGGGAAGTCTGTGCATCTCAAGGAAGTCTGTGCATCTCAAATACCTCAGCCGATGGGGAAAGAGATAAGGGAAATGCGGCCGGGAAATTGGGATAAAAGGGAGGCTGCCGTCCTCTGGAACTTTGAGAGATCCCAGGGGAATGCCCCATGGCCTCTCCCTTTATTCGAATAAAGTAAAGGGACTCCTCTGTCTCCTTTTTGGACATAAACCTCTGACGGTCGTGGATTAATTTTCCTGATAAGTTCATAACCTACAACAGTACACCCTGGATTCATTGCATGGAAAATCTAAAATATCTATTTTCCTCACACCTCACTACTTTGAAGAATAAAGCCTTATGGGCTGAGCAAGCTGATAACACATTCAAGGCAATGAAAAACAAAGACACAGAGTACTGTATTTACAAACAATTATATTTCTCCAAGGATTGTTATGGATGGATTGTTACTAGAGCTCAGATCAACTGCTCTATCCAACAACAAAACTGGGAATAGGCCATAAATAATTGTCATGGGTTGCAATGCAGGATTTGGCCAAGGGTGTGTATTCCATCCCCATCTGTTGAACCTAGGTGGGGCAGTGTTCTTTATCTTCTCCAAGACCCATTTTTATCTTCTGTTAATGGGCCATTATGGCTTAGATTGTAAAGCAGGATGTGACCAGGGAAGTGGATTCTGTCACCATCTGTTGAGCTCAGGAGGGGCAGTGTTCTTATCTATTCCACCCCCCACGCTTTTCCAGGAAGATATCATTCTGTTTAACGGGCCATTGAGTGACTGATAAAATTACTTAATCCCATTGTGAAACACTCCACCCACTAGGGGGAAAAGCCCAGTATTTCCAACTGGGATTCAGGACACCAATAGTACCATTCTTTCCACTGGAATCCCAGAGGAAAGAGCAGGCTTTTCTACACTACTACTGGATCTTTGAAGGAGGACTGCACTCTTCTAGAGTATTGCTGCTTCAACAGAATCACATCTGTCATTCCAGGAAGACTGCAGCCACCATTTAATCGGACTGCTATCAACACCCTGACCAACAGGATGTCATAGCCTAACTGTTGTTGTGTACTATTGTATATGATTTTTCCCTATTAAGTTGCGGTTTGTTAATTTTATAGTAAAGAACGGTTATCCCTATCTTTATATCTTTGCCTGGGAGCCTCTTAATTTCAAAATTATAATTAGGAGGGAGGTGCTTTCATTTTCTATTCCAAGGGAGGCTCCTGCCTTCCTCAGCAGACACTTTTGTCTTTTAAAACCCAGATAATAATATATAGAGAGACATCTAGCTAAGTCTAACAAGAAAGAAAATGGATTATATACAAAGAAAGCAGTCTGGAGTATCTTCATAAAGATATAGGAGAAAAAAAGCCCAAAATTTCACTTAAATGTTTCTTGAAAGGTACAATCACAAGAGGAAATAAGTTGGACTGTGTTAATTAGTACAACGCCAAGGGTTTTGGGTAATTGTGAAAGAAAGCCTCAAGTCTCTCAAATATTATCGGTTTTGCTCCAAGCCAGGACAAACTGAGAGCAACTCCATCCCTGTCTGCATAAACTTAGCCACAGCTATTAGCAGACATCAGTATGGGGCATTATTTTCTAGTTTCCTTCACACTGGAATTTTGCTCTGAAAAGCAGCAATACTTTTAATTCTTATAGTAATGGAAACTTCTACTTCAACTCCAAAACATCTTTGCCATCACCTTTTCCAGGAAGAGAAATTCTGTCTGCAAGCAAAGCTGGTGGCTTTCCCATCAGTGCTGTGTTCCCTCAGCCAAGGCTCCATACTTGCCCTGCAGCAGAAACAGCCAGAGGGAGCTGCACTGAGCAGTGGCTGGGAACTCTCACCTTGCACCCCACCACGGACACAATTCACAGCTCTCCACATTGTGAGCTGAGAGCTTCACCATCAGCTCCAACTCACAGCCTCCATGGTCACGGCCACTTTCTGGCCTGAGTTCCAGGCTCTAACCATTCTGCCATCAGGCCCACTTTGTAGCTCTGCAGGTCCTGACAGCTCCCACTCTAACTGCAAGTTTGCCTGGGGCACTGTAGAGGAGGCACAACTACAAACAAGTCCTAACCCAGCAATGTATCTCTCTCTTGCTGTTCAAACCCAAGGTCAACAAAGAATCAGGTCTGGCAATCCTGTCCAAAGACAGGCCAGTGTCCACCTGAGCAGCCCTAGCCTGGACCATCTGTTAGGGCTGGAGGAGGCTGAGTGCTGGCAAGGGCTCCTTGCAGGTAGGAGTGGACTGGGACATTTCCTGAGGAGGGTCAGAGCTCCCATCCAGGTGATGGAAGTGTTACTTCAAGCACATGTTTGTCTTGAGAAAAGTGGATTACTTACACTACTGTGCAATTGTATAAGGTACAGTCATTACTTGCCTCACAGATACTCCTAGCAATAATTACCTGTTATAGACACTATTGTGGTTAGTTAATTCAGTTGTCACCATATTCCAAGGTACCATTTGTACCTCCTGCAGTTCTTCCCCAAACATAAGTTTGTTTTGTTTCTTCTTTCTTTCCTCTTTCTTGTGCCTCCCACTTCTGCTATGTAAAGCACTTTAGTACTGGAATGGTACGAAATCGAGATTCCAGTCTCACATTCTGATCTCTATGCCATTAGCTGTTTCTTAAGTTTGCTTTTTGTTTTATTAACCCCGTGATTGTGTGCAGTCCTGAGAGTGGGGCTAAGGAAGCAGGATTCACACCTCACTCATTACAAATGCTCTAAACTTACTGAGTGATTAGTTTTTTCCTGCAGATCACTTTGCCTGCCCCTCCCAGTTGAATGTGCACACTTTTGGAGTAAATCTGTGAAGGACTTTGTGTTCAATGAGGAAAAACTACACTTTTTAGACTCATGGCTAAAAACAAAAATCCGTTTTATACCTGGTGGCACATCTCTATGAGTTACACCTACAAACAGGAGGCAGCAAAACTCCTCAGGAAATCCACATGGGAAAAAGATAATTGGAGATGGTTCAGGTGGATCCCAGAGCTGACCTCTGCCAGTTCATTACAGCTGTAGACACAAGAGCAAGAAGAATTTTCATATCACACATTTGCTGTCATTGTCTGGGTGTACAGGCCTAGAAATTACAAGAGAAGAACTCTTAATGGTGGCAAAACTGAGTAACTGAATTAAGGTGAAACCCCCACTTGAGATTTACTGGGGCAATGGCTGAGGCAGGTCTATTGTTTAACAAAATAAATGTAATACAAAGGAAAGTATAGCCAGATGAGAAAAAGGGCAGAGTGAAAAAAAAACTAAAAGGGATCAAGTAAACAACCATTAACTATTGCAATAAATAGTATTTTGTAGGTAAAAATACCTTTTGTGAGCAAACGAATTTAAGACTTACAAAACTATCTGGCTTCTATGGACCCAAGAATGGAGGAGTGGAGTTCCAGGCCATGCAAACACAGCATATATATGTATCTGTCTATTCTCTAATTCTGGAAGTGAAAATGGGTGTAATGCAGGTGTTTCTGCTCCTTGCTGCCATCCCGCACTGGTAATACATGGGGTCTGCATCTCCCTCCAAGAGGAGTAAGGGAGAGGAGATCCAAAAGCACCAGCTGTGTACAGCAAATGTGGGGTGATACATACAAAGATACATACAAACCTAACCTGAGTATTTTGTAAAGTGTTTGCAAAGACTGTTCTGGGATGGTACCCTTTTGACTATGAAGAAGCCATCCCCTGACCCTGGTACCCTTCCAAACATCTTGGCAGCAATGGCAGCAGAGCAGCTGTCTCAATTGTCTGTTCCAAATGGTCTTCTGAGGGCAAATAAACTCTATCAATTTGTAATCATATAAACAAGAAGCAGGCAGAATGTAACAGAGATGAGTAACTGCCCACATGATTTTTCAAGCATAAATATTGCCTGACTAATGGAAAACAAGCATAACATCTTCTAGAAAAATTAGAAGTTATAAATACCATGTATCTTCAGGCAGGATCTGAAACCTTCTTCTGTTGTGTTTCCATGATCTGCCTAAACTATACATAGAAGATAGATGGTCATTGCTAAGGAGATGCCAAACTTGGAAGAGCACACTCCAAGAGGGACTGGTTGTCAAAGGGCTGCTGCCTCACTGGAGGGCAGAAGAGAAGCAACCTGGTTTTCCTGGGATCTGTCTTGGTGTTGGAGCTGCTCTGTTCTTTATTCATGGCTTGAATGAAGGGAATAAAGAGAATGCTCAATGAACTTACATTCAATACTGATGTGGAAGAAGAAGGAAATAGGCTAGGAGGTCAGATTTGGAATTAAGAAAATTACTTGAGATAAGCAGGAAGAAGAAGTAGATGCAATGAAAAAAAAAAACCAAAAAACAAAACTCCCCAAAAAACAACAACATGCCCTCAGGCAGGAAAATCAAACACAGGGAGAGTCAGCCACTACACAACAGAACAGTGAGAGGCACTGAGTTATAGTGGATCACAAATCCACCAGGAATCAGTACCAGCATTCTGCAGAAGAAGACATAATGGGAAAGTGACAAATACAGAGGAGAAATAAACACTTCTGGTCTTTTTTTCTTCTGTGTAGAAGAATTCCTGGAAAGACATAAGACTTTGTTTAGGAAAGAGAAGACTGAGTGCCAACAGAATGGATTAGGTATGCATTTGCTTCTCAACTTTGACTTATTCTAGTGGAATAGGCACTAAGTCTCCTCCTGTCCAGCAGCAGTCGCTGGTTCTGTGCACAGGAAGTTGTGGCACTCCCACAGAATTAGGTCCAGCACCAATGATATCACACCCACTGCCAGGTCCTGTCCCACAGGTATCTGTCCTGGCCAAGTGGCCACTCTGTTCCTGGGAGCTTACTTCCATACTCTCCCCTTCTCTAAGGCAGAATGATAATGCAGCTCTGGCTAAAGAAATAGGGAAAATGAAGGCCAGTGCAAAAATCCATGGGATTATTTAAAGGCTTTAACCCTTCTGAGAGGAATGATGGTTGTGTCTTTACAAACAAACTGTGGGTCTACTGATAGACAGGATTAGCAACAAGAGATAGGAGAAACAATGGGTGGGATTCCACTGATTGATGAATGGGTAAAAGACATTTGCTTTTACAAACAAACCATAGGTTTGCTGATGAATAAAACTGAATATTGAAAGATGAAAGAAACAATGGGGAAGAAAACATAAATTCCATAAGCGTTAAGAATTAAAAGGGAGGGTTATACATTAAAGGGGAATTTTTAGGTATCAGGTGTTCCGGGAAGTCTGTGCATCTCAAGTACTTCAGATGATGGGGAAAGAGATAAGGGAAAATGTGGCCGGGAAATTGGGATAAAAGGGAGGCTGCCGTCCTCTGGAACTTTGAGAGATCCCAGGGGAATGCCCCATGGCCTCTCCCTTTATTCGAATAAAATAAAGGGACTCCTCTGTCTCCTTTTTGGACATAAACCTCTGATGGCTGTGGATTAATTTTCCTGATACTTCTGTGGCAGTGAAATGGGAACTGAAAATTACTGTAATTTACAGCATTTTAAAAAAATCAATACAAATTCCTATAAGTCCTATGAATCTTTCTTTTTCTGCTCTAGTATCTAGATACTCATTGTTGATCTCACATTGGTATTTTTCTTATCTGGGTCGTCCTTCTCTCCCCAAGTCCCCTGTGCTTTTACCAGCTCTACAAAATAAAGCAAATCTACTATTTAGAAGGCTTTGCTCTACAAGGGACCCAGTAATTTATTTTCGTTGCTCTTACTTGCTGTATTGTGCAATCCAAGACCAAAATACAGCTACCAAAATTTTTCTCAGCACTTCATACAGTAGAGAAGCAGATTTTTTGAAGACCTTCAGTGAGTATCAATTTCAATTCTGATGGTGATGTTCAAAATTCCCTGAATCTCACTAAAACCAAGATCACTTGTGGTCTGTGAGGAAAACTGGAGTGCTGTGGTAATTTCAGGAAGCACCCGGCCGATAGACCCTTTGTAGACAGAATATTCGTAGCTTAGTGCCACACCCATGCAGCAGGGCTCTGTGGACCAGGGAGCAGCAGGGCCCTGCCCCCACAGCCACTTCCAAGGATATGGTCCCTGGCTCTCCATCTGCTGCAGCCCCCAGGTCTGTCCTCACTAGTTCAGCTCGTGACCTCTCTATGCTGTTCCCAGAGCTGGTCTTCTCTCACCTGTAACAGACAGCAGGACTGCACCATGACAACCATGACATCCTTCATCTGTAGCACTGTTTGGACAATGTCTTTGAGGCCACATCAACACAGAATGGATGTTTTCCTAATGATCCCTGAGTTTTCTTCCTCTCTGCTTGGATAAATGAAGTTGCAATCCAGCTATTTGAACATGACAAGGACAAACAGGTGCATTTCTGAGCTTCCAAAACACTTTGTCAGCTGGATAAAGAGCCATCCATTTGTTAGAGCCATCCAGGCACTGAGAACTTGGCTACACAGTTAAATGTGAGCACTGCAAAACAATTGTCACTAGAAGTATTTCTGGTTCCCAGTTTTAAAAAGTAAAAAACCAGAAAGGAATTCCTGCTTCAAAATGCAGTCCCAAATAGCAGAGCACTGCTTTATCATCATCATATCACCTGTGAAACTAAGAAATCCTGATACAATTCAGAGGGAAAAATGCTGATATTAGTTGAGTAGTTGCTGATAATAATGTTACCTATCAGGGATGCTTCACAATTTAGAAATGCCTCTTAAAATAATGTGGAAGAGAACACAAAGCAGTAGAGGAAGTTATGTCAAGAAAGAAGCTATACTTGCAGCCTGGGAGGCAGAAAAGCAGCTGAAATTGTGACTATAAGTTGTTAAATCACAATTCTGACAAAACTCATCAAAGCAACAACAGAATGTGGGAAGCAAAGCATCAAAGGGGTATTTTTGTACAGGTCTGACTCTGATGCACTGAATATTTACGTGTGCAACAACTATACAAAGCAATGTCCGGATGTTTACATACAGAGATGAAAATCAAAGAATTGTGAGGTCTTCCACACTTACACTTATGCACACATACAGAGACAACCTTTCCTTTCACTTCTAGATATCAAAGTCCAAATCTCCTCTAAGAGATTTGCAGTTCTCTTGCAACCCTGATGAAATGTGTTAATGAAAATGTGTAATTTCTGCCCAGTGGAGACCAGCTGCAGGAGATACATATATTAAATAAACAAACAGAACACCATATAATTAAATAGTTTTATCTATCTATATATATAAAATAATATTATCAAATTGTCATTGTGATCTAAAGATGTAAAGCATTTTACAAAGCTTGTTGCTGTTGCTAAACTACTTAATCAACGGATTTTACACTGAAAAAAAATTTTAAAATAAAAGCATGTCAAAAGCCTATACTTATGAAAAAATTGAAAGAGAGGAAGCTGCTGCCCTGCTGCAGCTCTCAGCTGTGTATAAACTGGACTTAGATGATGCATCTTACCAAAGACTGCAAGAGAATTCCAAACATCCAAGGGTGTCCATTTGTGTGCACAAGTCAAAGTATGGCATGTATTGGATTTTCAGCTCCGTAAGCACACTTAAACATAGGCATATTTCTATGTTTGGTACTAGTTTAAAAAATAGATTGAATTATAATTAATTTATAATTTGTAATTAAAAGCAGGGGTTTGTACAAGATAGTGCACCTGGATAAATCTAATTATGCCTTTTGTAGGCAGATGGCATCCATGCAGATCAATTTAGTTCCAGAGGAAATTATTTACAGCTGTACAGGTTTTCGCAGTTTGCAATTTTCCAGACCCTTTTTCCTGTGCAGCCAGAAACACTGCCCCAGATTCCCTGTGATTTGTTTCTCACAGCCATACACTGTGGTAGGCCAGAGGAGGGAAAAGCCTGCAGCCCTCCCATGGAGGAGTTCCCTCCTGAGCCAATGTCTCCACCATTAGGGTGAGAAAGTTGTGTTTTCCTGGTTGTCCTTTTCGAAACAATGTAAATCTTATGTACCCCATTGGGCTTCCCCTCCTGTTCCACCTGTCTTCCCTATAAAAACTCTGCTCCCTCAGCCTTTCCCTGGGAAACTTTCTCCATCCCTAGACCCTTCATGGCCTGAGAATAAAGATCTCTCTGCAGAACCCCACATGGAGTCTCCTGTTCCTCCTTTTGGGTCGCCTGGATCTTTGCTGGACCAACCAGAGCTGAAATCACTCTCCAGCAAAGGTGCCTGTGCCACTGAGAGCACCCGTCCTTTTCAGGACATCAAGCAGGTGCTTCTTCAGAAGGTCGCAGCAATCCCCACCGGCCCCAGCAGCCCACCATGACAGTACACAAACACCATTAGCGCAAAGCGAGGGAACACCACAACATCTCAAGTGTTCTTCCACCTCAACCAGGCATCAACTGTGTATGCCTCTCACCTCTTTTTACTCTCATTATCAGATGCTTCTCTACCTCCTTCTGCTTCCAGACTCAGCTTTTTAAAGGACACTTTCATTTTCAATCAGTAAGGTCAGCAGAACTTACCTGTCAGGGACTTAATTTGGATGCTTGTCATTTCAGTCATTATGTTCTATACCCACAGTACGTGTTTCAATGACTGCAGGAAAAGTCTCTGTTATTTGCCTCATCAATCCACCTTTTCCCAGTTTTTTCTGTCATTAATAGAAATTATCTGGAGATTTTAACCTCTCTAATACAGGAAACCATCCAAGAGCCTTACAGACTGTGTTTCAGGAATTTCTGAACTGTGTGAGCAGCAGCGACTGGGTTCTGAACAAGTAACATTCAGCTTGTAGGCATGCATTAGGCACTGAACCCATGGTTCCCTGGCACATGGAGCTGGGCTGAACAGGGACAGCACAGTGCAAAGGACACAAAAGGGCCAGTGTCCTTGCCCAGAAGGCCAGGAATGCCCTGGTACCCCTGGACACTGCCACCCTGGCTGCAGGGGCACTCCTGGCTGTCTCCTGGGAAAGCTGTCACAGTAGGCAGAGGTGTTTGGCTATGTGCAGGATATCTCCAAGTGACCAACGGCAGCTGCACATCTGCACTCTCCCAAAGCATGGAGGTGAACTACAGCCCAGTCAGCTCTAAGGAATCCCTCTGCAGAGAGCCCCATCTGCTTCCCACTCTGTAGGCCATGGGCTGAATTTTCATCAGGAGTTATGCTCTAGAAAAAGCAAGTTTTAAGGGCCTGGAAGGAGAAAAAATGCCACGGGAAGGATACTAATGAAATGAAACAGGGGTGTGAGCAGTACAGGGCAAAAATAGAGCAATGCCTCTTAAGTAAGTCAATATTGTCTTCTAAAATCTTCTGGCTATGCTGTAACCTTTAAAAAAAGGAAACTTTAAAAAAATAAAAAATTCTCCTTGCTTTTAAAAGTCTATCTTTTCAGTTCTCCAATAACAAAAAGCAATTAGATTGTCCTGAAAATCACTTCTAATGTCTTTTCTTTAAAAGAATCCAGCCACATCTAAACCCAGACTACTTCTTTATCCTTTCAGAGCATGTCCTGCAGCAAGGCCTGTTCAGCAAATTTGACTCAGTGAATCCCAAAAGGTATATTTTATAGCTTTATGACTGCTGCACTATAATTTTTAGGGTATTTATTCCTCACTTAATTATGTCATTAAAATACATCACATTAATGGCAGACACTACCTTTTGAAATTTCCCATCACAGCACAGACACTCAAGAACTGAGTGGCAAAACTCAGAGATACAGGAGCCTGATCCAGGGCCATGCTGTTGGGGGAAATCACCTCTCTAAATCAGTCTCTGGCCTCTCCAGTGCCAGTGCCCCCCCCAGCAGCACCTTCAGGTCCAATCAGGTGGATTGTAACACTTCCCAGGATATCCCTGTATCCCTCACACAGGTCCCGTGTCTCACACAGCCTGTACCTAAGCCCTGCACTTCTGCTCAGGAACTAAACTCACAGATGCCCCAGCTACAGAGAGGAAGCAGGGCTGTTCTCAGCCAGCAGCTCTGCTCCTGCACTTATGGCCACTATTCCAAGGCCATCCTTTGCCTCATGGATACAAAAACCACAAGAGACAACACGTGCAATCAAATTAGTGGAGCAGCAGGTTCTATGAAACATTAAACTCTCAGTTGAGAACAAAGCAGGGATGGATCACACGGTGGGATCTGAGCTCACTTATTTAATGGCATGTAGGAATGAGCAGAGAGCACTTTCTCCTGGCCTCAAGCAGGTAAGAACATTCCTGGATGTAGAAAATAAACTAATACAAAATATATCCATGCAGTTTAGAAACACAAGCTACTTGAAAACCATAAGATTCTCTGGAAGATACATAAACATCTGAATTTAGAAAGCTCAAGCTAGAGGTTGAAGGTGCCAACTACCTTCTGATCAAGGAGTTATAAAGAATCTTAATTACATAATCACAAACCCAGATGAAAATATAGTGATGCACTTTACTTAACCATGGAAAAAAAGAGGATGGTAGCAAAAGAAAACGTAAACACTGTGAAGAACTGGCTTCTAAAGGCTTTTTAGGTTTTTCAACAGCTAACAAAAAAGACAATAAACTGATTATTCAAAAATAAACACTGGAAAACCCAAAGTTGGAGTTTGGAGAGCTCTTTTTCATGAACTCCAGAGAGACTGGAGAGACTTTGGAGACTCCAGAGACTCTAAAAAGACTGCCATAAACAAGAGTCACAGCAGGAGAACTATGGTCCAGTAACAGCAACAGCTGTTGGATACACCCAGAAAGTTGTAACTGTGCATTTATATGTGCTCTATGACCAAGCTATCTTTTTGCAGTTCACACTTTTGATCTGTGTTTTCACCTAATCCAATTGACCACAATCCCACTGATCATCTGACAGGAGAAACTGCAAATGAAAGTAGATTTGCTCTCAGAAGCTACATCTGCTTTGCAGCAAGAAAATCTCTTCTAGAGCAACTTTCTTAATGGAGACCACCTTGCAAGTAAAGATCCTGTATTCTAGATCTCAGTACCAGCCAAGCAAACTGGAAACTCTGGGAAACCTGACTCAGGCACTGGGGGTGTAACAGCCTGAGAGGTAGCTGCTGAGAGGGCTTTTAACACAACTAAGCTAAAAGCTGTATCAACAATGCAGTTTTAACTCTGAACCCTTCTTATCTCAAATTTTCTCATTCCCCTTGACTATCTCTTAAACCACAGTAATTTTAAAAAAATCCTCATCCAGATCTTAAAAAACACAAAAATGTCCAAAAAGTTGCACTGTTTGGATTACTTGGGGGGAAGTGGGGTATTTTTGAGGTTCAAGACTGCACACTGGTCATGTCTCCACAAGTTTAATCTCCAAACAAGAAAGCCCAAACCATTTTACCTTCCAATCAAGGTCCCCAGACTGCAGTCACTGAGGACACCTCTGCAAGAACCGACAACAAATGTATCCTCCCAAGTGAAGCAGAGGTCGGACAGGCTCCTCTACCCACAGGGCTTCAGAAGCAGTCATTTTAGGGAAAAAGGAACCAATATTCTTAGATGAGGCAGAAAAATTGGAAGAACTGGCAAAACTGATGAATAGCAGTAGTATGATGGGCTAGAAGGGAGGCCACGCTATGGCCACATCTGTCTCAGGCACCTGAAGCTCTGCCAGGGAGCCACTGCAAACCCCTTCATCACTTCCCTCTTATATCCTCGGGGTTCTCAGAGCTGACTCACAGCAGGCTCCCTTCCCTCTCTCAGGGCAGCCCTCCCTATTTGCAGTACTGTGGCCTGCAGGGTTTGGCACAGCCCTGCACCCATCCCAGGTGACTCTTCCCCAAGCCTTTAACCCCTGGAACAGCCCATGCTCCTGGCTGCCACTGTCAGCTCCTTCTGCTGTGAACACAGGCTATTAACAATCCTACTACCCAGCACTGGTGCCCACAAGCTGCTCATTAAGAGCTTCTCAACACTACTTGAAAGAACAAGACCTCCCAGTGGTATAATTATAATTTAACTACTCAGAATATCACAACAAAGGAATCAGTCTTTGGAAAAGCCCCCAGAAAAATACAAGTTAATACCAAAGTTTGATTTAAAAACTCACATGGGCTACCAATAAACCGCTAATATCTTTGCTCAAAAAGATGTATTTAGCTAAAGAGAGATTACATTATGACAAAAGTGTCTTTCAAAGTGCCCCTCTTGTGTTTTGCAAATAAAAAAAACATTATAAAATATTTTGTAACTATGATAATATGATGCTTTTTATGGATGAAGTTTAGGGTGCATAACATGGGAATGAAAGCGTTTTTTGGAGTTAGGGAATCCATTTTCTGGTAGTAAATGACTGTATCTTATACTACTACTATATCTGCATTAATTACATTTTCAAGTTTTATCTTCAGAAAACAAAGGCATTTTTTGCCAGACTGGGACATTTCCCAAGGGAAATCATGAAGCTGAGCCCTCAGCACATTTATTCTAAACTCAGCAGCAATTTGAGTTGAGGGGGCTACTGAACCAAAGGAGGAACCAAACCAGGACCACCAGAACCAAAATGCTGCCCCAAACCTGTAATGATAGGCTTGAAGCTGGTAGTGGAAGACAGTAAAATTCACCTTTCAAAATCAGTTCATTCCTTTAACAGAGTCATATTTTAGAATTTCTCAGAAAAGTGCCCTCACCCCATTTGTCTGGTTTTTTTTTTTTTTAAACACAATTTCAGTGCTGCAAACTGAAACTAATGGCATGAGCTATAATGTAATTAAAATATTTTGTAGTAAAAAAAGAACAAAGTATTCATTAAAAAATGTACATTTTTATGTTATATATGCACCTAGCACATCTGCTACACCACTGGGACAGATGTTTATTAATATGGATATCAGATCATATTGCTAGACTGCTAATGGCTCCGTAATCCATCTTCTAAATACCACACAAGTTTGTGATTATATGCAGAACCAATTATCAAAACATTTCCCAAAAAAATCCTGCTTTACTGCTATGGCCCTTGAAAAGCACCATTAACTTTCAGTCTGGTTTCAACAACAGGGTACGATAGTTACAACATGTTGTATTTAAAATAAGTATGTTGGGTGAAAGAGTTAGAGACACTCCCTCTAATATGGCAACTTAAATAAAACTTAAAATTCTCAGGATCAGAAAATCTCCCCTCTTCCTGATACAGTACTACAGATCATACCCTTACCTGAATTACTGGCTTTTAGTGCAGAGTTTAGTTAGACAATTCAGTTAATTATGGAAATATTTGGTCTCAGCTGAGCATCACTGTTTTAAGATTTCTCAAACTGTATAATGTATTTGATGGTTTATTAAATTGAAGATCTTTTTTT
>VWZN01020606.1:156750-177530 GCA_013396955.1 Regulus satrapa | reverse complement strand
ATATATATTAAAAAAAAAAAAAAAAAAAAAAACACCAAAAAAGCAAAGACTTGAGAAAAATTATTAAAACATAGCTGCTGTTTGCTAGAATAGCCTATGGTAGCCAGCCCTGTCCTTAGAGTGCTGTTCAAAACTTACCTCACTTTGCTTTCCTCTCCACCATTTTAGAATAAGAAATTTGCTACAAATTGGTAATTAGAGAGCATCCATCATTCCTGCTGCAAAACACTGGGGTGAGGAAAGGATTTCCTTCCCCACAGTGATACAAGAACTCACCTGCTGAAGGACTGCAAACTGAAGCCAGAATCTAGGGCTTACAGAGATCATTCATTACTGTTTTGGACTGTCTGGTGCAACCTCAGAAAGACAGGCCATTCCTGATTACATTAATTAGGTACTTCGAGGTTTTCTTAACAACAAAGAAGGATGGAGACTTTTCTGAAAGGACAAACAGTTTATGCAGAAGATTGTATTAACACAATTGACACAAATCAGCCAGGCAAGTTACTTGGCATCAGCAACAGTGTCACTGTCACTTCGCTGTGTCAAGACAAAGCATTTGAAAATATGTTTGGCACAGACTATCCAGTGAATAAATTTTTTTTCTTGTATCATGATAGGTAAAATCTCCTAGGGTGGGAAAAGGGAAGGGAGTATTTAAGTTGAATAAAACATGACCAAAAAATAATGTGCTAGTCCTGAACAAAAACACCACTCCATCTGATTTTTCCATCACTATTAAACAACACCTTTTTCTAAGGCCTAAAATTATAGCAGCAGCTTGTTTCCTCAAGCCAACAGGATTTAAAAATGAAGAGAACTTCTGGAATAAGTTACTGCTTTGGCAAGGGATGCAGTAGAACAGCTGCTTGTTCACTGAAATCCTGACAAGGATTTTTGAGGATTTCTGCTGCTGAGACAGAAAAGATGTTAAGAATGGCCGTGAGTAACTTAGTGAGGACTTCCCTCTATAACACCCCCATCATCATTCCACCTCCCACCCTCCTTCTGTTTGGTTTGCCTACTGTCAGAAGCCAGGAAGAGATGTTATCAGAGCGTTTCTCCCCCTCCNAAAAAAAAAAATATCCCACAGCTAGTTTTAAAAGGTATAGGAAATGACAGACAAGTAAGTCACTGACTCTCTTATTTATCCAGACTAAACTGCTAGTTCAAAAAAAGTTATGGCTTATGGAGAGGAAAGCTGCAAACCTGTGTGGAAACCAGAACATTCTTACCACAGGTAAACTGCAATGATTAATCTGGACAGGACCTGCGCTTGTATAGCTCTGAACACCAGGAATTGCGAACGACATGTTTCAGGCATAAATGCAAAATTAGAGGCACTACTGACTGGATGCTTGCAATGCCCTTCCTGCAGCAGTAACTCCCTTGGCAGCACCTCTTCCTGCCATATCCTGTGTTTCCCACACTATGCCAAACCTTTGGTGTAACACAGCACTGAGCTCTCGCAGTTCCTGCTAACAGATGTCCAGCATCCGCTGTCTGCAGCTCGTACCTTCCTGTACTGTACTTCCCTTTAAGGAAATCACTTCTAGGATATTCACATTATCCTCATCTGCTATCTCTGACCAGCCCACTTGAAAAGCAGTATCAAGAGAGAGCAGGCAGCAGTAATTAAGACATTCCAGAGAGAGAAACAGAATCATCCATATTCCAGTACAGAAACCTTGAAGCACTAAATTAACTGGGATCTATGATCTGTTTATAACTATTTAGCAAAAGAAGTTACTTAAGAGCAGAGCATTACTGTATGTCTAGCAATTACCACAGCAATTACCTCTGGCCCACACGTACCAGAGGCTTCTCAGACATTATCCATTGAATATACTGCTCTGCATAGATGATTTGGCCAACAGGAAAAAGATGTTTAAACCAATGAACAAAATTGAAAATAAACCACTGCTTAATGCTAAAAGTAAGTCAAAGGTGTTAGTGTAAATGGCCAAGTCTTCTCTTAATTATACATCTAGCTTTCACAGTTTGCCTTCAGCTCTAGGGAAAGACCAGCTCCCATCAGGACAGCAAGAGAACTAGTGATCAAGTCAACCATGTGGAAGTGGGAAGCTGAATGTTGAAAAGCAGGAAGTGCATTTCTTATTTCCTCATTCTCTGGCAATGCACTGATCAGAAGCACCCTTTTTCCACAAGGGCACTCATTCCGAGTGCAGGCCTAAAGGAAGAAATGTGCTCACAATACCCCTCTCCCCTCCTCCTTTCCAGCTCTGATAGCATTTTCTTTATTTCCCTTCTTAGTATACTGAGGATCTGTTGCCTTTCCATCAGCTTAAAAGTCACCTTAATGGCAGAGTCAGCTACTTATTTTAAGGGAGCAATAGTGTTGCAGAATACCAGAGATCAGGCACAACTCCCTGAGAAAGTGTACTAGCAATCCTCTTGTTAGCGTGATTGGATGAAGTAGGCCTAAGCAGGCCTTGATAGAACTTGCAAGTTGTGCTAGTTGAGAAGAAAAGCAAGAGCACTGTGCCCTTGACAATCTTGTTTTATAAACAAGAAGTAATTCAGTTAGTGAGGAATGAGGAGGAACCCTGGAAACTGAGATCACAGCAAGAAGGAGTATGCAAAAGTACTCTGTTTGATCACGCCGATCATATTGTGACAAGTATGCATTTTACTGAGAAAATTATGAAAGAGTTGTTCTTTCTGAATAAAGTTGAAGCTTGCTTTATCAATCATATTGATTTGGCTGCAAGTCTTCCTCCCGCTTGTCACAATAGAAGTGGTGCCTGCATAGAGATGATCTCAATGGGCTGTGGTAAAAATATGATTACAGCAGGGATCTTTAAATTAGATTTTCAATAGGTTTGCCATGAGATGAAGTGACCCTACCGAACTCTCAAAAACTTTCCAATAGCTCTCATCCAGCCCAGACCCATTGAACGGTGTCACTTTTTCCCTCTGCCAGCACAGAGCACTGGCAAGCAGTGGGGTTATGTGATCCACTACTTCCTAACAGTGAGAATAGCTCTCAGATGACCTTAACAGTGCAGGATTGAGACAGCTTTGAGAAAATACTGTGAAAAAATGCCTTATGTTTGCAATCTGCCATGCAGATCCCTCTACACGTCTGTCTTCCGCCATCTTCTTACCTGCTCAGGGGTTGGGCTAGAGGCTTGCCAAGGGCATCCTCTTTCTGCCCTCCAGTCCTGTGCATCAGCCTGTGTCCTAGATTGATGCCAAATTCTATTCCCATTTATCTGTTTAGCTCAGAAATAAGTTTTGCACCTTTAAAACTGGATCTGAAAATGAAGGAGGGAGAAGGAGAAGTGGTGGAATGTCTAAGGCACTTGTTTTCTAAACATCAAGATAAGGGTGTTCAGCTTTCCTTCACTCACAGCCTGTGTTGTCTGTGGTCTGAATGGTGGTCAAGACCTCTCCTTTGCTTTCTGTTAGTTTTTGGCTAGCTGAGGCAGAGATTTTCTCTGGACTGTGGGTTTTTTCCCCTTTTCCTGGAACTATTCATACCTGCTCTTGAGTGAAACCCAGAAGAGCACCAGGAGCTCACACTTGTGGCCCACTGGGGCCTGGCACAGGTCACAGCACTTTCCAGCACCAGAGGGACTGAAAAAGACTGAGAGAGCCCAGCTACAGCCCATGAAGGGGGTTCTCTGGATTGGTCGTCTCTTTGGAGTGGTGGGACGTTTTGTTGTTTGATATTGTTCATTTTTTGTGCTGGGAAGTGTTCTACCTGTTAAAGAAAAAAGGTTTTTTCCACTTCTCTCCAAGGAGGTCTTTTCCCAAACTAGCTGGGGGAAAGGACCCCTTGAGTCTGCTTTCTAGAGAGATCCCATTCAGAGGTTCTCTCCCAATTTTTCCCTAAACCAGGACAACCTGGCAACAAGGCAGGAAGATGGAGAAGCAAAACCATTTGCTAACCTTTACGGAACAGCAGTACTCCAGCTAAGTGTGAGTTGTACTGAGAGATGCCGAATGCCACTGCCAGTGCCACCTTAAGGAGAAAGAGACGGTTTTGATTCCCAAAAGTACCAAAAGAGCAGCTTTCAAAGGTACTAAATTGAAAAACGTGTGTTTAAAAAAGTAATATAATTTTGAAAGAAGGAAGTGTGAAAACCATTGGCAGGCTATGCAAACCGTGAAAGGTCCTGGTTTAATTAGGAAAGGTTGGAACAGACTCCAGCCATAATTTCAGCAGAAAACAGCAGTTCAGCACTGTTTCTGTTGTTCACCGTGTTCCCAAGGTGAGCATTTGTGCATAGTTTTTCTCAGAAGTATGTATACTCCAGGAAGAAAACTAAACTAAAATATTGCTAAATAAAATTAATTACATAGTAAATATAGTAAGAGTACTTGCAACCTCACAGCTTCTGGGAACAGTTATATTTTATTAGATGGCAACTCCATCCTAGCCTGACCCTTGGCCATAAAGAAACCAAAGGTTCCTTCCTGTGGATTTTATTTCCTGTGGGTTGATCACTCAGAGAGAAGCAAGTCAGATTTTTGGTAGGGTAAACAGACAGATGAGAAATAATACAGGAAAAGTGATTTTGGAAAAACAAAAGCTCTCCAAAATAACCATGCCTTCATCTGCACAGAAAAGGGTGACTACAGCAATTGCTTCAGTTCTCAGTCTAGGAAGGAAGGAAAAGCAATAACAAAACAATAATTTTGGACAGACTGAAAAAATATACTTCAGTGGAGGAAATTCTAACTATACTTCTTCTCCCCAACCTAGAATGTACTTCTGGCATCCCAAACAACCAAAGCCACACACAACATCTGGGGAACCTGAATACAGCTGGGTACCACATCAACCTGCTTTTTAGGGTATGCTGTGCCTTCACCTCAGCTGCACAATGATAGCAGACACATCCAGAGCACAAAGAAATAAAACCTAGTTTTTCTCCAATGCTTATGAACTTATTGTACATGTGAATGTAAAAGAAAATGGTTTGCCCTGTAAAATCTCTTTGCTCTGGAAAACATGACTTAAAGCCTCAATTTTTTTCCTGTGTTATATTTTGACATAGAAAGCTTGATATACAAAGTTGATAGCATTGCTAAGGGAAAAGAAGCAGGGGGAAGATGGCAGGGAAGTCCCAGTACACCGTTCCCTTCTCTGGACTGTCCACTTGCCTCCCCTCCAAGATCAGAGTGGCAGTTGAGACACCACCACCTCTTTATGCAGTCATCTCGTCCTGGTAGTCCCTGAGGATATCAGCAAATTGTTGTCACTGGCTCTGCAAAGCCAATTCAATCTCAAAAGCAATTCCCACTGACCTGTTTCCTTTCTATTTCACTATCTGCAACTACTACTCATTTTTATGTACCCCCATTAGCTGCTATCTGTATTAGCAAGTTCACAATCTCTGCAGTGACAACTGAAGACTTCTGTTTTACCAGCCAGGTCAACAGTGCAGTAACTGCCATACATCCATTCTTAGGCAATAAATTGTCAAGAGAAATGTGGGTGTACATCATACTCTGAACATGACTGATCTCTTGTAAGCAAAACGTTCATTTGAATCAGCATTAAATTCACAGGGAAAAAAACCCCTAATATTTTATGTCAAATTTCTGATCATAACTAATTCACTGCTGTGTCTACCCTTCCAATGAAAGGGCTGATAACTGCAAAAGTTTCCAGCTTTATTTCTTGGAAGCTCTCCAAAGGTTTAAGCTTCTAACTTCTGCTAATTAATTCAGAAGGAACCTGAACATATGGTGTTATAGCCAAAAATATATAGCATATACAGAATATAGCAAATAAATCCCATAAAAATAGGCCTATATTTTTCAGGGTAAAAAGCTGGGAGAGGTACTTTGCCTTTTTAATGACTGCTGCATTATTTTCCTAGGAGACATTGCTGGGTGCCCTCACCCAACAACAGTTTGAGCAAAACAAACATAAAAATAAGACTTGCGTCAAGACACAGAAGCTCAAAAGGCAGGTTCCACACCATGCTTTTGGAGGATGCTAGAAAACTGTCATTGTTATGACTTCCCTGAACACTGCCATGATGACAGAATTCCAACCCATCACTGATCACCACCTCATATCTAGTATTCCACATGATCTTGGCTTCCCATTCTGGGCCTGAGCCATGGGAATGGCCTGAGAACCAGCTCTGCTGTGCCTAGTGCCACAGCCCCAGGGCACCAGTGTCCCTCAGTGGTGTTGCCCAGGCTCACCTGGACTCCTCCCACAGCCTAGGAGCCCCAGTTAAGCTCTGGCCTCCAGTCCAGCCCAGCCCTGGCTCACAGGTATAGCTGCCGCAGCCTTGCCCTCTGGCTGGGTGCTGGCCATGCCTTGCTAGCAGCTCCTCTCCTGGGCATGCTCAGGAACAGGAACATGCACCAGCCTGGCTTTATGCCCCTCAAGGAACCAAGCTCCCTGCTCCTCCTGGCTGGGACTGGCAGTGGTTTCAGCACCCAGGGCTGTTCCTACCTCCCAATGCTGCTGAACGGAGCAGCGCTCAGTGCTGTGTGTGCGCTGCGATTACCCTGGCCCCAGCTCCTCTCCCTCAAGGAGCAGCTGGGCCACATCCTCACAACCTCAGCACCCCCTCCTGCTGTCCCCAGGACAAGGAGAAAGGTGCAAACAGATGGCAGTGGAGCAGCCCCAGTCAGTGTGGCAGCCTTGCAGCAGCCCAGAGCTCAAAGGTTCCTGTTGCCCCTGCTGGGGGGGCTGAGCCCACCTCTGCCCACCCCTGCAAAATGCTGAGCCCACCCTGAACTGCTGTAAGGAACTCCCAATGCCAGGCTGGGCCCAGTGCCGCTCAGACAGGCGTTCGTCTGACTTGCTCTGCTGTGCCCAAAGGAGGTGTTCCACCACAGCCCTTCCAGGTGCCCAGAAAATCTGGCCTGGAAGCTGCCAAATTACTGCCTGAACTCCTCTTTACAGTCCAGATGCCTTTGCCAATAGGAGCTGATAGCTGAGAGTTCTGAAATCCTTTTGCCCTCTGACTATAGTAGGCCCTAAACATGAAAGACAGAAGATGGCTCTTTCTGGCACAAGACACAAAGCTTGTTACTAATTTTTTTTTTTTTTTTTGTAAGGTACACTGTGGTTTGAAGTTGATTTGCTTCTAGTCCTGGATGGATCTCTGCCAGAGGCTACATTTGTCGGCCTTACTTATGATTTTGCTATATTTAAGTATGTCTCCATTTTATTAATTTGTTTTTGACTATACACATGGAAGATGGACAATAGGTCCTAATGATCCTCTTTGCCCACCCAATAAGCATCTCAATCTCTTCACTTTTTTCCTCAACTTTTATGCTAAGGGTTATAGTACTAGATACTCAGAAATAACTGTTACACTAAGAGTAATATTGCTAAGAATGCAAGGAATTCACTGAAATCTTTCTTACACAGGACTACCTGAAAAAATTTTTAAAAGCAACAGCCATTCCCTCTAATTATTTTGAGGATCCCCTGTCTTCAGGTAAATACCAGTCACACTTGGACACGGAGACAGGGCGGTTGTGTCGTTCTTGCTTTGCCCTGTGCTTACCCACACATGAGGTATGACTAACACATCAGCACAAACCAAGGATTTCTACACAAATAGCACAATTAAGAGCCTTACTGTTTAAAATGGAACACATTTTCTTGGACTTCAATTTATAAAATTCTTTTAGGATGTGGAGCATGTAATTGCTCTAATCAGAGGAATTAATCTTCACAGCTTCCATGACTGAAAGGCATCCTACAGGAAACAAGAAATGACTCAGAGGTGGCTTCACACAGTCCAACAGTAAGTCAACTAAACACATCACACAAGTAAGCCACCATCAGAATTTTTAAGCTGAAGACTTTTACGCAAGACTTTTAATCAGATGACTAGGAGAATTCTCTTTGTGAGAATGTGTCTGAATTTCTACCTGTATTCATGAAATTTAGGAGTCATTTCCCATTCTACTGCAAATGACTGTTTAAAATAAATTAAAACATTATCTTAAATTAACTTTCATGTCCATATGAAAAAGGCTCCATTCATTAAAAATGTTTCAATTTCTGAGTCCTGCTAATTGTATCAGTATCTGTTTTTCTTGCAGGAAAATAAGAATTCTTTAATGATTTGCAAGCATTGGCAATATAAAAAGTTGAAACTAGAAAGGTCAAATGTCAAGCTAAAATAATTTTTTGTCAACTTTCTATCAAAAGTCTGACTGTAACCATTAAGTTAAATAAACAACAGTATTATGTTCACTTTCATTTCTGTTCCAAGGAAGTGGAAGTTGCACAAATAAAGTACATTTTTTAGAACCAGTTTTTAAATTAAAGAGCAAACTGCAAATGCCTCACCCTTCCAAGGAAAGGGGCAACAGATAAACTGTGAAATAATTACGCATGCTTATCGTATAGAAAGATATCCATTATGTCAATTATGTTACTGAGAGAAGGAAGAAATAATAACAGAATATCTTGCTGTCTCCTGACATTTTCTAAAGAGCTTTCATTTGCCCAGAAGTTCCAAGAAAAATTTCAGGGACTTAGAAGTCTCTCCTGCCTGTACCAGAGCACTCTGAATGTCTGCAGTCAGCAGCAGTACTCAGAGATGATAGAAAATGTGTGTTTGGCTTTGACAGCAAAGACAGAGAACACAAGTGCTTAAAATGGTTGTGGTTAAGGAGCAACAGGTGACACAAAAGAATAGAAGACTGCAGAAACAAAGCTAATGCATACAGGCCTGTGTATGCACCTGTCCTCTTCCTACTGTGATGCTGACAGGCAGCTCTAGTTTATCCTTTCCCTTTAATATTTCTACTCCAGTTATGAGTAGCAAAACCCATTTCCTGACAACAACCATAAATGAGTCAGCTGTACTTTGCCACAGAAATGCTGCAGAAGAAAGGAAGAAATGTTGTGCTCGTTATTTTGGCCATTAGCTATTCGCTGTATTGGTTTACAACTATTTACCATGATTTTTTAACCTGCAAAGAGCAGCCATATGAAGGGTATGCCTCTGATCCCCCCACATCCTCTCCAGCTGCATACTGCCACCACCAGAACCAATGGCACTGAGGGAACTCTGACTGTTTAATCACTATAAGAAGGATCTAAATCAGACTATGCATTCATGATCTACTGATGGTAATTGTGCCTACTATAGGAAAATACATCCACTTAGATTGCAGGAAAAATGGACATATAAATACTTGGAGTAACAATGCCTCAGAGCCAAACTATTAGAAATTACTTCTAATATATAAGTGGCAGAAGCATTCACAAAAGTATCATATCACATTCTATGCAAGTATCATTAATAAAGACACAGTAGTAGTGTACAAGAAATTCAGACTCAGTTACAAGCTTTTGAGATGGGCGGGAGGACACAGAAAATGGATTTCTACATCAAAACCCTGACTTATTTGTGTAAATATTAGAAACTCTCTGACATTCAGGAAGAAGGAACAGTATGAGCTGATTGTGCTACATGGTTTAACTTGACACCCCTCAAGGATCCCTCACAAATCTGAGAGCTCGTGTTTGAGAGCAACAACTGCCTGAGGCCACTGTACACAGTGCTGGCAGGTCAGGATCCTGGAGCACTGCAAACCCTTACACAGCACTGGGACCACTACAGCTAAAGCAATCTGCTGTTCGTCTTACCAGCAAAATGTACCTGCTTAACCTACCATGCTGCAACAAGGAGATCCTGCTGGCTCTGTTCCACAAGACATGCATGATTAAACACATGCAAGTATGCCCATACAACTGAACTGTTCTCACTCAGGAAATAAATTTACCTTAAAGAACATCTTTACGTAAGTAACACAGGTAGAAGCTGCTCTTAACAGAGAAAAGCAGAGGTTCACCTTCTTTGCCCAAAGTCATTGTCTCTAAAATAACTGTCCTTTCTGATAACTCAACTGGAAAGCATCTCTGTTGACAAAACTTCTACAACCTTCAATCTTTAAGCGATTTTTGATGAAATAATTTATAGCAAAAGTTGTCTCTTCTCATATACAGCTTATGAAGCAAACACTGAGTAGCTATGGACTCTCAAAAGCATCCCAGACTGCTTAATGAAACAGTGCTGAGTAGTGAATGCCCTGAGACGACCAGGGAGGGAAGGGAAAAAGGAAATTCTTACATGTATCTCAACATGAACTGTGACTGCATTGACACTAAGTTCAGGGGGTTAGTAATAAAAGCATCATTACATTTTGTGGCACTGACAAACCAGGTTGCTGACAGGGACAAGACTGAGCAGGAGAGCTGGGACATGGGATTTCTACATGGGTGAAAGGATCTGGATGGAGCTGATACAAATCTGAGGGATGGAAGGGCCAGAAAAAGGCAAGGAAGGCAGCAGATTTCAGGGTGCAATGAAAAAGCACCACAGAATTTCAAAAGCATCTGGCTGCTGGATGGGAGGAGGATCATGGGTAACTCTGCAGTGGGAAGGCACACCAGCAGAAGTAAATCAAATAGTGAGTTATGGTGAGGAGTTTAATGGATAAACTTGACTAGGAATAGAATCCTCTTCTGTCCTCTGTCATCTGTGTATCTCATGGTCTCTTTGAGTCCAGTAACTACAGAATTGCTAACTCAATTTTGCTTTCCCAAGCAAAGACTAGAAGCCCAGATAAATTAAGGTTGAGGACTGTGGCTATTACCAGGTGAGGAGCCCTGCTCGACGAGGCAGCTACACTTGGCAGTAACCAGGAATACTAGAGAGAGAAATATTTAGCCAAGCTACAATCCTTAAAGTACTACAGAATTACATTTATTCTTACTACAAGGATAAAGGGGGACAGCTTTTGAAGGATGACTTTGCTAGATTTATTTTTTTCTCATGTCTTGTTACTTTATTTTGCTATTTTCACTGCATTCCTCATATTAACTTCGATAGTGATGCCATTTTAGAAACAAAGGTCAAGTTGCAAGAACAAATATGAGACACTTTTTGAACAGTTTGCTGAGAACTGCACTCTTTTGTTTAAAGAAAGTGTTCATATGGCCTTATTTGGAATCTAACAATCTACAGAACGGGGTAAGGGGATAAAGCTTAGCAATTCTCATTTACTGTTTACACCACAGAAAAGTGAGAGGGTTTGTCCCAGAGCCTTCAACAGGCACTGTGAATCTTGAATCCATGGGCTGCATGCTATCATGACAGGCTGTGGAACAGCCCAGCCAGGTCAATTACCAGGACTGGTCTCTCTGTGGTGCATCTAGAAAATCACCTCTGACACACCAGCAAGCTCTGCCTGGTGTTGCAATCTTACCTGAGCCCCAGTGATACCCTTCCTATCATCAAAGTGCTGTGAAAATCCTGCATAGAGACACCCTGCAGTTCTCTGTTTGAAGGAATTTTTCCTGGTGCACAGGGCTCAAACAGCAAAACTATTCTCAAAAACTTCATAGCAGAGCTCCTTTTATGCTTAAACCATTGACCCTTCCTTGTTCCTTTCTGAACAGGAATTACAAGTTCCAGTGTTGTGATCCAAAGCACTGCTTGAATTAGATACATATTCCTTTATATGAGCAAAAGGGACTTAGATAAGTTTAGTGGCAAATATATATTTTACTTGTTGGTCTTTCTGTCTGCTTTGGCAGACAAAATGGAATGGAAACCAAAAACCCTGCTCCACATACACATAAAGCTTAGGGGGAAAAAAGAACAAACAAAATACAACCCTGGGATTTTTCTTGTACATTTTTAAGTCAACCAGGAGAGAAATTAGAACTTTTCCACTAGAATATTTTAACTGTTATAGCAGGTCAGGCAATTTCTTGCTATTTACTTCTACAGAAGACAGAGCAAAAAACCTCAAACTTTGAAAACCACTCATTGCGATTAAATAACAATGAACACAAGGTAATACCACATGATGAACAACACCAATCAGCTTACGTAACAAGCGAATCAAATGCAGAAATTTACTATTTGTCTGAGTAGCTTATGATGTAACAAATCCAAATGTCAGGATCTTTTATTTCTTCCATGTTCAAGAACCTGAGAGTTACAGAGTGGCAAGCTCAGACTCTAAGGTTAGCTGGTTCTGGCTGCACATTCTGCAATATTCCTGCACTGGTGTTCAGAGAAGGGCAAAGGAGCTAGGAAAGGGCGTAAAGCAACTCAGGGAACTGGTGGAGGTCAGTCTGGAGAAAAGGATGCTCAAAGGTGATTTTCTGCACCCTTACAGGAGGATGCAGCCAGGAGAGGTCGGGCTCTGCTCCCAGAGGTCAAGGGACAGGATGAGGGAATGGCTTCAAGTTGCACCAAGGGGAGGTTTGTGTTAGATCCTAAGGAAAATGTCTCCACTGAAAGGGTTGTCCAGCACTGGAACAGACTGTCCAGGAAAATGATGGAATCACCATCCCTGGAAGAATTAAAAACCACGTGGATGTGGCACTTTGGGACATGATTTAGTAATGAACATGGTGGTGTTGGGTTAATGGATGGACTCAATGACCTTAAGGATCTTCTCCAACCTAAACAATGCTATGATCTGTTCCCAGATTTCCACAGAGCAGGAAGTGAAGAGCCAGATGGGTTTCTCAGCACATACAACTGCCACCTTTGATAAGCAACAATAAGAAGAAGAGTCATGAGAGTTCACCTCTTACTCAGACAAATACAAATCTTCCTTTTAACAAACTTCATTTGGCATGACTGAAGAAACAAAACTTTTTGCTGAAGGAGATAATTTTAAACCTTTGTAATGGATTGCAGACTTCTCCGTGAAAGGCTTTACCCCCCTCTCACTCCCAGGTGGATTTGGAAAGTGCCAGTGTAATAAAATGCAACAGCTGCCTTCCCCAGAAAGAGCCTGCACCAGAGTCCAGCTCTGCCCCAGCTGGCTCAGCTCAATGCAACCTTGCTCACTGACACCCACAAAGATGCAAAGAGATTATTCT
Organism: Regulus satrapa; assembly: GCA_013396955.1. Taxonomy (NCBI): domain Eukaryota; kingdom Metazoa; phylum Chordata; class Aves; order Passeriformes; family Regulidae; genus Regulus; species Regulus satrapa. Next base: position 164,656 of record VWZN01020606.1, on the reverse strand, counting down.
TTGTCCCTTGCACAAAAGGACTGCTTTTATGAGGCAATAAGTGTCCAGCAAGAGTGACTGTATGTTAAGGCTTCACCTGTCAGCAACTATTTTACTGCTAACTAGACTGAGGGAGAAAGGAAGGACAGATACCACCACCAATATCTTCCTTTGTTATAGTCAATGTGATGAGATTTACACAACATTTAATTCAGAGCATGGCAGAAAAAGCACCTGCACTTAAACTTGTTTCCTGTTGTAAGAGCATCATCGAACACATACTGGCAGCAGAAAGAAATATTCTTCATTCTTTAAACTACATCCAGCAGCACAAGAGTTCTCATGAAAGCAACAGCAATAATGGGATATAAAATATGTATGAGTCTGAATGTGTACTGTCACACGTGGGCTCTGTACAGCATTTTATGCTTGACAGCACTTGCTGATGCAAGCAGACAGAACAACAGATGAGATAAGTCTACAGCTCAAAATCAAGATTTTTTTATTACTTTTTCCCTTTCAGTGAGAGCAGAAATGGAATGCTAAAACATGTGCAAAAACCCTACCAACAAATTAATAAGAGAGGACAAAGGTAAAAAAAAATAGTTCAATGCATAGTTCAAAACATTAAATCCCGCAACACTTCAGTGCTCCTACCTGCTGTGTTGCATTAGATGAGCCAGTGAATTTTGCAGAGATGCTGTGAGCTGACATTAAAAACTCTGTATTTACTTCTATAACAGTGTGACAACGGCCTCCAGCATTTCTAAGTATCCAAGAACCTTTTTTATAACTTAATTACCTTGTGAAGTCAGTCATCTCCATCATAATCACACACATCCTCTTGGCCAGAACAATTATGTCATTGCTGGTATCATCCCAGATTTCAATCTCTGCATCAAGTTTACTCTTGACTTTTTTGAAGTCGGCCACTTGCTCAGCTATCTTTTCCTTTTCAGCTTCTGGCAGTTGAGTCATTTTGGCCTAAAACAGAATAATTTAATTTGTAAAACATCTATGTCAGAGTATTTTCTCTTTTTAAACAAAACCACTGCACATTAATAAATACACAGTTTAAGCACACTATGGCCTGAGCCAACTGTTTGAGTTTGAGCACTTCTAAATTTCAAGATCTGTATGTTGTCACTAGGTTGGGCCAAATATATAATCTCAGGGAACAGGGATAATGGTGCTCCTGAAACCATTAATTTTAACATAGTGAGAGAAGATTAAATTCTTCTAGAGAGCCTTTATGAAATATGACTGATAAATTTTCTGATTTCTTAGGGCTAAGAAGCTTAAGTAATTTTAAGTATGATACATGTAAAAGTTACAAAATGCAGTTTTGGTTTAGGTACAAAATAATTAATGAAAAGGGTTAATTGTCCTGAAACACTCAGGTATGCTTCTTCTCTCTTCTAAGAAGGTTCTGTATTATCATTTTAGGAACTGAAAAAGATTTAATTGTTCAAATACGCATCTTCTGTCTTTGCAGAAGACGAACAGATGACCATATCAGAAATGAGGATGTGAATAAGATTACCAAAAGCTCTTGAAAATGTAGCATGGTGAGAGAAACGTTTTTGCTTAATGTTCTTCATGAGCATGATGACCAGCCTGCAGCAGTCAGACACCCCTCCTGTCTCAGAAACATGCCAGGAAGCAGCCAGAGGCTAGGATACTGCTTGGCCACATGGAGATCCTGGCCCTTCATCATACCTTCTACCCCAGGAGAGAGAAGCCTTGCTGGTCCTGATGGTTCTGTTGCCATGCTGGTTCTTATTTCACACCTTCCCTTCAGGCCACCAGGAACTCAAAACTACACACAGCAATTAAGACACTGTCATTTCTCTACAATTACAGGAAAAAAAAAGTGTGACTTATTCTTTTTTAGAAAATATTATCTACCATCAATAAAATGGAAAGTTAAGCCCATATCTGAATTATTTATAATTAATAAAACAGGTAATGAGCTCTGTATGTAATATGTATGTTTTTCAAGCCATGCTTTTTCAGAGATTTTATTTATGCTAGAATCAGTGTCACAGGATTGGCTTCCTCACTTTCACAAATTACTGAAAATTACAGGTTTCCCAGCTGGTACCTGTAATTGCAGTCAAAATCACACAGAATCACAGATAATTAAAGGTGGAAGGAACCCTCTTACAGTGGTCAGAATTACCCTACAGTAACAGAATTAGAAAGTGCAACTATTTTGAGGCTACTTCTCCATGTTGTTAAAAAACCTGAAATGGGCTACAGAAGGAAGAGAACTTTTATGATCTTGTATGTTTGCTGATGGGTGGATGTCTGTGGCATTTCCAGGCCCCCAGCTTCAACACTGTTTTGAGTTCAAGATCACAGGCCTGGATCTTGAAACCACAAGAAAGATGACATTTTAATGAGGGAACTATGACATACAGCATCCTGCTATCTGCCAACAATAATGAGCTTCAGGTGGAATAAGACACATTATCCACTGGAACAAAGGGCAAAGGAAATTATAATTCTGACTATGTCTTTTCTTTCCTTTCTCTCATACTGCTTTAAAACCCCATCCAACAAAATACAGCAATTGTATACAGAGCCTTTTAAGCACAGATTTGACCTTGTCTCAAAATAGGCAATGTAACAGTAATTATGAAATAAAGATCTAAACTGAATAACTATTACATGAGTGCAGGTTTATTCTGCCCATCAGGAGAAAATTATTTTTTCACTACTTCTAAGACAAAATGTTACTATTGCAGTAGCAGATAACAGAATTAGCTCTAGGTGAGACGAAAAGTTATATATGCGATATTTCCTTCCTTCTATTTTAAAAAAAAAAAAAAAAGGAAAAAAAAAGAAAGAAAAAAAGTATAGATTATTTTCTTAAATTTCCCTGACTTAACTTTTCTGTAGGCTGTTTGTCCCTGGTAGTTGAAGTCTCCAACACTGGAATTTGTGTTTCGTTAATTGCCCCATCTGCAACCTGACTTACCCTGTGAGACTGGTGTTTTTTCTTATTACTTTTCCATGTTTGAGTAAATTCTCCATCAACAAAACTGAACTTTTAAGGCCATGTAAAGACACATGGGGGATAACTAAGTGGTGAAGATTTTTTACTCTTTTCTCCCTGGTACATTCCTGGCCAATGACATTCCAACCCTAAGAACTGGCCTTTTGCCTACCTTTGTCTCCAGCTGCTCTCCAAGGATTTGACTTTCACATAAAGTTTGATTATGCTCCTAAAATCTTTTATTTTCCTGGCACCTAAAACTAAATGACTGGCTAGGTCCACACCAGCACCATTGTAACCACTTACAGGGACCAGGAAAAAATGAAAGAAAACAGAAAGTAGCCCAATACATTCAAGCAAAATCAAATAATCTCCCCTTGAAAAATATTTAGCATTTCCAGCTTAATTGGCTGCAATATGTCATGTAACTACAGAGAAGAAAAGTGGAAAACTATTTTTCTTCAATTTTGTAGGTTACAAGGAAACAAACCCCACTTTCTCAAATAAACACATGAAAATCTTCTCAGAGCTTTTACAAGCAAGAACACAAAATAACATCCTCTTCACATAATGTAGTTATAAGATAATGGCAGAGATCCCAGAAGAGTGGATTTGTGTCCCTACTTTGTCTTGAGAGCTGAGGTTTTCATTCCACTAGAGCCTCAGCAGCCACAAGAAGCTCTATGGTCTGTTCCTGCTGTCCTGCTGCAGTCAGCTGAACATTTGATGAAGAAGAACAGGACCCCCACAAATCACTCAAAGTACAGCAATATATTTCAATCACGCTGTTTCACAACACAATCAAAGTTCCAATCATTACCTTTGCCTGTTTTTTTCTTCTTGAATAAACTTCGCAGACCACTGTCATAAAATACACATGTGGGCTGAACCCTGAGCAACCTGAGCTGGTGAGTGGCACCCCTGCTGTGAAACTAGATGATCTTTGAGGTCCCTTCCAAGCCAAATCATTCCTTGAATCTGATTCTGTTTGACTGCCACTACATTCATAAGTGAAATCACAGAGATGCCACCAAGTCAAAAAGGATTCTGTTAACGTAAGACATGTCCACTATCTATTACTACTACTTTTCCTACTGAGGGAATAACTTTGTGAGTTTGGATAAAGAGGTGACAGAGATAATGCCGGATATCCAGCACTCACAGAAAGTGAATACATGCTCCAAGATGAACTGTGTGGGTGTGTGGTGCTGACAGTGGGGAAGAGCTGTGTTTCTTTCAATACTTTACTACCTGCTGACACCAGCTGCCTTCTCCCAGTTTCAAGAATTGCAGCAAGCCTGCTGAAGTGCAGCATTCCTTAAACAAGTTCAGAGTTCCTCATTTGTTCTGCCATGACAGTTCCGCTGCATTTTTAGATACAATATAATTGGATAAACTGGATAAAGAGGTAAAACTATTGGGAGATAGTAAACAAAGTGTTTAATGCCATTTTTACATCAGCCTTCACTAAGAAGGATGGCTTAGATGATGCAACTATGGCATATTAAATGTAATTTCTCTTTGTTCCAGAGCCATAGGCCCATAGATAAAAAAGCATCATGCTCTAAGTCTGGGCTTCACTTCGGCTTTGCCACTGGCTCTCATGTAATCCTCACAAATAACGTGGAGAAGAAAGGTCTAAATGTAATCTCCAGTGGGTAACTGGCTAGAAAACTGCCTGCAGAGCACTTATCAAGAACACCCACCACACTAAGGGATCCATCAGGAAAAGTTGTGAAGGGCGCTGCCCTGACACTGGCATTAGTCAGTTTCCACAGAACCAAGAGTACATACCACACACTGGAAGAGGAAGAGGCCTGGTTTATGACTCAAAGTGAATTTGGGACCTGAGCTGTAAACATCACAGGCTGTAGTGCAGCTAAGACAAGGACAAGGTTTATCCTTAAGAAAAATCACCGGCGCACACAGAGAACTTAGAATGGGCAGTTGTGTGGGTGGGCATTTGTAGTTGATAAAAAGTATTTCTGCTCTTGGCAGAAAGGCAATCCTCACACAAAGCTCCTTGTGAACTATGCACAAGCAGGAAATAGTGCACACCTCACACTTGTGCTACTGAGATCACAGGTGGCTTCACACATTTTGCAATATAAATAGTCTGGACAAAAAATTAAAGAATTCATAAAAGGACATACAGGAAATGCTACCTTGAGGAGTAAATCAAGGTTACTGGAGTTATGCAACCCGGAGTCTCCAAAAGAGATGGACCATAGAAAAAGGATGTACAGGTACCTTTAAAAAAGACATACAGAAAGGAACCTCACATTCTTTGGGTCAATTGCAGATGAGTGCTAACATGTTAATTGCAACATATGAGTTACAAGGACAAAAAAGCCTTCCAATAAACCATCAATTCCACTAATGAGCTAAGTAAGAGAGAACAATGCAATTGTTCATATATATGTGTGTGTCAAGAAGTATATTTATTCTGCCCTGGGCCAAATGGCTGGATTAGCTGAGTCGTTGAGGTTCCTACCAGCTCTACTATGTAGAAGTGCATAATGTGCTGCTACAACCTTGAGTATTTCAGTAACATAATCTTTTCCCTTTACAGAAATTGGATTAAAAACTGCCAAGAAAATTAAATGCTTTTGAAAGATCATGACTCCTGACAAGGAACCTTTTGCTATGTCTCAAGTGACAAAATTACTTTTCATAGAGCCTACTCAAATTACAGTAGTTATTTTCATTACACTTGAATCCTTACCATTTCATGCTTGTGTAGGGCTTTGATAAAAATGAAAATAAAATAATATACTAAAATTGGCTTTTTTATTAACAAAATAGCACATGCTTCCTATTTATGTACATCAGCATTTCATTTAATGTAGGAACTTAAATGCACCATATTTGACACTTAAATAAAAATTGCTAATTAATCTGATGACAAATGTAACTTCTCTTCTAACTGTTTTTTATGCAAGTATCAACAGTTCTTCTTGGTCTTGCTATTTTATTCAGGCTCTCTTCTCAGAGTTTAGTAGATTTTTTAGTGTTATGGAATTGATCACTGTATTTAAAACACAATGCAAATAAAACACTGAAAGAACTTAGCCTGGATTTTCTCATTCACAGAACACCTGAACCAACTTTTTATCCATCCAGAATTGCTGCACAAACACAGTGTGCAACAAAACTGTATAAAAAGAAGATCAAGACATTTTTTTCCATGCATTCACAAAACTGTCTGCAGAACTCTGAGGGAAAAAAAAAGTGGGTGTTTGGCTGCCTGAAAGAGTTCTGTTCTTGCCCCCCCTAAGTGGATTAAGTTGTGAGGTAAAATATTTTGCTGCTTCCTCAATATGAAGACCTTAACCTGCAGCAGCAACTTTGAAATTAAGCTAAGCTGCTCTCATCACTAATTTAGAAACTTTAAACACTTAAAGTAGTTTTTCCTGATCATTAACACATACATTGTCTTTTAAATTGAAAATGAACTGGGCAAAAATCTTACTAGACCTTCTGTTCAACACAGAATCCCACAATAACAAGCCACTACCTCCCTCAGTGGAATTGCACTGATCATGATGGCATAAATTAGTCTGTGATAAACCTCCAGAGCTAACTACACAAATAACACACAACCACCAGAGGAAGAGCTAACTTTCAACTGGGAAAAACTGCATTAGTCCATGGATTCAGGAGCAGTATCTGCTTCTGTAGTAGCTAAGGGTTTGATCCTAACAAACCTCTTCTTCAAGGAGTAAAATCACCCTACAGACAATCATCAGTGGTTTTTATCCAGTTAAATACCCAGAGATGACACAGCACATTGGCCAAGTTGACCTGTACCTCCAGCATGGGATGGTGCCATGGGCACTATCATACTCATCTCAGAAACAGGAAATTATCTGATGGAAAAGATCAATGAAATAACCTTTTCAAGATGAGTCAGAAAGATAAATACTAGGTCAAATCTCAGTCCTACTACCTCACCACTAACCTCTACTCTCTCTTTCTTTATGAAGATTAAGTCTGAAGGTGTGATTAATAATACATGACTTTTTCATACACAAGGGAAACAGGATTTGCTAGTTAAGATGTAGCCTTTGTTACAAGTGGCATACACACATCACATCTGGTTTTATATGTTGTGATAAAAACAGAAAGAAAAAAGGCAGCAGTTCCCCACTGGAGCAGTGAGAGATGTGACATCAAAGAAATTACAACAGTCTTGACAAAGCAAGAGGAATCAAGACTGCTCCTGTGAAGAATGAATATGGAGCCAGATAAGTATAAATAAAACTGAATTATTATAGCTGAAATGCCTAAGAGAAAGAACTCAAGAAGGAAAAAAGGCTGCTTTGCAATCTTGCCAAAGCACTTCTGGAACACAGTCATTCCTGGTGGCAACACTGAAGCCTCCCAACAGGAAACAAAGCTGCTGCACCACACAACACCACACACTGCCTAAACCTTAACATCTATCTTCCCTACACAGATTCCTCATATTGCTAAACAGCTTCTGGGTATAAATCTTCAAATATCAAAATCAAATAGCACTCACTCCAAACAAAGAGGCCTTAAATCACTGTTCTTGTTTGCTGCTGCAGCAGCAAATAGATTTGTTAAGACATCTTTTTTTAAGAAGTCTGTGCAGGTGTCTGTCAATATGGTACTTTAGGCTGAGACCATATGTATAACATTTAGCCAAAGCTATAATTTGCTATAGCTTTTGAGGGGTAATGTGCCATTTATGACTCTGACAGGAAGATCTGAAATGTAGAAAAATTGTTTGTAAACAATAGAATCGGCTTTAAGCCATGACCTCTATCCAGATGCCACAAAAAGGAACATTTATGTTAACGTTAAGTACAGTATTATTTTAGGGAAAATTTGAGAAAAAAAAAATAATTAAAAAAAAAAACCAAACAAAAACCCAAACAAACAAACAAAAAACAAAACAAA
>VWZN01020606.1:141367-156724 GCA_013396955.1 Regulus satrapa | reverse complement strand
AAAAAAACAACAAAAAAAAAGCTGAAATGTCCATACTATAATGTTAAAGTACTGGAGGTTTTTAGCTGTTTTAACCACAGTCTGTGTGTAACAGTCCCTTCCACCTCACAAGGAGAAGCACATCCCAGATCCAGATACGTCTCCCCACAGCACCAACCCGTGCCTCTGACGGCTGACAGCCAGCTCCCTACCTACCACTGTCTTCAGCATCTACTTTTTGCTTTGTGCCCTCTCAAGTATGTGTTATTTATGGTTTTCTTTTCAAAGAAAAGCATTCCCTTTAAAGAAGTACTGTGGTTTAGCTGAGAAGTAGAAGACCATGCATGAAAATGATCTTTGAAAGCTTTACTAGATCTTTTCGTATTCCATTTTGCTAGTCAACTGTAGGCACACTGTTTGTGCTAATTGGGAAAGAGGCTGCAACCGAGTCTCATCTCTAATGGGCTGCAACTGTGTAGGACAGGTGAACAGTATTGAAGGCAATGAAACATGGAGGTCTACTGACCAATCACAAAAGGGGAGAGAGGGCATACAGGTGTGAGTCACGCAAGATGAAGAGTATAAAAGGTTGTACTGGAGAACACTGAAGTGCTTGTCCTTGAAGCCTCCTTGGGTGTCAGTTGCATCTCCTCCATCATTCAATGTCTACACACTACTACTTGTGTTTTGCCACTAAGAACACTTCAGGTGTGAAGTGGCTTCACAGGAAGACAAACAACATCATTTCCCCCTGTTCACAGTGCTCCTCCCTCCTCTGGGTCACACATACCCGGTCAGTCTTGCCTTCAGTCTGGACACTGGTGCGGCTGCGCGCATCATGCTCGTCCTCAAGATCAGACACATCCTCCAGCTCCTCGGGCGTCTGGGGGAAAGGTAGGAAAGGGTTATTCTCTGTCAGACAGGGGAACTTGGATGCTCATATCAAACATTTAATATTTGGTCTAAGACAAGGTCTGACAAACTCCGATCAACCCCATTCAAGCCATTACTAAACTCTGTGTTTAAATTGGTGCTGCTGCTGCTAGTGAAGGTGTCTAACAATAAACCTTCACATTATAAGAATGGACTATGAATGTGTCACCAGTTCTCTATTAAGCAGCACAAATTCCTGCACTACCAGAAAAAAATGAGTGTCCTTAATTTGCTATTTTTATGCATGATATTATTTCATATGCCACTGTCTGTTCCTTCTAGTCACATCAACTGCCAGTTGATTCTGTGATTGTATTATTTATGATGAGAAATTTTCTGTATAATCCAGGTCTTCAGATTTATTTACTGCTTCCATTTTACCAAAGCATTATTAAAAGAAAAAGGGTTTCATTAAGAAGTTTTGAATTTTATCATAAATAACATAACAAAAAACCATAATGAACATTATAAAGGACAGTAATTACAACATTAAAAGCAAGTTACTTCTACCAGCAAAACGCTGCAAAATGAAGCATATGAGGATTTTGGGATTACAAACCACTTAAAAATAATACTGGTTCTGCCAATAGGGTACGCAATAAATTTTCCTTTATCAAGTAAACTCACATATTTAAGAAGCAAAAATATACAGAACCAAGCTCTACAAAGATCGTGACAGATCTACCACCACCTTGACATCCAGAGTTCCAATTAGAGGGAAATCCTGATGTTCTGAGTCCCCCAAAAGCCTGACATTCCAAGAAAACCATGGCAAGACCAGGACTATGAGATAAACTTAGTAAAAGACAGACAGAAAGAAAGCCTACCATTACTTTTACACAGTTTTCAATCAAGTAAAATATAATGGTTTTAATCCAGAATTGCTATATATTCTCACCTTCATAAGAAGATTTTTAATGTCAAGGCACATACAAAGAAGATCTGTTGAGAGGATACAGTGCAGGATTCTGTCATTTTATTTCTGGGTGCATAGCACAGTAATGACACCACATTAACCTGAATAAATCCACCTGCATGCATTTGTGTCCTTTGGGAAAGAACCTCTGTGGCCAGAGGGTGGTACATAAACCACAGAATTCAAGAGCAGCCTTGAAACAAGGCTCAAATAGCACTCCATTGCTTCAGCAGCACACAGACAATTTCACTCACTGAAGAAAATAATTTCTATGAGATAACACTGCAAGGAATAACTCAGTGCTGGTGCACAAGTTGGCAGAAATAGAACACTGGGGGTGATAAATACACTGAAACTTCCTCACGAAAATAACCAATCAACTTTTGGGACAAAGATAAGCATAATGCTACACTGCCAAAGTGGGGGAAAGGAACATCTTATTTTCAGGCAAAGACTAATATTGTGATGAACTAGTTCAGTTTTATACTGAATTAGACCTAGTAAGAATTCCACAAGTAGCCAAAGGCTGTTACTGTACAAAAGCTGTTGGAAAAAGCTGCAATATAAAAGTAAAATGAAACTTTGGTGGTGGTGGGTATACCTGCAACAACAAAAAAACTACCACAAACTCACTTTAATTGAAACATTTAGGGACACTCTTATTAAAGAACAAACAAAATAAAGGATATTAAAACAGAATAACTTCAGCTTCTCAGAATTATACTGACTCCCTCAGGCAGGTGAGAACCTTCATTAAGTTTACAGAAAAAAAATAAATAATTCTCCTTTTAAATTTAAACTATACTTGCTTATTAATGCAATTCTTGGGTTTTGCTAAAATTAGTTTAGAACTTTTTCCCCCAATGATCACACAGCTGGATTCATAGCAGCAAAGCACCATTTCTTCCTAGGTGGACAGGTACTTGAGAATACCACGCTTTCAATATAGAGTTTCTTTCTTCTATAAAACATGGAATTCAAAATGTTGTGACTCAGCAGAATGGTTAATAACTTTAAGACAGTCACACTACACATAGGTGAATTTTAGGAAATGTGTTTAAGAGCCTTATATCATTATTACCCCACAAGAAACTGCATATTTTTACAAAATGGTTATTTCAGAGCCATCAAGAAAATTTTGTAGAATTCCACTGATACAATTTTTCTGTGAAGTCAAGCTATGTAAATATTATCAGCCTCAACACGGAAACATTAGCAAAGAGGTCAGCAAAAGGACAGTAGGATAAGACACCTCTCAATGGCAATCTCAAATAAGCTTTCCAAAGATGAAATAAATCATCATTGTATTAATCTGATCTGGCACTTTACAAACTGCAAATCGTAGAGCAAAGATTTACTTCCAGCTGCACTGGCATAGGGACTCGCCCTCCAATTCTTTATCACATGCAGAACATTGACTCAGGGTCTAAGTGCTGCTCACCCAAACCCTTTGTGGGCTAAATCCTATCAGAAACCTTTTTGGTTTTAAATTGCCTATGCCCTTTTCATGTTACTAAAATCGGTTTGTGGCTGGGATGAGAAGTTTCCTGCAGAAAGCCCCCTCTCCCAGACAACTGCACTCCCATAGAGCTCTTCCCAAGTCATTCTGTCCAAAGCCCAGATGTGCCACATTTTGAATTATTGGTACGAAAGAACTCAGGAAAACAAAACAAACCTATCCAGTTATTAAAGACTAAGGACATTTCAAGCAGAGTTTAAATGCTGATTTATTAAACCTTAAATCACAAACCATTAACTATTGTCATTTTCAGACACATTAGAAACTGAAAAAACTCCCTACTGTAATAATGAGAACAGAGGCAAATACTCAATTATTTTCTCTCATTGGAAGCTCTTTTATACAATTCAAAGCATAATCTGTGATTTTTTTTCAAGTTGCTCTTATGATTCACTATTAAATACTTGAGACACACCAGTATCTTCTCATATGAATATTCCATGTGCCAACACATGCCTTCTCAAAAGAAATGTTTGATAACTAAATGGTTAAACTGGTATGAACATAATGGCTTGCAACACAAAATAGTATGCTAGCATCAATAAACAGAAACTGTGTACAGGGAGCACAGCACAGCTGGAGGACTGGAGTGAGAAGCATGGAAGGAAGCTGAGACTTCCTAACAGGTGTCTTCTCTTTTGTCTGCAAGTGACAGAAAAGGGAGAGATTTGAGTACTGAAGTCAGTGACACAATGAACATAAAGACATAAATGGCAAATTCACTGTGAGACATACAAAGTACAGAATTTCCAGTAAGTGTAAGGAAGAATGCTGAAGGGTGAAATGAAGCATAAAACTCTAGTCAGCAACAACCCATGGACTCTGGTGCTACACAGCAGTAAACAGAGTTTAAAACCAAATTTGAACAGAAAAAAAAGTAGGTTTCCAGTGGCCGCAGGAGCAGAACTCTTGAATAGTCTCTCCTAGAGGCACTGGAGGAGGGGAGAAATTAATTCCAAGATGAAGCCTGAGCAGCCTACACTACAAACAAGGTGATGGAAGAGCTGGCAGTAAGAGCGAGGCACGAGGGTGCACAGGACACCTGCCCCAGCCCAGGGCCACAAGAGATTCCGGTCCTTTGTGGAAAGCTTTTGCTGATCCCAACAAAAACGCATTTAAGTATATTCCTACACATCCATTCTAGACTGTAATTCCATTACTGTGCCTGACAAGTTAAACAAGTAGCATGCACTCCTTTTCACATTTCAGTGATTGTAATAAATCTGCATTTTCAGTGGGTTTCCTACTGAAGACTCAGGCTGAAGACTTAAAGTTGTATTTATAACAAAGCCTAATATTGATGAATTTGACACCTTGCTGGTACTCAATTCCAAGCCACAACAGCAAGTCATTACTATTGCACCCAGGTGGTTTCAGGATATGAATTACCTTTTCATCTATGAAATGAAAACGACTCTAACGACTCTCTGATGACAAACCTTTTAATTTGCTTTTCTACAAGGATTTTAAAGAGAATAAGTAATAAAACCAAGGTCTGGCCCTAGTCTTTAGATCCCTGCCAGCTTTTCTAAACTGGTTGCAAATGGGCTGTTTCGGTTATCTGGTTTTTAATCCAAGATTTGTAGAACAATTTGTTTGACTAAGTTTTACAGCATCTTCTCCAATGCAGTTTTTTTAGGCAAACCCTCTTCAAAAGTGATTATCCAAAGAACTTAATTTGTACCATTTGCTTGTAAAGGTCACATATACATCATGGAATCATCAATATTGCCAATAAAGGTTCTCAGCTGCTAGAACCTGATGCAGGTCAAAAATCTCAAGATACACAGCATAAGTGGGCAAACATAGTGTGAAAGGAAGCTATCTCCTCTTATCTAGCATTCAATTAAATGCTGACCTTCACAATGTCATTATATGCTCTTATGCTTTATCTTATCTTGGTTTCAACAGCCCCATGAGTCATTCTACTTCACAGATCAATACTAAAATGCAGAGCAGACTAACACCTTAGCAGGAGCTAAGCTGATGAGTGATGTCTTTATTTTACTACTGCAGATGCAGTTATTTGTGCTATGTAAATCCCCTAGCAGCAGCAGAAATGCTTGCATGCACTCCAGGAGGATCAGAGTTGGTCTATTATGCCCTTCAGTAAGCACACAATGGGTTTACAGAGATTATCTATCCAACTGTGGACATTTGCCTAGCGCCCAGATTTTGAATATTTCAACCTGTCAGGCTGCAAGTCACTCAGTGTAACAAACCACTGTGTCACAAATGTAAAAATATTACACTCTGCAAATATTTAGCTACTGAGTGATAGTTTTATTAGTCACAACACCACCATTATCTCACACTTAATTCTGCCAGATGACACACTGCCAGAGCAAGAGTTTTGATTCACTAGAAATTGATCCAGAAACTGCAAGCATTATTTACCTTTTCTGACTAGCTAAGTAAGAGCCTCACACAATTATTGCTATCTAGTAATTTAAAGTACTTAAAATGTTTTTGTTAAAAGCAGTTAAGTGTTGAGACCAATAAACCTCACATCATGAAGGTCAAATTAAAATACTACATTCCTAATCTGTCAATATTGTGACATCTCACTGCTATGGTTAAATACCACCCCCTCTGTTAAAGATGATAACGTGTTGATTCTTGAAATCTGTTCTTGGCAGTTCCCTTAGAAATGTATCTTTAGCATACCACATTATTGTGGGTATTATTAACAAAAAAAACCCAACAAATTATTAATTAAGCCAGAGAGCAGAATTCTGTCTTTGATAGCAGTATTGTTGTCAAGCACTGGCAAGGAATTTGTCATCAAACAAAAAAATTAATTGAAATCATTATCTGCCATAGCCTGTACACATTTCATTTTCAAATGTAGGTGTTCACCATTTCTTGCTACTAACAAAGTATTCTACAAAATACTTTTTTCTATATTAAAGTTGTAAACCCTGTTAAGATCAGTGAAAATCTCAACTTTGATGAAGAACAAGAACTTAATTGTGAGAATAACTGGTGACCTTTGACACAGAAAGATGAGACTATTTTCAATAATAAAATATGTTACAGGATAAAGAGCAGAGGTTTTAAAACTAAGAAACGCCGTGAACCCACAGTAGAGGGAAAAGTTGCCTTGTTGTTACTGGATTCTTGGAGGTTTTGTTTTCTCAATTCACAAGTCATAACATTCTGCTCCAGAAGATAAAGACCAAAAAAGTTAAAATTAATCACCAAAAGAGACAGCAGGGCAGATCAACAGCCTGACTCCATGTGCAAATTCCTGTGCTTCCAGGTCTCACTGGGCATAAATTAGGATAAAAGTCTTCTCAAAAACCAGCCAGGAGACAGGGAAGATCTGAGATGAGGAGCATAACTGAAAAGTTTGAAGTGAAAATTCTGAGTACTGCCCTCTGAAAATCCTTTTAAAGAAAAACTGTGAAGTTGGCACAGCTAAGTAAATTGGCACACAGAGTTTTAGCACCTGTTTTCTATCCTAAGCTACATTTTTTGTGCTGGGAACGTGCATTTCAGCCCTGTATTCATTGCTTCCACTTTCCTTTCCCCAACAGCACTTTGCATGCATGCTGCTCTCACGTAAAGCCTACAGCAATTCAAAGAGATTTACTCCTGGAAATACCAATCTAGTTATGCTGTACAAAAGCTCTGAACACATCTTTAACTCTAAAAAGTTGGGGGAAACTGGGCAGCTGCCTGAAAATCCCATCTATTAATGGAATTGTAGCCAAAAGGGGTCGAAATATCTGAGCAGGGTAAGATTTATAAACAAAGTTCCAGTTTTGTAAAACCAGCAGCATGACCAGAAAAGAAGCTAAGATTTCAGGGGTGCAAATCCTTCACCAGGTTACCTGAGGACTCACTTTGGAAACTCGGAGCTTTACAAAGAAACACTTTTTTGGATATAACTTTTTAAAAACAATTTCAAATCTCCAAGAACAAAATATGAGCAAACACAGTACTACAATCACACAGCTGTGCCGTAAACGCAAGACCTTGCCTTGATTCCCCACAAGAACCATGACAACTGATACACAGCTTCATGCAAAGCACAGCTTTTGTTTATGTTTATTAAGTAGGGAAAATCATCATATGGCTTAAAAGGTTCAATTTTAAACTCAGAAAACTACTAATTAACAAGAATAGAGCAGTAGGTTTTAATACAAGTGATTTGTTCTTCAGTTATCTAAAATGTATTCTCTGTTTCCTCTGCTGGGTTGACATACATTTGCTCCATCTAGTGGGAAGCCAATTAAGACATTTCATTTATAATAGAAATACCTGTTAAGCTGTTTAAAAATGGATCATAAAAACACATTAAGTCATTGTTCTTTTGCTAGTAATCTTCATAAAGCAAATTATATATGGCCCTATATAGAAGCAGTTTATAGCTGTGTTTGAAATAGATTTCTAAATATCACCTCAACATTTGAAAATGAGAAGAGATTTGACCTTGTTTTCTCTCTCAACTGCATGTATGAAAGATAAACTAAAACATCTTTACTGTTTGCCTGGCTAACCTCAAAGGCAATTAAAAAGGTGCTCTGCATTTTGCCTCACAAAATTTCATAATGGCTCCCATTTGTAATAAAGACCAGAGGAACAAACTGGCCAAGTACAGGCTGCTCAGTCTCCTGTCAGTCCCTGGAGTGTCATGGCCTGACTGCCACTGAGAAAGGCACTCCATACCATCTCCCAGGTGCTGTAACCAAGCTGGGCTATTAGACTTTGGGAATGCCCTGGCAGCTGCTGGAGCGCACACTCAGCAGGCTTCCCCATGACACCAGCAGGGGAGCTGCCAGCGAGCCCAGCAGTAGGGATGCCATCCGGATGGACTGATGCACTCTGCAGGAATGGGCTGACAGAAATCTTCTCAAACTCACCAAGGGAAATGCAAATACTGACACCTAGGAAGGCAGAGGCTACAAACAAAACTAGCTGGGCCTGCATGACCTCAGAGCAGACCAGCTGAAAAGGCTCTTGGCACAAACACTGGGCAGGAGCCAACAGTGTTCCTTGGAAGCAACACACAACCATCCTGGGATGAAGTGTGGCAAGATAAATCCAGTCCTGGGAACCAGAGAGTTGAAATTATACTTTAAAACCACATGATAGAGTCTGCCTTCCTGCAGAATCTCCCCTTCCTCTCCATAAGCCTCCATTTTTTGTGGAGGAGAGTATATTCCAAAACCAAATCATTGTTTCCAGACAGATGAAATGCAGGAAACTGCTTCTGGAATACACTGATACATTAAAGGTAAAAAAGGTGCAGCAAATATCTCAGTTTACTGTGTAAAAAAAATTTCAGGGCTCAGAAAGGACAAGAAACAACAGACAAAAAGAGGAAATTCAGAATTCCACAAGAAATCTAGGTTTATCAGATGAATAAAGCCTGAGCAATGGCAGCCCCCTCAGCAAAGATTTCCAATATGCCAAATCAATCTGTTTCTGTTACATGAATTACACTAAATTATCACACTAAAAAAAAAATCCCTTGGATAGATTCATATATTCCTCAGCAAAAGGCTGCCAATGATAAGTGCACTTCTCAAACTGGAGTAGATGAAATTATTAACTACAACTTCAACATCTGCTCAAGTCTCTTCAACCTAAACTGACCTTCTGTACTATCTGAGGTACAAGATTGTCTTTAGAAAAGATACAGAGAGTAAGCCTGTCCATCACAAACTCAAGTATCACTAAAAAATGTACGCTGTAATGCACAGCCTGTGTCTCCAAGTACAGGTACCACTGCTGTGATTGTTCTCACACATTCCAACCCAGGATTTGACAATTGTTAAGCACAAATTTCTGGTTCCTTAGCTGTTTCTCCCAGACATCAAACAATGGAAATAAAAACCACCCTAGCCATGAATCCTGTATCCATCACTTTCATTCCTGCTTTTAATTATCAAGAGGCTTTAGATGCCCAGAATACACATCTACCCACCCTCAGTCATTCAGGCAACCAATAATGTTCAAGTGAACACTCAGTGCCAGCTGATGCGGAACTACGGAACCCATTAAGGCCATGTGCAAACCAGCCTTCATGTCCCAAATCACCAATTTCATTCTGCTTTGGGAGACTGAGAGCCTTCATTACCAAGTAGGCTCTCCAAGCAAAGCAGAATTAAACACACACAACCTCCCAAAACTACCCCTCAAAGAGCACTAGCTCGAGTCTAGCTATGGAACAAATTATTTATTACATGATTTTCTTAGAATTTTTGTAGACGCTAAAATTCCTGTTTATATGTGAAATGAATTCTTCCATCTGGGAAGGTTTCGTGACCAAGTTCTGTGAAAGGCAGTACAGAATATTCTCCCCTAAGACATCAAATGAGAAAGTTATTCAGATCAGTACTTTGCACATTTTTTCACAATATGCAGCTTTGACAGCCTCTTCTGCCTGGTGAAACAGGAGAGACTCAACAACTATGTCATCTGCTAACAGATAAAGATAAAACTAGCACATATATTTATTTATGAAAATTGACCAAAGGCTTATGCAATATGGTTTTCTTTATGTCCAAACTGAATCTTCCCCTTATAGTCACAGTTTATTCTCTTTGTATTCATTATGAATATGTAATAAAGATTTTTTCCAGTCTTGTGCAACAACATTTTACATCAGTGAAAACCGCTATTCCATCTTCCCTTCTCTCCCCTTTGGTTCTCCATTCCCTGGGTTAATTAGGCTAAGACATTTGGTATTTTCCTCATAGGTCACAATTTCTAATGCTCTGGGTACTGTAGCTGCAATAAATCAGAGTGCACTTGCTTAAGCAATGAGGGAATTTTGGAGGTTCTCACTGGTCATTTTGGGACAAAAACCCACATGTCTCTTATTTTTAACTGTGGTACCTACAAAGCTGAATAACTGCAACCAACTGTAACTCAGTAAAGCCTTGCTTGGTCACATGGCCTGAAATTAGTCATTCAGACATCTCCAGCATTATCCAACTTGAACAATAAGATTGAATAAATATAAATACAAATTAACCATAAGCAACTTAAATTTAATCATTAACTGGCACCGATATAAGTATTTATAGCCCATGGCAATAGATTTTTAAAAGTCTTTCTTACAACAACAAAATATAGTGCTTTTTTTAAAACATCTTTTTAAAGAGAAAAACACACATGATAAATACTTGCTAGAAAAGCAGTAAGAATTACAGGGGAGTACAAGTTAAAGAGGATGCAGCAGCATCACATTCCTGAAAAGAAAGGCAACCAGACTGTTTTAAGTATCTGCAGGCACAAAGACAGCAAACCTTATGAAATATGCCCTCCCCTCAACTGAGAGCTGAGCCACCACTACAAAGACTGTATCAAGTGCTGTGCACTGCATCTCCCAAAGGAAGGACACAGCTAGAGAACAGGATCCAACAAGCATCAGCATGGTGTGGGAAAAAACATAACAAACCCAAACTTTAAGAATACAAGAAACAAGCAAAAGGAAATAATCCATTCTTGATGGACAAGAAGTGTTTTAAGATGACATAAGGAGATGTGTGGAGTGGATTTAAGGAAGAACACTCCAAAGGGAATGGAGTGGATTGACTGCTTGAAGGCACCTTCCAGTTGCCAGCTGTAGATGTTGCTAAGAATAAGTCAGACAAATGAACACTGAGACTAGTTTGAAGTTAATCCTGATCTGCACAGGAGATAGTATTGATAGAGTTAGCTCAGTATCTTTAGAGTATATATTTGAGTGCTGCATTTATCTTAGGTCAGATAAAAATCAGACGTTATGTAGCAGTTACCACTTTCCAAAGAGACTGGCACTCTGTGAGGAATTTTCAGCCTTTACAAAAGACAATTCTTACACTATCTCAGTATGAGGCATGAGAAGAGAATTTGCATATAAACAATACAAGACAAACTGTAAGGTAAGAAGAGAGAAAACAGAAAAGAAATTTAAAAGAAAGGGAAAATAAAAGAAATTAAGAGGATACAAAGAAACACCACTGTGTGAGGCAGAAAAATGCATAGCTATGCCTGTGATGCAGCACCCTGAGTCCTCAAAGAATACTATGCTACATCTTTGCGGTAAGCCATTTTTGTGGGTTGCAGAATGGTCACTGACAGGAATTTCATTTCTTCCTCTTATCTGCTCTTTGTGGAAGATGGTATTTTTTGGCAATTAATACTGCTCAACCTTTTATTCTTCCCCAGGCTCTTCTCAGAGCTCATCAACAAACCCAAAAATAAACAAAAAGAAGCGGAAATGTATCACAGCCTAAACCCAAACTCTGCCAGGTAGAAGCTGCCTGCCAAAGCCCTGAGTTATCTGGCAATCCCACAGGCTAAGTAGGACTGAACAATTCCATCTCTAAAGAGACAGGCTGCAAGTAATACTTGCTGCTGAGCTTTCTAGAAGTGAAATACCAGGAGAAAAAAACACTTTTCACTGATGAACTAAACACAACCTAAAATTTCACCTCAGTTTTACTCTACCAGGTGAGAAATGTGAGAATTTTAGAGGGAGAAAACAGTCCTGTGAGTTATAAATGCAGTATATTCTAAAAATGCATGGTGCAATTTAATATGCCATTTAATAACACAAACATGGGAAAAAGACCAGCAATACAGCAGCAATACTATCAGATATGATGATCTTTTCATTCAGAAAAAAATAACTCCCTTTCTGCAGTTAAAGGACAACCAGGATCAGTCACCTGCTGTCTGACCGGTGAGTTTCCTATAAACTGCGCGAGCAAGTCAAGCAGTCCAGTTTGAGATGGAGGAAGCTGGAAGATGCAAGGTTGAAAGCCGTATTAATGGAATGGAACCACCAAGTGGAAAGAAAAGCCTAAGTTTAGGCAGACACAATTTCAGGCTTCATCTCTCTTGGGGACTGGCTCTGTTTCAGCAATAAGTGATTAACTGCAAACTCCAGCACTGGTAAATTAATTCACAATTTCCACTGATGTTGTGCTTAAAATCTGGGTAAGTTCTGCTTCTGGCTCCACTTACCAAGCTGACAAGCAGATGCTTTATTGGTTGCCCTCTGAGCAGCCAGACTGAACTCCACACTCCCATGCACCCAGGGCACTGGTGTGACCTCACTTCACTTCAAGCACATAAGCAGGTACTATGACGGCTTTGCCATTGTTGTGTTTAGCATTTCCTCAGTAAAACACCAAACAATTATTCCTGTCTGTTCTTCATTTGCTGAACGGTAATTAAGTCTCATGCTTGTTTCTTTATGCATTTGGAATGTGGCTTTCCAAAACCCACAGGCATTTCAGAGTGTATCTGAAATCACAGCCTCCCTGTGGGGCCAGCTCAGATCCCAACCATGGCAAGTCCTCCTCAGGTGGGATGCCAGACTGGTTTCTCTCTAAAGCAGAAGGGTCCTATCTGCATTCTGAGAACACATCAGTAACATACAGCTGACATCTGCTGATCCGATTTCCTCCACGCACAAACCACACACTGACCATAAAGAAGGCAAAGGGCAGGCAGTGGTGTGATTAATATAATATACACAGGCAGAAGAAATATGGATGCCAGACCCCTGGCAGCTCTAACACCAATCACTGTGGCCAAGCCCACGCCTGCCCTGCAAGACCACACAGTTAGCCAGTGAGCTTCAGTGTCTATACAATAATGAGGATACTCCCCCACATGTGCTGGCCATCACCTGACAGAGGAACCCCAGAACGCTGAAGTAAGGGATGAGACTGCTGCCATGGTGTCCTGCAGCTGCTCTGAGTGCAGGGGCTGGCTGAGACAGGTGTCAGGTGACAAAGCTGTTCTGAGAGACAGTCATACCTGTGTCTGCCATGGCCTCATTCCAGATGCTTTCCAGCAACCCTTTATCTCTCACGTGGACACGCTCTCCTACATCCTCACATGGAATTGTGACTCCCTCTGTGGGTGGATTTAACACTGTAGCAGACTCCAGGAGATTTCAAAGGCTAATCACACTGGCCCATATGATCATTTCTCATGTGCTCTTTCATGCTGGACCATGTTCAGCAAAAAAGAAGGCTTCTACTTTCCAAAAGAATTATGTTCAGCTTGTTAAACAATCAGGTTTTCTTCTATTTTCTATAATTCTATGCTAATTACTTCATGAAGACCAGGATCACAAGGCACTTGGAGTAACAAACAAATTTTAAAAATTAATATTACTCCTCCAATTTCCTAATAATTGAAGTATCTGGTACAGCAATTACCTTAGAGGTCCTGTTGTGGTTTGCTAGGCTACACTGGAGGAATGGTGCAGTAAACCAGCAATTTTAACCCAATCCTGTTGCTAGAGGATGCACAGCACTCGCCTGCTATAACACACTTTCCTTCAGTACTCATACACACTGATTTTGTTGATAATATAATGAAGGGACTCCCTTGTCTCTATTTTAGGAATAGGCTGTAAGACCCAGAGTTTCTCAGGAAATTAGAGAGCAACAGTTTTGTCAACATCTACAGAATATTTTCAGGTGAAAAGAACTCACAAATACCATCTTCCACTTGTCAGGCTCACTGGAGTTTTGGAGTTTTTTTCCAATTCTCCGAAGAAATTTTTCCCAGGGTTTCTTTGTCAGTCAATTTTCCCTGTTATCACTATGTCTCCTAATGTCTACCTCCCTTCACCAACTGCATTCCAGCCCTGAGCACACCGTCAAGGAAACAACCTGGTGTGATTCAAGTTGGCAAGCCATATTGATTTAAAAAACCCTCAAACTTAAAGGAAGATGTAATTAAAAACAGAACCTGAACTCAAATATACCCATGGAATACTAAGAAATTCTAAAAGGAGAAACCAAAAGAACTCAGGGAAGAAATAAAGAACCAATTAATCCCAAATCTTTTCCACCGTCACACTGCTTTCTCAGCAAGGACATGCACAAGGACAAGAGGACCAGATCTGACATTGTTACACCAATGTCAAAGCACAGACTGACACAGGCCCTAGCACTGCTACCCTACTTTTGTGCTGGCGGAACTCAGATCACAATAACACATATCATTAGCAATAATTTTTGGAGTCCAGCAACATTCTGAACACATCTGATGTACTTCACTGCTTTTCTGCGCCACACTAAAAAAATCCATCCTACCAGATAAAAGGTTCCACACTGATAATGGCAACTGAGAAATTTCAGTTAAGCCATGGACCTTACAGATCACTGTGATAAGAGCTGAAGGGAAATACAGCCAGACCTAGCCTGAGCAACGAAGATCTCTGAGGCAGAACTGTGCCAGCACTGACAGCAGCATCACAACTCCGGCCTGAGCTCTTTGTGCTGCTGAGAGCCGCAGTCTCTATTCCCAGGCTTGCCTTGCTCATACTCCAGTGAGCCATGTGGCAGGAAGTATATTTTAACAGAGTATCTATGATTTGTAACACTTTTACTGTGCTTCCCAGTTTTGGTTCCAGTAATTCAGTCATTCCCATTTAACGTAATATTCATTCCATTTCTCTAGGAATATAATTTATATTAGACAGTAAGCACCAAATGGCAAGGAAGGAATGCACATCACTTTTTCTTGCTCTGAGAAAAAAAATCATCAGCAAAGATTTTAATGTTCCAGAAAAAATACTGGTTTATGCTTAAATTTCCAATGAGCTACTAAACCAGAGTTGTCAAATAATTCTGGAAGGTTCTGTCTTTTGGAAAGAGAAGGGTAATTTTTTGAACAATTAAAAGCATAATCATGAGTGACACTTGCAACGTAATTTAATCCCTAGACTGGGACAAATTAACATTTTAAGTAGCATGTAAGCCAAGACTGTTTATGTCACCCATAAGCATGCTGACTCCTGTGTGTGACCCAGTAATCCCAGCACTAGTGGATTTCCAGGAAAAGCCATTGCGCTGGTTTCAGTTAGAACCTAGCCCACAGAAGTAATTGACCAATCAGAAAAGTGTACGCCTCTGTGCATACACATTTTAAAAATCGAGAACCCGGAAAACAGGCTCTTTCTTTCCAGCGAGGACTGAGGTAACAGCTCCGCCGCACCCGGGCCGGGCCAGCTCCCGCCGCATGGCCGGGGGGGCTGAGCCCG
>VWZN01020606.1:87292-138411 GCA_013396955.1 Regulus satrapa | reverse complement strand
TCAGCTTTTAACTTGTTATGGCAACAACAGGAACTCCAAACTAAAGCTATTTCGTGGGTGACATCCTGCCCACATGTTAAGACAAATGGATGCAACTTTCAAGGAAAAAACAAGAGGTGGGTATTATTTACTGATAAGACTACTGAGCAGCTTTTTACTTGGTAAAGCAACAAAGTCAGCAACACTATCACACCTAAAACCGAAGTCATCAGATTTGCTGAAGATACTAAAGGCCCTAAACTAATGAAACTGAGACCTTTGAGAATTTGTTACATTGTACATAGACATGAAATAGAAGCAAATTTATATGTATAGCTTTTTTCCAGAAAAAAGGGATTTCCTTTATTTATTTGGGAAGACAAATTCCTCTGGTACTAAATGCAGATTAGCATTTTAAAAATGTCTGCATGTTAAATTGAAATGTATGCTGAGTGTGTCCCAAAACTGTTCAGTACAGTTATTTCGATAAGATATCTGCAAGGTAGAGTTATAATAGTGACTGATTCTATGATGCTAATATTGATATAAATTATAACAAATATTTGTACATTACAAGAAGGCTTCCCAAGTATACTGAAAAAAACACAGACATTTTTGGAAAATATGTACATAGGTAAATTAAGATATTAAATGGAACCTATGTGGGATAATGCTTAAAGTTTTCCCATAACGGTACTTCAAGGTTAGTGATCATGACTTGAGATTTTAAAAGCCAAGTAATATGGCATGGACAAGCAGCTGTCAGAAGCTCTTACTTGCAGATATGCGCAGCTGATCATGGTACTAAACACTTTGAACTCACATCTTCTGTGGGCCCTGCAGCACAAACTAACATTCTCCTTTTACATGACTCAAGATAAAAATCTGGAAAGAAAGAGGTGTCCCACTATCCTTAACAGACAACAGGTATTTCTTCTGCACTCTTTTAAAAAGACATCACATGAATACATTCTTTTGCAGCCACACTGCATCCAGACATATCAATCTATGGATGACAGGACTGAAGCTGACAATGAGCTGAGGTAGGAAAGTTCCTGACCTCCTTAAATGTCTAGCTAAACTGAGTTTGACTTTCCAAAGGAAATTGAAACACAGAGAAAAAGATTGTTAGGTAAAGAAACAAAAATATTAGGATTTGAGTTGAGATACTGTTGAAATAAAAGTATCTAGGTAAGACAGAAAGGAAAAATGAATGCTTTGCTCCTATTTGGGGTGGAGGGAGGGAGGGAGGAGTGCTGGGTGATGGATATCCTGTACATCATGATGCAGAGAAATCAAGGAACAATGCTCAAAACAAACTCAAAAAGCCTAACACCATAAACTCTTGAGGGAACCTACAGTCTCCATACTGGAATACTGAGAGAAACACTACAGAGAATATCCATTCAGCAGAAAGGATTTTTAATAAATGCTTTAAA
This sequence comes from Regulus satrapa, assembly GCA_013396955.1. NCBI lineage: Eukaryota > Metazoa > Chordata > Aves > Passeriformes > Regulidae > Regulus > Regulus satrapa. The sequence continues at coordinate 136,993 of VWZN01020606.1, read as the reverse complement.
GTGTTAAGAACAGCCAGTTCAATACATATTCTCCACTTCTCACAAAATTAGATAACATGGGTTCCTCACTCACTGCTTCCATGAACACAAGAATAGTGACATGCATAAAAGTGAAATATAAATATGCATTTTGCTTAGATTATATTACTTTTTTGCCCTCTTCTTTGTCTCTGTAAAACCTGAATAGCTGCTCACTTGTTTATCCTTCAAAAAGAACAAAGAATTCTGTGAAACTTTCGACTTAGTGACTTTGCTTCCACTGTTCTTGGTATAATTGTTAGGATGACTACTAATGCTTCAGCTACCAGCAGTTAATATTCTTTTGAAGTAATTCCTTTCCACTGAGTTTATATCCTAATGGGATACTGCTAGCTGTCACTTCAATCCAGCTGTCTCACATTTTTCAACTAAAAATACCTTCATACAGAAGCTTTTTTTAAAAAGTTCTACCATTATTCTTAACGTTCTGCAGCATTTAATAAGTATTGTCTAAATAAACATCAATCTGCTTCCTTTAACTTTTCTACAAATTTCACGTGACAGAATTGCCTTTAATTGTAATATTTAATCTAATCTATTTCTGTAGTATCAATATCCTGATTGAAATGTTATGGAGATAATGCACAAATGCTCCTGTGCAAGATCAAGCCCACAAAATCTCTAAAACACAACAAAAATGGGATGCTTAGAGTCAAAAATGACTGAGAAATGTGGATATACCCTGGATCAACTATCTAGTTATTTCAAATCGACAACTACCACTGCATTAAGCAGTCCTTGTTTAGGACTTACAGTGAAAAGCATCTTAAGGGGAGCAGCACCCTGATGCTCTAGAGGCACTTCTATTACCACTCACCTGCCACTAGGTAGCTGCTGTCAAGTGTTACATTATACCTTGCAGGACTGCAATCAATGTTTTATGTACCTTCCGTTAAGCTTGGACATTGAAATGCATTGCTGATAATTTGCATTGACAATAGTATTGGGCAGTATATTAGAGTTAGAAACCCTATTTTTAGAAACATTCTCTCTGTGTAATTATATGTTTGAAATGCTTCCTGAGAAACTCATCTGGAGAATTTCTGCTTTTACTGCCATGTTGAAAAATTGTCCCCTGTGAATGAATGGGCTCACAGTCATTTTTTGACCAATGAGTTCTTACCCAGATTCAGCCTTGCAGTCAATCCCCTGTAATGAGTTCTCTGGCGCTATCAGCACACTGGCCACAGAACATTTCATTTCCTCACCTTGGCTGCTATGCTAACACTGTACATCTGAATACCCACCAAATTTACTTGAAGCTTTTTCCAGGAAACTGGCATTGTCTGGAATGTATCTAACTAGGAATGCAAATACATCCTGACTCAGACAACGAATGCCAGGATTTCCTCAGCCCTCTCTGGGCTGGCGATCACTAAGGGATGCTGGAGTAGCTGACTAACATTTCACCAAACCTCAAAGAAACATTCCCATGGCAGAACAATGGTATTCATTAAGTAGAAAGCTCACATCCTTTCTAAGAATTTTTTAAGACGTCCTTAGCTCCCATCAGGACTTTCAAAGCAGCAGTGCAAGATGGCCCTGACAGAACCCATTCTATTACTACTGTCGATTCGGGTGCTGTGCAGTGACTCACAATGCTATGGGCGCATAGTACACATACTGCACACTGGGCACTTCCTTGGCCTTGGGCCTATTCCAGTCTCATCATATCTGAGGATTTTGCCCTCAAAATACCTTTCTGAGTGACCGTCCATATACATACACCCACCACAGAGGACTTAGAAAATATGGCTTCTTGAAGAGCTGTGTCTGCCTCTTCACAGAAACTGTCTGAAGCTGTTACACTTCTCAGTGTATTTCCCAATTCCCTAAAAATGCAAAACTCCAGAAAGACATGCTCAGGATTGGACAACTTTATAATCTTAAAAGACCCAAGAGCCCCTGATCCACTAAGGGAAGGGAGGAATGAGCAACTCAGGCACTAAATGAAGCTTTTCCAGAAAAAAAAAAAAAATGTCCTAATGAAAACCTCTCAGCATGTGTTCACTGTCACGGGAACTGACTGGAAGACTTAACAGAGCATCACCCACGATCTGGCTTGTTTGGTTTGGACCTACATCCAGCTCACAGCTGCTATGGGATGCATGTTGGGTGTTTCAGGGTCTCTCTTCAGTTACACATATACAAACAGCTTCCTAATTGACAACTGCAATAAAGATGAGACATTTTAATAATTTTTCCACATCTGAATTCCTACTTTAACTTACACATTACAATATGTTAAGACTAATACTTTTCATATTAGAATGGGTTTGGTTGGAAGGTTTAAAGTACAACCCACTCCCCCCCACTCCCCCTCAATGAGCAGATCAGTTTGCTCTGAGCCCCTTGCAGCCCCTCCTTTGAATGCTTCCAGGGATGGGCCCTCTACCATGTCTCCGGGCAACTTGTGCCAGTGTTTCACCAGTCACACTGTAATATAAGCCTTCATTTTATCTAGTTAAATCTCTCCCTTTCCAGTTTAAACCATTCCTCCTTGCCCTACAGGCCCTCCTGCGAAGTCTGTTCTCATCTTATTTATATGCCCCCTGTAAGTACCCAAGGACTGCAGTATCACCTCCACAGGGACTTCTCCAGCCTGAACAGCCCCAGCTGTCTCAGTCTTTCCCCATGGGAGAGGTGCTCCATCCCTCTGACCATTTCTGTGCTTCCTCTGGACCCCTCAAACACCTCCCTGCCCTTCCTGTGCTCAGACCCCAGAGCTGGAGGCAGCTCTGCAAGTGGGGTCTCACTGAAATGGAGGAGAGGGGCAGACCCACCTCCCACGACCTCTTGGTCAGGCTGGACTGTAATGGGTTTGTATTCACAAGAAAAGGAATCTGTTTCTTACCATGTTCTCAACTGGAAAGTCAATGCAGAAGACATACTTCCTTTGAAAAATCTTTCTTATTAAAGTTAAATCTTATCTTAAAACAAAATTGCTGAACATACAGACAGTGCATCTCAGTTTTTTATCATTTTTATGAAGCTATTTGGGGGAATTCTGCATCTAACAAAATTCTGGTTTGAATTTTAAAAACGAGCTGCTCGGATTCACTTTCTGAACTCCAGGAAAAATGCAAGGGTAAGCACAGTGATTGTAATTATGTAAGACTGAAAGAAACCAGGTTGTCTTCTGGTCTAAGCCTGAAAGAACTTGATATGGGATTAGCCGAATCACCCAGAAGTACTCTTATTCCTACATTCCACAGGTTAAAGCTGAAGAACTACAGGAAGATTTGGGTTTGTAGCTGCAAGTCAGTAACAAATGAAGTGAATTAAGATCTTTACCAGTCAACCATAACTACATATTTTTAAAGAAGATATTCTTATTCAACATTCTGATATGGTACTCAATGCAATCCTAGACTTCTGAATTTCAATCACACAGGTCCCACTGTAATCAAAATTTCTCAGGTCAGTTCAACCTAGGTATGAGCCTAGGGGCATTTATCACACATACAAATCTAAACGCTCCCAAAAACACCCTGACATCCTGACCCATCTCAGATTTGAAAAGTACAAATTACAAACTTACCCGAATCATCATGACTGAGCACCTGATGTTATGAATCGTATCATACACCTTCTTGGAAATGTCCACAAACTGGTTGTCATCAAACAGATGCACTGTGTTCTTGCTTAAGCTCTCCAGTGCAATATTTACTTGACTAATAAACTCTGGAATCACTATTTTAAACAAACAAACAAACAAACAAACAAACAAACTTCAGTGAGCATAAAATGTATAGACTATGCAATATTTTTTCTTTTTGACAAACATCTGAAATTGATAAAAACTTTATTTTCTAAAAAGCATTACAGTACTAGTGTAATTACTTTTAAGTTAGAATACATTTTTATCTACATTTTATGTAGTTTTTAATCACAGTTATAAAAATGCCCATGGTGAGCATGTAAGCTGTGGTTGTACAGCACTACAAGGAAGTAAGAAGTTTTAAAAGGGGAGCTGGGGAAGCAGTTGTAAAAATTTGTTGGCAATTTCAATAGCAATTTAACCCAAAGAAACAGGATGGAAAAACCTGGCTTAAAGTTGGAACCACTGCTGAACAGACTTCCCCTATTTCAGAATCTGCTTTCAATCTGAATGGAGAAGTAATTAGCAGAAGATTGATGCTCATTCTTCAGCTGAGGAAGTCCCACAACTGTAACCTGAATTTATCTGTAACCATAACTGTAACCAGGGCAATTTATCTTGTTTGATTGAATCAAGCAAATGGTGCATTTTGAGTCAGTTTGGTATGAACCTGTGCTTTACTCAAAACTGGGTATTTTCCTCTTTTGCTGCAGGTCCTTATTCTGCACAGTGACCTGGTAGCACTGCATGTCCCTTGACCTTTCACATCAACCTGAAGCAAAGCAAGCCTGGCACAGAATATGGAGGGAATGCAGATGGAAAATCCATCACACACAGAAGGACCTCATAGAAGCCCAGACCAAACTCACTTCCCATCACTTGGAGTCTGAGGAAATAAAAGAAACAAATGCCAAAGGATAAAACTCAATTTGTGTCATGTTCAATGTGAATAACAAAACTTGTGGTACTAAAGCTCTCCCTCCAGCAGTGTGTTAGTTTCAAGCACTAAAATTGTTTGTGTTCCACCCTTCACAATTTCACACTGTGAAATTTCACATTTGTGTTCACAAATTCTTAGCATATTAAAGCAATAATACACAATAAATATGGAACATTTCAGGTAAATTTTGAAATAAATAATAAATTTTTAAGCAAACAAAGCTTCAGCTGAAAACAACTGGATTTCTGAATTAGGAAACCTGGCAAATTAATACATTAAGTAGGAAGAAAGCTGCCCCAATAATGTTGTTCCCTAATTTTAATGGAGAGACCCACATAAGGCCTTAGAGACACTTAAATTCATTCTCAAATTACAGTAATTTCACTGTCTGAGATAAGTAGTTGCCACTCATTCTGAAAAACAGGGTACTTAAAAACAGTGCTATCCTCTTCATATTATCAGTGGATAATAAACATGGATGAACCTCTAAAAAGGTCAGTGAAAAGATTTTTAACAGTACAGTAAAAAGGCACATTTTTCATTTGTGAGCAAATAAAATAATTAAGGATAAAAAGTGCCTATTTATTGTTTAAAATTTTTTTGAACAGCCACCACTGAGTGAGAACTTTTCTTCATTTCTTTTTCTTCTTCTTGTTTTGCTTTTTGGGTTTTTTTGTTTTGTTTTGTTTTGTTTTTGTTTTTTTTTTTTCCATGTAAGATTTTAGCCACTAGACTATCAAAATAATTCCAAGTGGAGTAACTCAGACTGCACTTCGGTGTACAAGCACCACCTCAGGGTGTTCCTCTGGCAGCATTTCAGAGGGGCTTTGCAGCAACAGCACTTTTACACAGACAATTAAAACACAAGACTACACAATAATTCTAAAATATGTACACACCAAACTTCCAATGAAGTGTGCAAATACACTTGGGCTAACAGGCCTTATTTCCTGGTCATTTCCCCTGTAAGTGATAGAACAACTCCATCAAATCCAAATCTACTGAGATTTATATCAGTTTTGAGCTACCAATCAATAACTTTAAAAAAGCAAAACCAAAAAACAACAACAACAACAAAAAAAAAAAAACCAACAAAACAGAACAAAAAAAAAAAAAATCCAAAACATTTTGGTGCCTGTATAAGCTCTTAATCATGGATAACTAGCATCTAAAATACTTCATAGACCTCTATGGTCAGGCAACCCTCTGAAATACTGCATTAAGATGCAATAATGTGCATCTTTCCTGTACTTGGTTTTATTTTTCTAGGCAACCTAAATATAGTGGAGAAAGGGATGCAACTGAAAACAGGTGCAAATTATTCATTTTGTCATTCTTTCAAAACCAAAATTCAACAAGTAAAATCAAAAATATTGTTTTAGACAATTGAGAATTTTATGGGGATTTGTTTATTTTATTTGTCATTTTATTTCTGTTTTCTTTACATTCTGTTTTGTTTCTCTTGCAACAAAAATTAAAAGCAAATTTCAATCTGAGCATTTATAATTGTGCTTTCCCTGAGGGGGGAAGGTGCAGAAAGGAGAATGTTTCGAAAACACCGATGTTCAAAAGCATAATGTTCGAAGTCCTTAAAGTAATTGAAGATTTCATACTATCAAAAATACATTATTGAAATTACCTAATTTGTTTAAAAATTTATCAAGTACTCCCTGATTCATCTGCTTTTTAAAATAATAGCATTCATATTTCCTTATAGACATGTCTTCTTGGTTCTGTAATATTTTTGCTTGATTTTGTCATCTTCAGTCAAACCCAACTAATGCACCCAGCGTGTAGTTTAATAGCTGTCAGGGCCAAGCTCTTCATACACAAACCTAAACTTCACTAACCCCTTTACTGCAATTAGCAACTCTGTGCCTGTTATTTTTAACAATAAAATGATCAGGAAAACAGATTCTCAGCTTTGCAGAAGGCCACTGAAAACAGGTGAGAGAGAGCATGAGTCACTATGCTTGTAGTTTTTAATTCAGCTGTGTTAAGTGAATAACACCACTTGAGCCACCATCAAAGCAGCTTGAAAGGGAAAAAGCAACAGTCTCCAAAGCCAAACTGTCCATATGTCCTATCCACCTAAAGAACGTCTTAACAAAACAAACACACCTGACCAGGCATGAACAGTCACCACTACCTAGAACTGACCAGGAAAAAAATTACTTCTTTCTTTAATTCAAGATGTTTCTGTTTCTCACTCAGGGAAAAAAGGGAAGAAATTAGAAAACCCACAATTTATCTCAAGAAAAATAATTTGTGGTAAATAACCTAAGTTTCTCTTCAATGTTTATCCACAGGTACAAAGACTCTGAACAACTCACGCAGAGGTGCCACCAGACTGGGAAAAGGCTGAAGAGCTCTCACTAGGACAAGGACTGAATAACTTCTCCTTCAAAGGCACCTTTGAAATGGAAGTGAGAGCACAGGCAGTGACTGAAGTTCTCTGTGGCACAGCTTCAGAACCCAGCTACACACACTGCAACCCTGCCATAGCTTTGGCTTTGCTTAGCTCCAGTGGCCTTTCAACACAGGAGACAACTCTCTTGGGCATTTAGCCACCTGCAGCCATCTTCTGTGCCCAAAAACTCATTTTTTCAAAAAAAAAAAAAAAAAAAACATATAAAAATTAATTTGGGCAAGTTGGAGTGAAAAAATGGTTTTCCTTCTGAAGATAAGACAATTAGGGTTAAGTTACCAGTGATGAATTAGGACTCTAAAAGGAGGAAAATTTCCAAAAAGCCCCTCTGAAGACAGAAGTATGTCAAGTAAGGCCTAAAAAGCTCTAGATGAGTTTCATATCAAAATAGCATGATATACAGGTTTCATATCAAAGTAGCATGATATACAGGTTGCTTCCAGGGAATTTAAGCAGTTCTCCAGTTGCAAGAATTCAGTGGAAGTGAAGAAAAGTATGGTTGTAAAGATTAAAAAATACAGCCGCCTCTTAAAAATGCAAGGTAATACTAGAGAAAGTAAGAAATCTAGTTAATAGCCACACAGCCTTTATTCAGTATTTCTTTATTTAATTAGACTACTTGAGATCAAATAATAGTTTGCACTACTTGAGATTGAAAAATAACCACTTGTGAATTTCTTCTGGAAAGGTAACTAAGAATTTCAGATGGTAGGAACACTGCCTATTCCAGTTAGCCAATTTTACTGCTAAGTGTGATGTCTACCCTTAATGTCACTTCAATACAGAATGGTACATAAGGAATTAAAAAATAAAACCCATATAAGCTGAGGCAACTGTGCTTGCTGAAGGACACCATGTGTCCTTCACCATGTGAAATAAAAGTGATCTGCTGGCAGCAGCCTGAGTTACAGCACTCAACATGCAATTCAGAATGGAACAACAGATTGTTTCAGTGACTGACGGAGATAGCTTCATTAGAGGTGTTCCAAAATACACTGAAATAATAATGGAATTACTGCAAAAAGGAGTACTGTGCACTCACTACAAAAGGTTGAGCTGAATAACACAAACAGTTATTGAAACTCCAACCACTTGTGATTTCTTACAAATTGAAATAATGCGATCCTAATATGAAGATCAAGCTGCTTCTGAAGCTGGTTTCACTATGGTGCAGACCCTTAATTCAAGCCTCTGCTTCTGTGATACAATATTAAATTGGTAACTTTTTATTAGGGCACTGTATTCAATGGCTTTCCAAGAGATACATTTTTATATATACATATATATGTGTGTACATATAAATATGAGAGAAGCAAAAGAGTCTTGTGACTATATGCATTTGATATACCCCTTCTATCAGCATTCATATTCAATCACCTTATTTGGTAACAGGCTTATAGGTATTATGCAGGAAAAGAGATTAACTATTTGTGGAACATATACAGCTCACTTTCCTCTGGTAGTCTCAATGGCTCAAATAAGCCAGCGTATGAGAGGCACGAACTCGGAATCCCCCATAGTGCCCACTCCCTTCCTTGACTATTTAGAGCACAGAGATCTATAAATTATCCTAATGGAATTCAGTATATCATGTTAAAATTTCTGCATAATGACAGTGTAATACAACATGAAGTAGCCCAGGCAGAGAACTGATGCACATAAAAAGTCTCCTAATGAAAGCAAGCTTTAATCAGTGTGTGCTTCTCTAACTCAGACTTGTGCCAGCTGCAGCTGTGCAGAGGCATTTTGCAGCTTGCAAAGCTGGCAGACTCACAAGCCCACAGCTGAGTGTGTCTATATACATATAAGTATAGAGAGAATTCCCAAGCTATATAGAAATGGACATGATGAATATTTTTGTATGCATATGTTTACAGATGTATTTACACATAAACTACGCTGAACACAACAGCAGTTTTGTGGTATTAGATCGTCACAGCTAACAAGGGTAAGATTTTTAAGAGTTAATTATCCTTAATGGGAGAAAATACTGACAGTAAGTGAGACCTAATTACTGGCAGTGTTTATAATTAATGAATTACTATCCAGTAAACTGCTGCTTTAAATTGTGAAATGGCCCTAACTTATTCCTCCCTAAAAACACCCATGACAGTGATTCAGCTTCCTACCTGGAACACAGAGTTATTTTGCTTTGCACCAAGGCAGTTGAGACCTACCAGTCTCTGTTCTCTGTAACATTATGGGCAAAGGGGACAGGAGATTGCTTGGTACTTTGGAATTTCTGGACTTTCCCCTACACCCTCTCCACAGCCTGGCAAACACATGGATCACTGCACGTGGAATTAAGGCAGTGTCCTGCATCTGAATATCGCAGTTCAAGGCTTCAGTGGGATCCCTCACAGGGATCTTCAAAGGGGTTCATTCTGGGCATGGTTTTGAGGGAGTAGATGAGTTTCCCTGTATAAGGAACTCATTAGAGACAGGAGACAGCATCCAAAAGAACAAGAAGATAATTTAAATAATTTACATAATCCTCCTTTTTTTGAAGCCCTCTACCTAATAAATTTTGCTGCCATGCTCAAGGACAGACTGACCATGAGATCCCAGACAAGAATGACATTTTTCCATAGGACAGATGGGATAAACTTCAGAATTTATTTTTCATTCCTTAGCAGACAGTGTGGACCATGTGGGCCTGTCTTGTCTCATCAGTCCCATGCTACAGCAGGGCATCCATGAGCTGTGGAAACAAGCCCTACTCCTCAATCCAGTTCACAGCCCATAACCCAGCCTTTCTTCTTTCAAGTGCAGTCCCTGGTTTCATTCAGAGGCATCTGCACTACATGGAATGGCACACAGATACACAGAACCTAAGACTAGTAAATACCCAATGTCTATACCTAAAAAACCCCAAACACAGCTGAAGCTCAGCCAGCAAGAGCAAGGAAACAATTAACTTTTCAAGCAATTCCTACAGGCTGCTGACCAAATTGGGATTTTCCTAATGGAGAAAATGTCATAAAAAGAAATTAAGAGGAAATTGAGGTCCTTAATGGGGGGCAAGTGCCTTCATTCTACATAACGGAACAGAGTGCAGCTCTGTAGTATTTTAAGTGAGAAATAAAAGTCCTGAGAGTTTAATAAAAAATAAAATTACAACCACGCTGAACCCCTCTCTGTGAGCCTTGTTTGGTTGCATTGTAGAAGCATTTGCTATAAACCACTTAAGCTAGAGGTGTTAATTCACAAAAACCTTACAGTCAACTTGTAAGTGAGGAAGGTGGGAAGATACAACTGAGAACAGCAGTTGCCAACACACCAACTTGTCTGTGGTCCCCAGCCAGTCCTTCAGCGAGCGGGCAGGGCAGTGTAGCTGAATTACGAGTGCTTGGTACCGGCTGCTTTGAAGACACTACAGTAACTTTCTTTCAGGAGACATCAGTGTAGTTTCAGAAGCTCAGAACTTGTAACTGAGCCATATTTTCCCAAATATAACTATGCTGACAAGGAGCTAGTCTTCAAAACATTAACAGCAGATAACAATTTAAACACTTAATTTTGAAATGCAGCTAGCTATTTTGGTACATTACTAGAAATATTGTCTTTTTAGAAATCTGGTTCCCAGTGGGTGTAGCAACAACCTAGAAAACCTGAAAGTAATTTAATTAGCCACAAAGAATAAAACTGAACAAGATTCCAAGCTTTTTTGGCCCAAAGACAAAAAAAAAAAAAAAAAAAAAAAAAAATTGCATATCCCACTGGGAAACATCAGAAAAAATCAATACAACTTTTTAGGCAGAGGCAGATACTGCATTTTTGACATATGTATCAAACAATAGAAACATAAAAGACAAAATTACCTTGGACAAAATGTATTTTGGAAGAGAGTCACTACATTTTAGTTCTATGTCTATGTACAATACTAACATGGAATAACTGAAATAATTTAATCAAGAAGAATTATTTTCATGGAAGATTGCTGACATTTAAAAAGTAAGCACAAAAGTAAGCTTGGTAGCCAAAATCCTCAAATACCTAATTACAGTGAAATACCAATAAATGCTTTCAACTGCAGAAAAGACATTTTTCTGAATGGTGCCAGAAAAACACTGTCTCTAAATTTAATATTCAAAGCTAGACTCAGAATGATTCAGAAAGCAGTTACCTGGGACAAACTAACTCTGTGTGTGCTTTCTGCCTTTTCTGTAGCCCCTCAGAACAGTGGGACCCCATTCAGTGTGATCACAAACACTGAGACCAGTCAGAAGGAACAGGGACCTAAGGGCTGTACAGCAATCAGAGGAGTCAGTGGCAATCACTGCAGTGGATTTGGAATTAGGTTCTAACTGCTAAAGCCCACCATGTAAGCTTTTATTAGTAGAACATGGTATACTGAAAATAAAGAGCAATAAAGGGATGCTGGTCCATTCAATGAGAATTGTAGCATATGATTGTTCGGTGTAATAAGCCTGCTGGTTGCAGAAGGTGAAATACCAATGGGCAGTTTGTTTGTGTTCAAGGTGACAAACTCAAGTGCATCTCTCTAAGGGCTCAAAGCAAAAACCTGCAGGGGCTGTTGGCACCTAGTATGCTGACCATAACTGCATCCTGAACTACACATCCTGTCCTACAAAGAAACCTTGTCTTACCTGACTGCCTACTAATAACATTAAAAAGAACCTTCTTCAGCATTTACCTGAAATCTCTCCATCAACCAGTGTTTAAATACATTAACAACATTTATGGCTATTAGTGGTAACACTAGTGTCATCAGCAGGGAAAAGCTTCTGTACAAGAACGTAATTGAACAGTTGGAGTATCACTTGAAACAGGTACTGACTGTTCTGCACAGAGAGGGAGAACTCCAACTGCAGCGGACTGCTGACAGACAAGGAAGGAACTGCCAATTACATTTCCTGCTGCATCTAATTCTATGGAGAGGCTATGGAAAGGCTGAAAAGGTTCACAATGTGGTTTTTTTCTTTACTTGGGGTTTAGAGTTTACAAAGACGGACTACAAGAAAGCTTCCTCCCAACCTGCAATGCAGACATAATAATTTTCCTCCAAGACAGAGAACAGCAGACTATTAAACATTCAAGAAAGTCAGTTGTCATCTCACAAACAATGTTAGAAACTGGATAAAACTAGCATTATTAGAAACTGAGTACAACTGTACTGGAAAAAACTAGCATTGCTTCTAACACTATTAAGATCCAAACTCTAAAGGTGTTTTTAGGTAAAGGTTCTTACTTGCCTTACTTATCTCACAGAATAAAATATAAGCAAGACAAGCTAACAAATTAAATAAACACAAGGACTATGTTGCTATTTGAAAGAAATCTAGAGGACTGCTGAAAATCTTACTATTAGCTCTCAGGAAAAGAAAGTAATTACCACAGTTTGAAAAGAGCATGCTGAAGAATAAACAAACGCTTTGAAAAACAGAGCACCTACAGCTTTTAAATGCTTCCTTGCCAATTTGGAAACCACACAGATGGATTGCATCCATTTGCAATGTTTCTATGCTTGACCACCATTTAATACACAATACGATGTATAAGAGGTCGGCATTAGCATTCTGGAGAAATTTGCAGATTTTGACTGAACTAACTATATGAAAGAATTTTTACACTCAAAGTCCTTCTCAATAGTAACAGTATGTGTTTCTAATAACAAGCAAGTCACTAAGCAGAGAAAGAAGTCTTCTCTAAGAATGTGAGATTACTACAGCAGAGTATGAATGCCCATGTTAAAACATTTAACTACCCAGAAAAGCTGGCTCATAGATGAATGGAGCTGGTGTCTAACACAGGGAAAAAATCCTACATATGGAATTTGGAAATTATTTTGCTTATCATCTCCTTAGACATAAGACCAACACATGAGGTCAGTCACAGCTTTGTCCAGCTACGCCTTGAGAACCTTCAAAGACAGAAATGTCACAGCATCTCTGTCCTAATGCTGCACTACAGTGACTAAATGCCCCGCTCTGCCCACACTCTACCTGATTTTCTCTGCTGCAGCTTGTGGTCACTGCCCTTACTTGTGCCACTTGTCTCTACCAGGACTGAGTGACACCAGTCACTGCAGCTCTCTCAGCAAGCTGCAGGTATCTATCCATTGTCCCTTGGCTGTCATCCTCCCATGTTCAACTCTCAGTCTCTCCCCATTTTCACAAGTCACCTGCACTAAGGTCCAGCCCATTCTCAGCATCCTTTGCTCTCCAGAAAGCTTTTTCCCAGCACCTTGAGTTTGACAAGGTCCACTTTGGAAAGTGTACAGGGAGCACCATCCTTTTTCCAAGGGTCACATTCTTATATCTTTCTCATCTGTTTTTGTCACTCCTGTTATAATCCATGTATCAACTTTGATATTTGGCATACTATCGTTAAATATTGTTTCTTTTACCATGAATGCTTGCTCAGAGATCTGCTTCACAGTGTTTCCTGAAATCCAGCCTCCTCTTCCAAAAAAAAAAAAAAAAAAAAAAAAAAAAAAAAAAAAAAAAAAAAAAAAGCATATAAAAGCCAACAGTATGCTGATATCACCTAGAATTTCTCACTAAACACTTCTGACTACAGACCAAGGAATCAGTTTCAGGTAATTATTTTCAGCCCCTCTCAACATCAAAAGTAAGATTCCTGGGAAACACTAATGTTCTGGTACAAGGAATGCTATTTGAATCTTCAGGTCAGGAAAGAAATTATAAAATTGAACCACAAGGGGAAAAAAACAAAACAAAACCCCCAACTAAACAAGCTGTTAAAACATCTATGGGTTTTCCCCAAACATTCCTGTTGATTAGGAGGGTCACCAACAGTTTACTGTCTAACCTGGCTGCTAAGGCCCAGTATTCCAGGAGCAAAGCATGGCTGCTACTTTATAGTACTGAGGAAGGGTGAGGAATTCTGCAACAAATTTTTTGCATAACACCCAAAATACAGACCTTCCCATCTGTGACTGAAGGAGTCTTTAGTGCCTGACAGCAGTCAAAAAGAAGTGTGAGTGACAGTTGTACACTCCCGCATGAAATTCTATGAAAAATGCATCAATTCTGATGGATGCACTCCTTACACTTTTTCTGCTACCTACTGAATTATTCCAAACAACTGCAGCTGTTAAATAGAACTGGATAAACTGAGAAGGGGGTCTTGGTGTTCTCATGAACTGTGACACAAAATAAAGCTTTCAGCAAACAAAAGCTGCTTCAGAGATGACCTTGCCCAGCAGTGGGATTTTGACAGAAAACATAATATGGTCCCCAAAAAGTGAGAAGAAACCCTATTTATGGAAATTTATTTGGCATGTAATGCACTCTTTTCCAAATACTGCCATGAATGGTAGTGACAGACTTACTGACCAAAAATGAAGACAAGCTATAGTTTATTATTTCAGCAAGAATCAATTTTACTATATTGATTGAACAGACTTATAATCCAAACATACATACATAAGCATATATCAGTCCTACTGAACTATACATATGCTCCCTCCATCAGGAGATACTGCATCATTTCCAGATCTAAAAGTTCATGGTTTCTAAGGAAGGAAGCTCAAAGACCTGAGGGCACATTACCAGAAAAGAATAATTTGAAAAACCTTAAACAAAGTGGAGTTAGATGTAGGTAGTTGGAAATATTATTGGAGGGAGGCAGGGTGATCATACAAGTTTATGACTATGATAGAGCATGTCACAAAATTATGAATTTTACTATAAAACATAAAAATCTATTACATGTAAAAATTAAAACTGTGAAAGGTGCTTTTTGTGAATTTTGGTTAGAAAATTATGAAGAACATAAGAGTGAGCTACAGTTGAAGAAAGATACTACAAAAAGATACTAAAATTCTTTAGGTCTAAGGAAATCCTTACTGAGACTGGATTCATATTCACAATTTAAACCAGAACAGTTCTCATAAATACTACTGAATTGAGAGTGAATTCTTAAGCAGTGATGATTGATGAAATCAAGTTACTCAGTTCACAATCCTGCTTAGGAGACAAATCATGCTCTGATATATAAATGTTACAAAGGCAAATGATCAGAAGAGTGGTAAATCCCAAAGTATTCCAAAGACTTTAGTTCATACTGGGAAAACCCAGCAGGTAGATCTGATCAGCTAGCTCCAGGACACGTCAGATGAAGCCAAAGCTGCTCATTAAGAACTAAAACGTTCCTACTGCAAAAAGCTTGTAAAGTAGACAAAAACTTCAGCTTCTGTCATAAAGATGCCATCTCTAACATATCACACTGTTCTAAAAGACAACAGGATGAAATGATTCTTTGAATGTGGAATGGTAAAGGAAATAAATAATCAACTGGAGCCTGAGACGCAGCAAGTTAACCATGGCCAAGTGCAACAGACACAGCATGCTTGTAACTTGCCAAAATTGCAAAGTAACAATAGCATCGGGGTTTGTAGGTGCAAGACTGCAAGATAAACATTATTACAATAGTAATGAGATAAAAACTGTCCCGGAAGATCTGGGACATTCTGAATAACTGGAAAGGTTACTGGAAAGAATTGGAAGTGAATTAAATGCCCTTAACGTTACAGAGATCAAGGCACTTAAGAGCTTCTGCAAGAAAGTTGCAGCTGAAATGAAAGTACTGGTTTTGATATGGGCATAGAGATAACTTTGTGCAAGTTTAAGAGTTTGCTTCAGTTAAAAGATATGCAGTAAAAGAAACAGCAGGAGTTCCCTGATCTTGTTATCAGCTCAGGGAAGGTTTGTCATTAATGAAGGGACTCTACTGAACCACACTAGTCTAGTGGTCCATAAGATCTAAAAGAGAGAGATATATTGAAAGCAATATATTAAAGTTGTACAGACATTGGAAAGTCACAAGTAATTTCTTAATGTAGCTCCAAGTGAGGGAAGATCTACCAGAAAATGTCACATACAGCAACTACAGAAGGAAAATTCTACTTGAAAAAAAACCAACATACCAACCAAGCAACAAAAACCCAGCCCACAAAACACTGCACAGAAGAAGAAGAAAAAAAAGCCAGCACTACCCATTAGTATACTGCCATCTCACTTTGCCAGTAGGGCCCATGGAAATTGCAAAAGCAAAGACTGCACTGATGTTCAGTGGCCTTCTGACTTTAAGGAAGGCTTCTCCAAGTGTCCTCTGCTCCAAACTTAGACTGCAGGTAAACCAGGCTTCAGCAAATTCACAAATTCCTTACCATGAGAGCAAGATTTAAAAGTCAGCCAACATCCTTACTTCTCCAGCTCTTCCACACTAACGTCACTTAAACCAAGAGACCGTTCCCCCACCTCCCTCCCCTCCCTCTCCCTATATAACTTAGATGGAGCAAAGCCACATGTGCTAAATCCATGGCAGGTAACAGAAAGTTATTTACAATCCTATTTCAGGAAAATGACCTAACCAAGGAAATTACCTAACAACCAAAAAAGCACTAAAACTGAACACTGCAAAACAAAAGCTTTTATCTTCTAAAACACATTATTTCATAACAATGCTGCATTTTACCTGCTGCTCTTCCTAAGACTTCTCTTGAGAAGGAGGAATGTTCTTGGAGACTGTGTTCAAGGACTGTCCTGAACAGTGCATCTGCATTGGGCACACTGAAGCTGTCACTGAGCAAGGCCTGGAGGAGAAGTGCACTGAAGAGCAGTTTTTTCTCAGTGCTTTAAATGACCGCTGAGGCCAAAAGCATTTTAAAGAAGCAGATATGTAGTTAAAGGCACCTTAACGCCCACACAGTGCCTATAATCAGTATGGGCATTACATTGTTATTAAGAGTGAAGCAAAGATACTTTTGAGCTGAGGAAAGAATGAAAAAATTGGCAAAAAGAAATTATAATGCTCAGGATCATTTTTTCATTGCCCAGAACACAAAAAGTGTTGGTGTTTTCCCCCATTTTTCAAAACATTCTTACATTGGAAGAAAAATCCAGGTTTTAAAGCCAACATGTAAAACAGAATTTCACAGAAGGATCAGAAGAGAGCCCTACCAAAAAAAGCTTCACTGCAGAATCCACCAAATGGAGGTTATTGATTCTGTAATAGAGTAACAGCCAAAAGAATGAAAGGTTATTGCTTAAGTTATAGTCTTACAATATAATGTAACTCATAAAAAAGCATATTTGAGGCTAAGCCATGCAAATACCCTCAGTGTTCTTCCTGGTCCCTTTTTTTTTCCTTTTAGCTCTTACAGTAATTCTGTTCAAATAGTTTCTAATAAGCTGTTCCTTGCCTGAGTTGTGCACCAACTTCACAAGTTCACCAATTCCATAAGCTTGCATGCTCAGGTCTCTCTTTGTCTTCAAATCTTTTGGGGATTTTTTTAAAAAATATATTTTGAAGAGACAAGAATCAATCCTCTTTTTCAGCAGTCTTTGGGTTTCATAAGCAAGGTAAAAATCACTGAACATTAAACAGCAAGTATTCTCTTTACATCTCGTTCTGACAGTGATAAACAACTGGTGAAAAAAATTTTTTTCATTAAAAACTTGGCTTTCTAAATTAATAAAATGTATTATTTCTTTTTGTGACATATAGAATGAGTAAGGTTTATTTACCTCATTTATTCACCCCTAAATAAACAATCTAAAATAAAGTTTGCCATATTGGTATCTTTTGTTCTACTACAAGAGATAAGGACCTTCAATAGCCCATTCATCCCATCTAAGAATCCTATCTGAAGACATATCTTAGGAAAAGCCAGTGAAGTCTCTGGGGGAGTTCCTCTTTCCCCATGCTGGCTCAGGTGGCTTTGCCAAAAGATAATAAAATAAGTCCTAAATGTCAGAGCAGGCAGGAGAAAACAGACAATCCCCGCCGGCATGTCCTCTCAGGGGAGTGTCTTTTGGGTGAAAGAGAGTCACATTTCTGAAGAAGAACAGACAATCCCTACTGTAGAAGACTCAAGGCAGAGGACAAAGGAAGCTGGTACAGTCATTTGACATAAACTTGCTGTGACAAACCTGTAAACTGGAATTGAAAAAGGCAAGTGAAGCAGCCAGGAAAATACAAGCCATTAGCCTGTGCACATAGGCTTGCACGAAATGGAAATAGCATCGGAAAAGCCCAAGATTTTTAAAAGAAGAAAGAGAAGCTCGTATCATGAAAATACCACTGTCTTTTATGGCTAAGACAAATTACCTTTACCCAGAGGAAAGCAATGCAGTAGATTTAATCCACCCTAGAGAATCAATTCATAAAGTACCGTGCAGAAAAGCTCTGCTTCAGGTGTAGACCAGTATTAATATAGGGCTGTACAAGTGCCCACACTGAAAAGGCTATGAAGGGAAAGGGGAGACTGGAAGGTGACCAAAATAGCAATATTGGAACCATTAAATAAATAAATAAATAAATAAATAAATAAATAAATGCATTAGTGAAAAAATGAAATTCATTCATACTGGCACGTAATAGCCTGTTAAAATATGCCTGCAAACAATATATATGAGGCCTGTGAAGATTTTAAAGAAAATCACTGAACACAAACCCAAGCACCCCAGAAGAGGTCTGAAAGCTTAATGTCTTTGGCCCACTGCAGAATTGAGGCAGTTAAAACACTACCCATCTTTTTCTCCACTTTTTTCCTTGTTTTTTCACAAGATCTGTAGACATCTAAATAACTAAAGAATTTATAAACGCACATACACATATGTATTATATTATGTTACACCTATATGCATATCATTATACTTTGGCATTAATGCAGAACTGCAGACCAAATTTACAATACACACTTTTTACTCTATCAATGGATATATGCCACCATATAAATCGTTGACTTAAATTTAACTGCTGCAGAATCTGGCAGGCAATAGAATAACAGAGGAGACTGGTATTTAGAAGTACAGAACAAGATCACCCTTCCAGTTCTGAAGAATAAATACCTTAGAATTTTATAAACAGAGTTCCTAAAGGTTTCATTTTGCTTTGATACAACAGTATACAAACCCTACCAAAATGCAACGATCTGCATATTTCAATCTTACAAACAGTGCCAGACATTAGGAACGACCGAGGCAGCAGTAGTAAATTTTTCACAGCCTTAATCATACCAGAGCACAGCCTGAAGCTCAACTCCGTTCCCCTTGTACAGTCAAATTGGTTCTGCTGGGCTGAAGTTGGTGTCTCCACAGAACACAGACCCCCCATGGCTAAACACTTCTCTCTAGGGTCCCCAAAGTTTCACATACACCTTGGACCACGATGTTCAATATTGCACTGGGCTTTGGCCAGAATCTGCTGCTCTTTCCCACCCACGCACCTCCACACTCTTCCCACAGAAAGCCCAGAGCAGGGGGACAGAGAATGGTGCCAGGGTGGTGTGGAACAAGAGAACAGCCAGCACAGCACTTCCTCACAGCAGGAGCTGGGGAGCATCCTGCACCCCCACTACCACAGCCTCAAGGACTGGGTACCAGCAGGAACTTTGCACAGCCCCTGGCAGTGCAACTACACAGTTACAGAACCATTTTGGTCCAGAATGACCAAGACCATCCATTCCTTCTATGCTGAACATGAGATGACATATTCTCTTCCCACAGTCTTGTGCTTTATTACAAAATTAACAAATTGAGCCTGTGGTCAGCAGCCTTCTCTAATCCATGACCATGGCACATATGCCTGTGCAGTGACTGGCATAAAGCAGCTGTTTGGTAACACAGCTGGGTATGATCACATAACCACAATGTCTAATGCATGTCATGCACACACAGAGGGTAAATTGAGGGACACCAACTCTGCAAAAACAACTTCAGCTCTGGTATTATTTAACTTCTAAAAGCTCAACTCCACACCATAGACAGGGCTTTTACAGAGCCTTGTTGTTAGTCATCTTGGGGGTTACCTTCTTGTTCAGGGAAAGGGAAGTGGTAAAACAGAGGAACAGCATAAATATGCCTGAGAAAGCAGACACTTCACTGTATGGTGCTGTCATCAAGAGATGCACTTGGCTGAAAACAGCTCATATGTACACTAGACTACACCTCAGCTAAGAAATTAAGCTCCAGTTTTTAACACTCCTTTTGTGGCAGACTACTTTGAAGAGCTCACTTTATCTTAAATACATCTGATGTCTTCCAGCTGAAGAGACAGTTTCAGATCTTTTGCTCTTTCCTTGCATACCGCAATGCAGAGAATTAAACGTCTTTCTTTTCTATCAAATTACCTCATCATATATTCTACAATGTCACCCTGATCTTTGTTTTAACAAGCAGCAATTATATCTGCTCCTCTTTATGCACATTTTCTCCCTCCCGTTACCTCCAATTTGCATCCTTTCTATTTCTTCTTCCTTTCTCTTCCATTTTGTTTTTAGTTCTCTGCTATTTCCATGTATGCTCCTTGTCTATAATTTGTTTTCACTGACTCTATACTCTGCCTACAATAATTTCTTATCTTAGTTCTTCCTTAGGTATAAAGAATGTCCTTCACTGCCCAAGGTTATTTGTGACACTTAACTGAGGAGGCTATGGCAGCATAAGCACAGAGTTGTTTCCTGGTAAATGTCCCCTTGCATTCAGCTGGACCTGAACAATCCATCCGGGATATAATGGTTTAGGTTACACCTCTGGGCAGAAACCTACCTGCATTTTACCTGTAAGCTGAAAAAGTTAAAAGTTAAACCAAGCAGCACTCACGCAGTTCATTGTAGATCATATAAATACAGGAGAAAATGAGAAGTGCATGTGTCTTTCTTCCGCTCCTACTGAACAACATAAAGACAGCAAATTATCTGAAGTACTGTGAAGTCATTTGAGATGTGACCATGCCTGATGTGTCTTAAAACAAGCAAACATTCTAACCACAATCAATTTGATGCCTCCCTGTCCTCTGCAGACAGACAGGTTTACATATATTTTTTATATATTATTGTCAAAGTAAGGAAACAGAACAGAAATCAATGTCAATTCCTAATGTCTTTAAACATTATCAGTTTCAAGGAAAACAGGTTCAGTTTCTACATGAGAATCAAAATGATACTTTTCTATGCTCTTAACTCTCAGTATTTCTCACAGTACTTCCAGAAATCATGAAGAAAATAATGCAATGGTGAAAATTTTTCAGTTTTTCCCCTTAAAAAATCAGAAAACAAGCTGAAAACAGACAAGCCCATTTTAAATTCTTCCCACTGTTCTGTCTCTTTTGCCACTTCACTGCAATGTCAGTTTACTCTTGTTCACATGAAAACAGTTCTGCCCTGAACATATTTGAACTTACTAAGAAAGAGCTCAAACAAA
Source organism: Regulus satrapa (assembly GCA_013396955.1). NCBI lineage: Eukaryota > Metazoa > Chordata > Aves > Passeriformes > Regulidae > Regulus > Regulus satrapa. The sequence goes on along the minus strand of VWZN01020606.1, from coordinate 115,790 downwards.
ATTCCTGTCTTTTCTTGTGGTAAAATGCAGCAAATGTCAGTTAAATGTAAGGTACTAGACATTTGTTTAGATTGACAGAGCTAGGAATTAGACATCTGAGTTCAGGAAACCAAATCCTATATGTCAGAGATGCAGAGACTTACCAGAAAATCTCTTAGAAGCAGTTTAACTGCCCAACAATTAAATGTTTACAACAATTTTAAGACAGTACAACCATTTAAAACATGGAAGTACTGGGAGATCCGTAGATTTTCTTTCTACTGAATTAAGTATACATTATGAAAAGCCAGAGATTCATTTATGGAAAACACAGGAACCATTTATAGAATAGTGGAGTTACACCCTTGTGGCCATGATGGGCATTTGCCAATATAGGATGCCCTCTTTTTCAATATAATGGAAATGTAAAGAAGACTGCTAAACATTTTACTTGAGCAAAATTGAAACTTTTTACTGCAAAACTGAAACTTTTCAGGACACCTAATTACTGCTAAATGGCCTTTAAAGTGGAAATACACACAAATCATGCACCTGCTTCTCTGAATTTGCCCTTCATCTGCTTAGAGCAGGTGTGGTGAGGCCCATACAACAAAGTGGGAGGCTGCTACCGCATCAGCTACAAACCTCCAAAAACTGTCATATGCATTAAGGACCCCAGTTACAGTCTTCTGTAAGTCAAGAAATCTTACAGAGATTATGTAATTGAAATAAAATTTCAAAAAGTAGTTTTGAACCACATGGTCCCATCCTAACTCAACAGCTTGCTAAAAGGAGAGTAGAGAACCATCTGTGCATTACACAGTTACCCACAGGATTTGCTTCACATGCAGCATATGAAGGAAAGGTTATACCACAATAACAGCCCCAGCAGCTAGCCTTACCAGCCCTGGTGAGATGCTGCACGTGCATCATGACCCCCTTGGTGTAAGCTCCTGGCTCGTAGCTGTCCATCTCTCCTGCCACGATGTGGGCTACTCTGGCAGCGCGGCCGCGGATGGCACCTGCAGCGTGGTCCAGGCCCTCGGCGTCCTGCTCCCTCAGCGCCACAATGCAGCGGTTCACATCCTCCAGGATGTGGCTCTCTGCAAGCAAAACCACACTGCTGTAACACCAACTCCTTAGGCACTCACACACCACTTACACAGCTGGACTGGGCTGCAGAACTTACCATGGCAAACCTACACTGAACTGCCTTGAAGTTCTCCTAAAAATTTACTGATTCCTAGCATTCAAAGGTACTGTAACGCTTTTCTGTAAGCAAGAGCAACAATAAAATGCTGAGTCAGAAAGTCTTATAAAAATATGGAAACCACAAAACCTTACATACAAACTAAACACTTGCAAAATAAAGAAAAAATTATTGAAGCTGCTACTATATTGTTGAAACCTTCTTAAGCCACTGTGACAGCATCTTCCATAATAAGATCAGTCTCCAATGACAAATAATTGCCCAACAACTAAACCAATTTCTTTTACATCAATGCTTTAGGATGCTCACGCTAATCAAACTCTCAAGTAAATTATCACCCCTCTGTCTTTCTAGGTATAAATTTTTCAAATGGCAACCAAACCATTATTTGATACTCAAATAAGTAGAAATGGGGAAAAAAACATGAGCAAGAAAGACAAAGATGAAGGAGAAAATACTGGTACTAAAGACTGGTCCTAAACGAATGTGTAACAAGCATGAGTAAGGATTCAATTCAAGCTAGAAGACACTAAAGTAAAGAACTACAGAGAGAACAGTTACATGGTATGTTAGTATTTCCTTCTCTACATAGGCAAAGTAATGCAAACATAAAATTAAATTTATGGTACAAAGGTAGCACTACAAAATATGTTTTTAAATGATAATATGTTTACTGCTTTAAAACCTAAGTAATTCATAAAAACTTCCCTATCAGTGCTGGTATTGAATTTCCTTTCCTACGGAGATCTACAATATGCTTTGTCTCCTAAGAGAACGTACTACAGGAACAGGAGAAATGCACTTTGTGAAGGCAATAGATCTGCTCCGTCTTCAGAAGTACCAGTGAAACTTCCCTTGCACTAAGCCATTAATTAATTCAGAGCTTACAGGTTTCTTGTTAATTCACATGACTGCTATTCTGTATATGAGTATTAAATTATGTTTTATGTTATCCAACAAATTAGTCAATCACCGTCATTTGGACAGATAAAACACACCACTAGGTAATCCTAAACTATTAACTGGGTCTGGTATGACTACCTTGGGATTCTGCCTATGCAAAAACTTATGAATTCGGGTTCCCTTTATGAAATGGCTGCATTACAAAATGTGTCTTTAAACATAAAATGTCCTTATCCTTTTCAGATCCATGTCACCACCTCCACAGTGTGCAAAAAAAGAGGAGTTTAGCAATGCTGACTTTCTCAGCACTGTGTGTTCAGCATGTGTGCATTTTTTAGCTGCACCCAAGGACTGATAGCTCCATGAAAACAGGCTGCTCAGAGCCTGAGAACGGGCAGCTACCTCAGCTCTCTCAGCGTCAAACACACCGCATCCAGCTGGAAAGAAGGGGCCAAATGAGCAGGTGTGCAAAGATATTCCAGGCTCTCACCTGTGCCGTACAGGTTATATCTCAGCTTTCCTTTTCCAAGCATCTCTTCCTGTGTTCTTCCACAGGGAAAGGCTTCCAAACAAACCAGTTAATCAACGTGCACAACAACAGAGAGAGAGGTCTGACATGCACATAATACAGGCGAAATAACTAAAATCCCCTATGTCTGCTGCCACGGTTACATCCCAAATGAAGCAGTACAGGCCACCATTGTATTAGTTTCAATACTGTCCATGTGCTAGCAGAGACAATGACAGAATGGATAGTACAACCACCACTTTAAGGGCCTTGCTATAAAGATAACACTGCTTTTTACTGTACAGCAAAGACAGCAATCAAAGGGCTTAATCCTGCATAAAAAGAAGGCAGGGCTTTTCTGGGACCTACCAAGCAAAACCTCCATAATGGAAAAATGCAGTTACTTGGTTATTTCATATGATATTAATCTCAGGGGCATAAAAAAAAATGCATGTGGTCTCATGGACATACTGTATGAATGGAACACATGATGGAAAGCTCCCAGTTTCCCAACCTTTCTAAGGGATGTCACAAACACCACTTTTATGGAACAGCAAACTTGAGAGAAGATGCTCAACAGAAATGCAATTAGACTTCTATGTTGTAAGCCTGAGATTCCCATCAGCAGCTTCCTTCTGACCTGGCAAGACTACTTTTAAGCTATTTTAGAATTGGATATGAACTAGACTGTGATGTATGCTCTCAGACACTGTATTTCAAAGATGACAAAGAGATTTTATTAATTTTGTATTGTTCATCCTTCTACAAGAAAACCAGAGCAACCAGAAAACCAGCTTTTCTTGCTCCATCCGTCTATGGCCACACAACAGGTGTCACGGGGAACCTGCCCAATGCCATCTGTGTATCACACACACAAGCCCTTGGCAGTACAGCACCAAGCAATCTGCATACACAAAAATCACAAGTGAGCTTGTCCCCAGCACAGGCACTGCCTGGAAGCATTTGCTGAATAGCCACAGCCAACAGGCAGCCTTTCGCAAAGTTCAGCTCTTCCCAGATGAGCTACTCCACAATTGATAAAACTTTGCTTCATTTTCCCAAGGCACAAGTAAGCTTATATTTTTGCCTTAGGAGATCTAATAGGAAAGAAAAGAAGCAGAACTGATCACGGTCCAGCTGAGATTGTTTTAACCTCTATCTTTCTTACAGATACTTCCTCCTCCTATAACAAATGCATTAGGTCAACTTTTGATTTTCAGCCAAGCATCTTACTTTCCAAAGCAGAAAAGGAAGATTAGGATGATGGAACATCCTTTGTCATGAGTCAACGTCTAGCAGAAGAGTTAATTGTAATGGTGGATTGATAGATGTTTAAGGAAACTGTCAGATTGCCATGGCTGCCACAGCAATTATCATGAGCAGTGCACTGCACCTTCTGATTTCCCTCTGGGATTTTGGTGTTAGTAAAAAATGGCCAAAAATCATATCTCAGCTGAGCTAACCAATGGCTAATAAAGCTGTCTGATAAAACCATGACTCAGACTGTCTCTGGGACAAAATCAATAGCTCTTCCTCTGCTTGTCATCTAAGAAAAAGACAGGTGATGCCATTCCCCTCCACTTGGCACTGATAAGGCCTCAACTGAGCACTTTAATTAAAGTTTCTCTGCCCAACTAAAATAAATAAAAATTGTAAACTAAATGGAGACATTATGAAAAAAAAGAGGAAAAATCCTAGAAATTTAAAAGATTCAGTACATGAAGAAGCATTATAACACTCAATTTGGTCACCTGAAGACAAGACAGAAAATACCATTTCGTGGAAGGCCTAAATCATAAAATTAGGCATGTATGCAGTGATAGTCTAGACAAAACTTTATTTCTATCTTTTCCCATTTGTTTACATGATAAAATAGGAAACACGGAAACTTCGTACAAAAAAATCAGTTTCCTTTCAGATAACTCTTATTCCCTGGGCATGGTACCTTATAGAGCTCATCAGAAAAGGATTCCAAGTTTTCCAATAATGGCACTGTCTAGTATGGCAAAAGACACACTCCCACAGACTCATAATGCTTTGATGAATTCCAGAAAGATATCTGACATCTAATAAATGTTAAGAACATCCATACTCAGATTTAGGAAGTTTTAGTGCCAAAGTTAAGAGAACAAAGCAACTAAGTGGAAAGTTCAAGTCCCAGTATACAAATTCATCTTTCCATCTTTCTTGTATTCTGATAGGGGGGAAAAAAACCAAACCAAAGCAAACAAAAAAAAAATAGTTTAATCTGATTCCCACCTTTTTGTTACATACTGTAGTTCAAACAATGCTAAATCAAGGCTAAAAACCCATCAGCAACCTTATGAAATAGATTTTCTTGGCACTTGCAGCTCTTTTAATAAGATATCTATATTCTATAAGCAAGACAGTGTCTTAGTCACCACTCAGAAATAAAATCACTGGTAATCACTTAATGTCCAAATTTCCTGGCAATTTCAAGAGAAGAATTCTTAAATTAGTAGGAAAGTACAGAAAAATATAATTACTTAGAACAAGGAAAATACTTATCCTTTCTTCTCTAATTGTCTTAACAAAACATTCTTCATCTGCCAAATCTAAGAAACTAAATTATAATTTCTAACATTGTTTGTTGCTAATCCGTCTGACAACACTGTCATTCTGTCTCAGACCAAGGGTTCCCAATTATCTGGTATTTAGCCAAATGCATTCACACTTCCAAAAAGCTCCAATTTTAGACACAGAGAGCCATAGCATAAGACACTCTGAAGTGTCTACTGTTCAGCTTAAAAGGTGAGGAGCATCCAGAAAGCTACAATCTAAAGCTTCACCTCAGTTCCTGTAAAAATTATGGAGCGAGACCTCAAGGAAAACATTTCCAGGCACTAGAAGGACAAGAAGATTATCAGGAACAAACAGTACTGATTTACTACTAGGGGCAAATCAAGCATGGACAAAGCGATTGCCTTCAGTGATGAAGGACTGGCTCTATGGATGGGGGCAGTGCTCTGGTTATCTCTTGACTTGAAGGACACTTGTGCCAGTGTCCCCAGAGAGAAATGAGAGGGGCAGTAGCTGGGTAGGTGAACAGCCACAGGCAGGAGTCAGCCCTGCAGGCTCACTGAGGAGCAGGCAGTAGGACAAAGCTGAACAGCACAGCCAGACAGCTGCTCTTCAGCAAGGGGGATGAGGAGGCTGGGACCATTTAAAGGCCAGATACATAACACATCCTGAGCAGCTCCAGAGGTAACATCCACAGGACAGCCCGGCTGGCTCATACTCCAGAAAACAGGGCTGACACCCAGACCAAGCCTGACAAGCTGGACAAATGCAGCAACAGGCAATCACTCACAGCAGGAAAGCAAAGGAAACATGGGACTTGACATAAGGGAAAAATATAATTTCTCCATTATGAGCATTGGGAAACATTTGAACAAATTGCCTGTGAAGACCAGAAATTAACTGATGCAGGCAAGGGGATACAAATGTTTCTAGGTGCTAGAGAAAATGGATTTTTAATTTCCTTTGTGGCAGACCTTTTCAACACTGTTTAAATATAACCCTCCTCTGAGAGGGGAATTGTGATGCCAAGAAAGATGAAGCACATACATGAGAAGCCTCCTGAGTTAACATGTATGCCTCATGTTAATGAGACAGATTTTCCTGAAGGAACAGGTCCACAACATTTGCCAAAGTGGTCCAGGAAACATCAGGCTAACTTGGAAAAAAGGTAAAATCTAAGAGTATCCAGTACCACAGAACATAAGACAGAAATATTATGTCTGTCTCTAACAGTGAGCTAGAGGCTGCAAGCCAAAAGCTATAAGACAACAGAAGAAAGAGGATGGGAGATGACTGTGAGGAGAGAAAAGAAGGAATAGCATAAAGCTACCCCCCTAGGCAATGTTCTTCAGGATCTATGATTATCTGTGCAAGTCCCTACAGATTATTTTTCACAGAAAAGAGACACAATACTCCATTGTTTTTAGAAACTTCAACCTGTAGTCTGAAATACTGGCTTCAGTTCTCTTCCCAGAAAATACTAACTAAAGTGTGTATTTCTTCTAAATTTTACCTTAGGGTGAACAAAGTATTGACTGAGTTGGCAGCTTCTCCTTAAGGATCATTTTCATTCATATATGCATGAATGAATCTAAAATGTCAGTATCTAAACTCATGAAAGCTAAAAAAAGAGACACAACAAAAAACTCACAGAAAAACCCCATCAACAGAAACAACCCAATCCACACAGTAAAACCAAACCCATCCAAAATTCTTTGCCACATCACTCCCAAAACAGAAAGTATAAAAATATGTCTTAAATAAGTATCTACTAATTACAGAGTTGGCAGCCCAAAATTATCAGTTTAACTAGCTGATAAAGGCTTCAGATTACAGAAAATTTCTCTTCCTGCATGAGTGAAATACAGTAATATTAATCCTTTCCAGAGTTTAATTTCCTTCCCTCATTCCTTTTAACATGATCACAATAAGATTTGGTTGGTTTGAGATGCTAACTACTTCTGCTTCAAGCCTTGCCCTTCATTTTGTGGGCACAAAATTCAGCCAGTTTATGGACTGTCAGCTTCCCCATTCAGCACTCAGATGTATTCCAGGACCTTGGGGAAATGAAGAAAGCCCAGTTTAGACTCAGTATGTTTCAGTGTCTCCTCTCCTCAAGCTTTACACAAGCCAAGCTCAGAGGGAGCTCTGAACACAGGGAAGCTCCCTGTAGAAGCACACAGGCCAACCTGGATCTAGGTACAGATCTGGAGAGAGCACAGGCAGACAAGAAGTAGACCCGAAGCATGAACACTTGGATAGGACAGAGATAAAGAGAAGCCAGAAAAAGTAAAAATGTCAACACATCCAGCTGGGCAGGGGTCAACTCTCCATCTCCAGACTTCAGCTATTCCCTGCACTGCAAGCCCAAGGAAACACTTCCCTCCAGAAACATGTAGGGGAGACACACACTCATGGAGCTTGGCCCCAACTCCTTCATTTGGCCCAGTCCTCTTAACACACATTTCTTGTGTCAGCTGAAAACACTACTGATTTTAGGACAATCCACCTTATCCTCCACATACACACGTAAAGGTCTGCAAGGACCTAGGCCTCAGAGGTGCCCATTTCTCTTCTCCAGCTACAATCACCTAAGAACACTTAGCTCAATTTTTACCCTGAACTTACAGGAGATGGTTCATACTTCCCCTCAACAATGTACAGAGGCAACATAGAATTTTTTATGTATTAATATTCTGCTGCTGATTCTGTAGGACCAGAAGGGAAAACCAAGGAATTGGAAATGGTAGCAGGACAGGAAAGAAGAGACAATGGAGAATAAATAAAACAGAGCATTCTTGTTTAATCTCTAGAAATCACTGTAACCACAAACTGTGTTTGCAATATGCCCTCCCATTCCTTTTCAATGGCTACAAAATTCCAGAATGAATGCAGCAAATTTTACACAGACTAGCCATGTCTCAGCTAAGAAATATGCAATTGTAATATTAATAACCCAGGTAATCATGACATTAATAACAACTCTCTCCTAGAAGAGCATCCCCTTCACCAAATGAGCTATAACCAAAGACAGTTAATTCTTCCAAGAGGGTAATTTACCTTCTTAACAAATTCATCAACTTAAGCTTCTTGAAGTACAATGGAATAAACCCCTTCAACCTTAATTTGACCACATTAACCCCTGATAACAATGACCAGAAACCACTTGGCCAACATAAGGCAGCAAACATTTTTCTAGAAAAACTAGACTAGGAAACCTTTTTCTGCATCAACTACAGCAGGGAGACCAATACTTCAATGTGTAGTTATTAATGTTAGAATTCTCATGCTACGTGTGCAACCTGGTCTAGATGATGGTGTCCCTGCCTGAGGTAGGGGTCTGGAACTAGAGGGGTTTCAGGGTCCCTTCCAGCCCTCTATGATTCTATGATCTCCTAAATCTGTTCACAAATGTGGGGATTGACAAATAGTCCCCATTTCTTCTTCCATAGTAAATCCTATTTCAACAAACCCGCTTTCTACATCCAGCTTTGCTGAATTGCTCCAAAAAGTAGTAGTCCTGTATTGTGTAAATATTTCATTTAAAGTGCTTCCAGACAAATTCAAGAAGCCATGAGGTAATTAGCATACATCCTTCTCCTCTGACAATGTTTTTTAGGTATTTAAGTTTTAGTGAACACAGAATACTAGAAAAACATTGTCATGTACCCTTAATTCTGCATTAACAGATTAATTGACTCTGGTTTTTCACTTATTCAGCAGGAGGCTAGCAAATGAGCAGCAGCAGTCAAAATGAAGCTGCTGAGGACTGGGATAGGAGAGATGGGGAATCACTGCAAGGATAATGGGATTCATCAGAATAAAGAACTCAAAGAGGTTGCTCTTCATCTGAACACAATACGGATGCAGCTGTGAGCAGCAGAACAGACTAGATCTTCCAATCCAAATGGTTTTAGGATTCTGTGATAGAGAGGGAAGAACAGTAAGAACTGCCAGCCAAAAAGGGCATACCAGGTTCCCCAAATGACTGGAAGACGCCTCTGCCACATCAGCAAAGGCTTTTAAAGATTTTGACATACAATTGTTCAGAACATCTGCCACCAACTGGAAGCCTTAACTTAGACTTTTCTTTTGAGATTGCTATCTTAAACGTAATAATTACTTTTCACTCTTCATTTTAGCTACTAGATAATGGAGAATTATTTGCCTTACAAAATCCTGTCACATTTTCCCTTAGTATGTGGCAGCTAGCTCAAAAAATACACAAGATAACCAGTTTCTTTATACTCATTGTGGGCCTATTCCCTTCCTTTCCACCACACTGCACTGCCAAGAGCATTCATTATTCTCGTCAGAACATTCCCTCTCAAAAAATACAGGAGACAGTTTCTTTTTCTGTCATTTTTATAAACCTCAGGTAAAAATTCTGGGAGGATTTTTCTTCCAGGAGATGAACTACAGAAGGGGAGAGAATTTTCCTGGCAATTAGCTCCTTTGTTTCTTCATTGGCATTAGTTTTGCAGCAGCTTGCTGGAACTGTCTGTGGGAGGATTCTGAACTATAGGAGAGCATTCTCCTTCAGTACATGAGCAGAGGACTGTGTCATGTAAAAAATGCTCCACAAGCCTCACCTGCCTGCCCAGTTTCAATGCAGAGCTGCTTAAACACCCATTTAATTAAAGCAGACAAAAGCTAGAAAAAAAAGTTGTATTTTCAGTGCTATGAAAGTTGAGATTAAATTTTCTGTATAATTTTCCATATAATTTCCATCTCTGCCAAAAGAGAAGAACTGAAGTCTGCACTTTTATTGCCTGAGGTGAAATATGAGTTGAACCTAAACACTGCATAAATAAATTTGTTTTCTGCCCTTCTGTGGCTGGGAAATGGAAAATTTATTGTTGCTTTCTAAATTCTACATTCAGAATCCAAATCTAGCTAAAATATTGCCTAAGTTCATGAAAATATCTCTTAAAAACTCAGACAGGCCTTAATAAATCATAAATCTTTAAGTCTAAAATGGCAAAAGGAATGTTCTCTGACTAAGAGATTATCTGAAGGAATTAGTTTATGCCAGGAATTACACTGAGACTCATCTCATTGGAAATGAAAAGTCTTTGGAACAGGGAAATGCCTATCCAGATTACAAGGAAAAAATTCATAGCACCTATCTTACAAATCAATGCATAGCTGATAACCTAGTTCATAATTTCAGGGCATATGCTACAGGATGAAGAGCTCGCAATCTTCCAGTTTGGACAAAGAAGAAATTTGCAATTATTAGAGAATATCCAATGTCTGTGTTTGCATCAGCTGGACGGTTTGGACAAATTTGTCATCTTCAAAAGATTTCCTTTCCCCTGCTGGGGAGAGGGGAGAGGAGAATTACCAAACATGATATCATCTCTTTCCTTCTGCAAGGTCAGGGGTGTAAATCTGGAGAGCCTTGTATTACCTTGTTGCAGTGTGCTTTTCTGTGTTTTCATCCCTTAAGATCTAAATATTATGGTTCTCCTAATGGTTTGTTCCAAACCCCCCGTGTATGGTTAAGTTGTACCTTCTCACTGATTTGTTCACCTTGTTGTAAACCCATCCCTTACTGCTGAATGTTCCCCATTCCTCTTCCCATTCAGTTGTCAATCCTCTCCCACACCAACCCCTTAGTTTAGAAACTTCCCTGCCAATTCCCTGGTCCATGTGACCCTTTCTCCTCCCCCCACTTCACTCATTAGTTTGTGCCTCTGTAGATCCTCTGCCTTTTCCTTCTCTCCTAAGTCTCCCCAACTGATCAAGGAGTTGTACCCTCCACTGGGACCTCTGCCTTATAAACATCCCCTTTACGTGCTCCAGTCGCTGACACCTTTCATGGAATAAAGCCTTGGGAACCACACCGAAGACCTCTCCCTCGTTCTTGCCCCTGCCCTCGTTGCTCTGACATCTTGTGCTGTAGAGCTCCTCTACCCAAGCAAGCTGCACCCTGGATATCAACTTCTGGGGGCAAGCAAGCTGCATCCTAGATATTGATTTCTAGGGGCAGCTCATCTGTGGTGCAGTGCCAGGAGCCAGCTGGGTCAGATCTGGCACAGCACCACATTACCTGTTTCACAGTGTGTGCAACAAAGCAGACTATTATCTTAAATGGTGGCTATTTCATTGGTCTATAAAATATTGTTAAAAGGTAATAGCCATCTGCCACTCAGATAATTGCTCATGTAAAAATACTGACTTTATGATAATATTACAGCTTTGTACCTGCTATAGTAAGCATGTGATCAACACCTAATAATACTTATTGATACAATAACCAATGCACAGAGAGGCATCAAATTTTAACAAAGAAAGAAAATATGTCATTGACAAAAGACAACTACGGTAGGAAACTTCCAGGTCCCCCTACAAAAATGGTAACTTTTAAGGTGTGACAAACTTGTTAGTTTTCCTGCTGGACAGTCCTCTGCAAATTGCATTGTTTGCTGTTGAAAAGTTATCTCTCACTTGCAGAGAAAAGCTGCCTTTTCATTAGATCAGTTCTCTTAATTGAAGTCTAAACTGGTACCATTTTTGCTCTTGGTGGAAGACAGGTGCTGCTGGTTTTCAACTTGCTTACCTTTCAGTGGACCTAAGTTTGGGAGGTATTTTTTGTTTTAAGTTTTATTATATTACCAACCACCAAATTTCTGGGACCAAATCTGAGGTACCTGCTAAACTTACAGAAGTACAGGCAACATAAGTCAGGGCATAACTTAGACTTTGTTCATACCACATACTCAATTAGAACTCAGCGCTGAGTTCCCAGCCTTGTAGCAAACAAGCACATGTCCTACCCAGCTGCTGGAGATTCCAAAGGTAGGCTGCCTTTGGATTATCAAGAAAACCTCATTGGTATACTACTGTTTGATAACAGGTTCACAAAAAGGGACATTCAGGGAATAAATCAAATTCAACAATCAGCTTTGGCTCATCTTGTGCACATACGCAAGTCTGTTTTCTCATATTTCATTTTGAAAGGACAGATTTGACATGCTGCTTCCAGTATTAAACTCACACTCCAGTTTCAGAACTACAACACAGCTGGAACCTGCTCTTCCAGATAAAGATTTTGTATCTTATCCTTGAAACAGAGTCCTGCATTCTTGCGCCACAGTAGCATTTTCACCTTAAACTCTTAATGTCATCCATCAAAACTTTCCCTTACCATTTGGTTGTGTTTATTTTCATATAAATTCTTGGGACCACTTGTGTATGTTTCCAGTAGGCCTCATTACAAAAAGCAAGCAAATAAATTCCTGCAAAGCTGCACAAAACCATTGAAAGCTACTGCCACAGGTGCAGCTGGAAAGTCATTAGCAAGCATCCTGTTAGGAAATAAACACACAAAAAATTAATCCAAATCTGCATCAATCCTATGCATCTTAGACCATGCTTCAAAGGCTGCCAAATCTCAGCTCAGCCAAATCCCATACAAAGTGAATTCTAAATGCATCAGTCTTCAAAACTTTTGAGGAAAATGCCAGTAGTTTGCAAAGCTTGTGATGAGAAATGAATCTCACAGCTCACAAAGTCTCAGCAGCAACTTACTGAAACTCAGTAAAGATAGAGCAGGAATTCAGTATGAAATTTCAGTTTTTGAATAGGTACCTCAAGTCATGAAATTCCAAGTCCACTGCTGAACTGCACTACCCAGCTCCTTAGTCCTGCCTGCTCGTTCAGTGACTTCATACATCCCATTCACTCTTATCCTCTACAGCTCTCAGAAACTTAACCACTAAAATGTTTCCATAACTCACTAACAAGTGCAGAAAATCCTGATTTAGAAAATACTAATTTAAAATAGCAGGTTTTCATGGGAAAACACTTGCCAAAATTATCCCCAAATTTAGCCTGTGATGTATGGTCAGATCTGGTGGCCAGGACACGACCTACCTAACCAAGCAATCCCTAAGAGCACACCCATTGCCTAACAAGTGTAACACACTAAAGTTTGCCCTTGAGTCTAAGCCAGAAACGTTGCCAAGAGCAATTTACATTTAAATCAGTGTATCAGGACTGTAAGCTACTTCTGAGGCAAGGATACAGGATATGGATTTCAAAGGGAGGCAGGAGACAATGCAAGATTTTCAATTAAAACAAAATGGATACCACAATATCAACCAATCTCCGGGAAGAGATCTCCATTCATCTGTTATCCCAGAAATACATTTTTCACCTTTAAAACTGGATCTGAAAGTGAAGGGAGGAGAAGGAGAAGTGGTGGTATGTCTGAAGCAGGTGTTTTCAAAACATCAAGATAAGGGTGTTCAGCTTTCCTTCACACACAGCCTGTATTGTCTGTGGTGTAGACAGTGGCCAAGAGCTCTCCTTTGCTTTCTATTAGTTTTTGGCTAGCTGAGGCAGAGATTTTCTCTGGACTCTGGTTTGGTTTTTTTCCTGGAATTGTTCAGACCTGCTGTGGACTAAAATCCCAGAAGAGCACAAGGAGCTCACACCTGTGGCCCACCGGAGCCTGACCCAGGCCATGGCACTTTCCAGCACCAGAGGGACTGATAAAGACTAAGAGAGCCGAGCTACAGCCCACGAAGGGGGTTCTCTGGATTGGTCGTCTCTTTGGAGTGGTGGGAGGTTTTGTTGTATATACTGTTCAATTTTTGTGCTGGGAAGTGTTCTACCTGTCAAATAAACAGGTTTTTTCCACTTCTCTCCAAGGAGGTCTTTTCCCGAACCAGCTGGAGGAGGGGCTGCTTGAGTTTGGTTTCTGGAGGAACCCCTTTGGAAGTTTTCTCCCAAATACACCAGGACACAGGCTAAGAACAATGGATTACCATGGTGCTAACTTTTGAGGTGGTTGGGAGGAATCAGGGCAATCGAGAAAGCTGTATGTAGCATTTCTGCTGGCACACAGGTATAAAATACTGTATAAAAGAGAATAGAGAGAGAATACCACATAATTAAGAGTCCAAGTAGCTCTGTAGAGTAAAAGGCTGCATACCACAAACTGGAGGCACCAGCAAAGAGTGAGATAAGCACTGTAGCTGGTAACTGTACACTGGATTTCCATAAGGCTTTCAACTGCTATTCCTGGAGAGCTCTGAGATAGCACAGGATAAATGACAGATTTACTGGTCTTACTTTTTACAAAAGAAGAAACAAGGGGCAGAAACAGACAGTCTTACCAACTCTGTAAGCCAGCATTTCCACAGGGATTGGCTCTGATATAGTGTAATTCAATGCTTTCAAAAGTTATATAAAAGGAGAGTTTGAAGTAATAAAGGAGGGAATTTTTCTTGTCTTTTCTTATTCCAGGCAGTCAAAGCTGACAACAAAGAAATGAAGATGGTATCACAGCACCAAGTGACCAGTGAATTAAACAAACCAGTTCAATGTCACTGAACTCAAATGTGTGGGGAAAAAAGCCCCTAAGCCTATACAAAATATTGACCTATAAATTTGTTACTACGGTTAAGCATAGAAATTTCTGAAGTCCATTAAGAAAACACTAGAAGCACATTAGCTCAATAGAAATTAAAGGCAAATAATGCTATGGTTTCCCAAAGATCACCTTATAGTAAAGATATCTCTAAGGTGCTGCAAATATTTCTTGTCCTTACTTCCATTTTAAAATATCCATTTTAGTAGGTAGCACAACCTTCTACTCCTCCACAAGATACACCCTAACATTGTTGAAATGACAGCTATTATAACCTTATGGGAAAAAAAGAGCTTAAAAGAAAGAGCAGGGAAAAGTAGAGGGCATTCCCAGTGAGGGCAAAGCAGTATGATGGTTTTCACAGAATTTTCAGGTGGGTCATTAAAGGCTAAGAGCTGCACTAGCAAAAAAAAACCTTTGCATGTTCAGTGACACACAGATCCAGCTCTTAGTCTTGATAAAAAAGGGAAAAATTCAAGGCCATTTTCTTATAAGCCAGGTGAGAACAATAAAGAGTGAGCTTGACCACTTTAAGTTTAGTGATAGCCTGAAGCAAAACACAGTCAGGCGTAACAAACTTGATATAAAAGTTATTGAAACCCATAGTGTAATTTACCTTCCTGCTGGAACTCTAATTAAATGCATACATCTCTGCTTCGATTCTTATGCTTATTCTCCTGCAAAATGCAAGGCATGTTATTTTGCAGGTACCAAAAGGCCAGCATGAAAACATTGCATTAAGTCTCTGAATAGCATCTTGTTGGTTTGGGTTGGGCTTTTTTCCCCCAGAATCTCCATAGCTGTGCTAAGGGCAAATCTATAACTGACAGTTTTTGTGATGCATTGATCTGTAAACATGCTACATGGACTGGAAAAGTGGCAATAAAATGAACCAGAACTTTAAACCATTGATTGAAAACAAATTATATCAAGAGAGATAAGCAAGACAGAAATCTGAATCATTCCCTTACTACTTGCTCAAGTATTTACAGTGTATTTTGCAGTTTGAGTGACTTCAACTGCCTAGATTGCCATCTTAATGACTATAACTGTCCAAAGTGATGCGAAACAGAGCCTGGTCAAAATCTAAAACTTAATGCTATTAATACTTCCACACTGAGACCTGGCCTTACCATATACAGAAGTGCTCCTCATGAAGTGCTTTTTTTTTTTCTTTACATAATAAAAGATGTAGTAGCAATGTCACAAAGTTAAAAGAAGGGTGATCTTGGCTCTACAAGCAAGCCCTAGTAGGGAGCCCCTTAGACCTCTCAGTCTCAGAGACCAGACCAAGAGCATTTCAGTATCCACAAAGATGAAAATTACTGCATTAATATATTATCTGACCTGATCAGCCCAGATTACACCAAACACTTTGTATCTGACTTGAACAAAACTGCATATTTTGACAAAAAACAAGTGACCAGTAGAGCACATAGAGCTGTGCCTGAAAAGTGCAATAACCTCAGAATACCACCTTCCATAATGCAGGCTTAGTGTAGCTGTTAAGCATGATGAACACTAACAAGCATTACTGAATCACTGAATACAATAAAAACACAATAAAATGCATTTTAAAAAAAAGACAGATGTCATACACTGTTTGCAAGTGGCTCCCCTAAATTAGCAGACAAAGCATTAAAGTTTTACAACCTTACCCACACACACTGGCATGTTGCAGAAGGCTTTTTTGTTTGGTTTTAATGAGGAAAGGAAGAAGGAAGGACACTAGAAGTTTTAGAATATAAACTTCAGAGGAAAGAAATTAGAAGATTTTGGGATAGGAGAGGAAGGAAATGAGACATTTTCAATGGAAATGCATACTACTAAAGAACCGAGCAAATTTAGGAATAAAATGAAGAGAAATAACTTGTAAAATGGTTTCTAAACTTCAAAATGCTACAATGCTGGATTCAACTTTTCAGAACTTTTAACATGAATTTCAGCAGTTGGTATTAAATAAATTTCTCAGCATATGTAGAACTGCCAATGGAATATGAAAAGAAATATTAGGGATGCACAGGCTTTTCCAGAGTAACTACCACTTTAGTTTGGATTCAGTTTGCTGATATGTGCCTATCAGTGAAAACCATCATAGATCCTGAAAGAAGCAGGACTGGCTAGCAGACACAATGAATAGGGGAGAATATGTTAACCAGTTCTGCTGCTCTGCACTCTCCTCTCTCACAACATTAGAGATCAAGTTAAATTAAGGTATTTTTTGATTGAAATTTGCTGGTTTTGTTGCAAACAAGAAAAAGGGGTTTTATACTAAAACCCCAGTGCTTTCTCCTCCATTCAATTGTAACAAAAAGATATTAGCATCCCTATCATATCTTGGCCAGTTTCCATCCTGGCTGCCTGCTTCCTATGGCAACTATAAATTATTATTTCAGATTATCTGAGGTTCTGGGGAAAACAAACAAACAAAAACAAACAAACAAACAACAACAAAAAAAAAAACCCCAAACCACAGCACTAGGTAAACTATGACATAATCATGGATAAATGAATATGATGTCATTAATAGGACAGGCAGTATTGAGAAAGTTATTTCTTAAGAATACCTTTATACAGAATGTGACCCTCTCCAGAGTAACTGCCACAGGGCAGATATAAGGAAGGCTGTGTGATATTCAGAGGAAATTATAACACATGAAAGAGTACTTGCATGTAATTGCATTAGGGATGTGAAAAGGCAAAAGAACTAAATGGACAAAAAAGGTTTTTTTAAAAGGACTGATGCAAAGTAATTTTGAATAGATAGAGGAAAGGTCTGCCTCTATTGTACAAAATTGGATAATGCTACAGATCTGCCACATATTTGAAAAAACCTATCTACCAACAGGAAATACATCAGACCAGAAGATCAAGGGGAGAATTAATATTGTTTTATGTTAGTCTAATCTCAGCAAGCATTTTCTGTATTTAGGAGAGAATAACTGCCCCATCCAGAACAAGCAGTGACACTCTCCTGAAATGAGCCTCTTTATCCACTGTCTACCAAAGAAAAACAAGGGAGGCTAAGCTTAAGAAATATATTCAGCAAGAGATGAAGGAAGAAATGCTCATCCAGCTTGGCAAAAAGAAAAAAAAAATTTAAATCACCTATTTAAGAACTACTTTCCTTAAAAAAGTTATGATCTCTAACAAACACTAGCTTGATGCTAATACAGAGACAATTATATGAAAAGTCTGCAACTGTCTAGCTAAAGGTCTCTCAAGGATAAAGTGTGGTAAGACTGACAAATGCTCAGTGCAATCAGTGGTATCCCAGCCCAGAGGAATAGAAGCAAAGGACTGCACGAAATTCATACAACTACTTTATGCCATCAATCACAAATAGACATTAACATAAAGCCTACAAAGAACCCCAACAATATACACACACAGGAATAGAGTTCAGACGTAAAAGTCCATCTCATATAGCTCTTCCAAAAAATGCACTAAAAACAAAAACCAGCCCTTAAAGCCCATAACAGCTTGGAGAGGAACATTACCAAACAGTAATTGACTTTTGTGCAAACCAGCCAAGAACTAGTACAACAAACCAAGAGGTTTTGGTCAGGATCTTTTCTAAAAGTGTTCAAGTGATTTAGTACTACACAGAAACAATTAACTACTGGATCCCCACTCTCCATCCTCCAAAAAAATATCTTATGGATATACATATACATGAATCTACTCTTATTTGATGGGACTCAGATGTACTTCATTCTTCTCTCAGTGATGCAATCAGGAGAAGGAATTTGCCAAGCAGACATTTTTTACATTTTATTGCAGTAGATTAATACTAGTTGAATTGCAAAAAAGTGTTGCATTGCTTAAGCTTTTTTGTACAGTAATAGCTAAAACCAAATTAAAACCAAGATTTGGACCATATACAACTGAAGTTGTTTCAAATTAAATTTATGTAGAAAATTGGAAGTTTGCCCTGCTCTGCAGAAGATGCTTTAGTAGAGAATCCCTCTTCTAATCCCTGATGGTCTTTAATTCTGCTCTTCTATTCTGCCATTTTGTACATGCTATCCCACAACGTCATAAAATCCACCTGACCCACTCTTTCCTAATGAACTACTGCCTTTCCCAGCAGTAGAAACTGCAGCAGCAGCAGCTGAAGCCCCAGATCTGGAGCTGCAATTGTTGGGGAAAGAAGTGAAGCTGGTTATTTGCTCCCTCTGTGTGATCAGTGAGTTACATCTTTAGAAAGAAGCCTGTGGATAAAATACATAAGGTAGGGTCTTTTCCTGCTTTCCTGTGTTTAACTGAGAAATCTTCACTGAAATAAAAAAAAAAAAAAAAAGCAAACAAAAATATAGTCTCTTAGCTCTTGTTCTTGTTGACCGCTATCAAACTGCACCAACAAAAAGGATTTTTCTTCAGTAGCTTTACTGTAACATCCCATCTTTTCCTGTTTTCCTTGAATTAAAAGCAGTTTCTGATGGCACAGGATTACATTAAAAGGCAACTTTTGTTCTAACATGGTGGCATCGTACTGTTCCCCACCATGCTTGGAAAAACTTAATTTTCTGATTCCAAGGCAAAGATTACGAGACTGAAAACAACTTGCATGATTTCAGATTTTTCAGGAATTTGCAGCACACTCCACATTTGGAGTGTAATCTTCTCTACTCCATTTGGTGGGAGAAATATGCAAGGTTTCCCTGGATCTGCTCTGAAAGTTTGCCCCATCACCCCAGAACAAGAGATCCCTAGGAAAGTGAGCCATAGCTCTTCTTGTCAGGAGTCAGTGATTGGTCCTAATTCTTCAGAAAAAATATTATTCCCTTTTGCCTACTCAATTTATTTTGAATGATCCTTAATTCCTTAATCCCATCACAGAACTTCCTCAGCAATCTCTGAAGTCTTTACCTACTTAATATCCCTCAAGCCAGTTCCCGTAAGGAGCTGAATTTATGGGGCACCTATGAATACATTATAAAATACTGTTGTGTTTGCAGGACTAGCAGTGGCAGACTCTCCAGATTCTACTGCAGATTGATTTGCCTGTGTCCACATTTAGCAATATCAGTTTAGCAGTGAAAATTGCATGGGGGAATTACACAAATCCTTACCAGAGGCAGACATGGAAGTCACTGCACTCACTATGACTTCATCAGGTAAAGAGCAGAAAACAGAACTTCTGGTAGGGAAACAACGAACTGAACATCAGACAAAACCCTCTTAGTGTCTAATTACTTATTGTCCATTATTTGGAGTGCATTTACCTTAAAAAAATTAATTCAATTAGAAGTGCTGATGCAATTACAAGGGCCAAAATGCACTTTAGACAAGTTGTATTTTAAAAAGGTATATAAAAGGGTGGAGAGCACAGACTCCATTTTACACAACAGAAAAGGCTCTGTGTCATTTGCAGACTATACGTGAAGAAGACAGTTACTCATACATGAGTAGGAACGAGAAAAGAGATGAACAAGGAAATGTTTTTAGGAAAACATGGCACTTCCATTTTGGCAGAAGAGGAACTACTATTAAAGGAATTTAAGCATTGTGATATTATAAACATGACAGAGCATAATTCAAGACACCACAGGGGAGGCTGAAGAGAAGGTGCAGCTGAAGAAATAACCTTAGTTTTGGTAAGGACATTAAGAAAAGGACACAGAAGCAGTGCAGGAGTCTGTCATGTAAGCTCCTCAAGAAGACAACAGAAAGGAAAAAAATCACAGGTCCTGAGAATATTGCACATATAAACACACTTCAGATCTAACCTATACGGTCTTTGAAAAACTGAAGTTAATTCTGGGACTAAAAGATCAAGTCTTCTTCTTTCTCTTCTTAAAATTGAAATACTTAATTGCAATTAGCCTGTCATTGCACTTACACACTTATCAAGAGCAGAAAACAGATAAAAAAGGAAGTACTGACACTTCAGATTTTCCACCTACATCCACTAGGTTAACTAAGGCACATTTGAAGAAAAGAGTATTAAAGTAACACAGAAAAATTAACATTAGGAAATGAGTCTCCGTTTCAGTCTAATTGGATGAGGTAAAAGATACTAAAGAGTCAGTTTACAAGAGCAGAGAGTTGAGGATAGAACTTCAGATTTACCAACATGAATGTAATTGTAAGCATAACAAAACTGGTTTCCTGGAAATTAATGCATCAAATGCAACAGCACATTTTATTTTATGAACCTGTAGACTTCACATCATCATGATAAATCGATGACAGTAATTTTTAAACTTCATTTCAGTGGGTTGTAAAGATTAACACCCACATTCTTCCTTGCATAAATTAACTATCCAAAACCAACAGGCTGAGACTGATTCTCTATTCCTACAAGGTGTAAGAAATCTATGAACAACAGTGTCATAATTTATAATGTTTTATAATTTACAAGCACTTTTTTTTCCTGAACATGTCATTAACTCTTGCTTTGCTTTATAAGGAACAGACCTCCACTTCAACTATTTGCAATCAGACCTCTTTTTCACTCATAAAGAGCTGATTTAATCCTTTTTTTGTTCTGTAATGTTTTCCTTTGAATACAGTACTATACATAAATAGAAAGAATAAAGCACAATTGAAAAAAAAATCCAATTTCAAGAAGATGCATTAATCTGAAAAGCAAAGACAAATACCCTTAGAAAAGGAACAGCAAACAGCATTTTGTTTATTATTAGATGTCATTTATAAGATGTCATTTTTAAAAACCAAAACAATAACAAAAACCCAAACAAAGCAAAAACAACTCACCTTTCAAATGCTCACAATTCTCCTTCCCTGAGTGCCAGTGGGACAGGCAGGATTGTCAGAAATAACTGACCTCTTAATCAGTCAGAGAATAAATTTTAAATTATCCTTAGAGTAGGCAATTCTCTTGTATGATGCAGAGTTCTGAATCACCAGGACCACTTGGGAAGATGTGTTTACACTGTATTTCCTAAAAAGTGTCCTGTAACTATGAATGCAATTCCAACACTACAGGATTCACCATTTCCCTCACCACCCATAAACTCAGCAACTCCAACTCACATGTGAGGAGCTGATGCACCGGCACAGCACAGAATCTGTTTTGAAATAAATCTGTTATTTAGAAAGGTATTTCTTACTCAGAATGCCCATGCTGGCATGAGATGTACAATATTTATTTCTGTAGAAAAAACAGGGCCACTGAATACTGGTTATGGATTCCTTTTCTCTCAACATAATGCAAAATCCTCAACGCACATTATCTTTCCTAATTACTGAGTAATTTCCAAAAAAAAGGGCAGCTACATCTTCTACTACACTTTTAATCTTTCTATTTAGACAGAGCAGTATATGAATGTTTTAATTCCTCTGAACACAGTAATGGTGCTAATACCCTGTGGAGTAAACCAAGAGAGGCTTGCACTGTTCCTTACAATTACTCCTAACCATTACATCTTTGTACGTGAGCTAGTAAAAAAAACCTTCCCAAAGCAAAAAGGTGACATTGCCATAAAGAAACATCTTCTCAACAGAGCACTTAAGAACAAGCATGACACTTGAAGTTTAAACAAATTAAATTAACATGTGCCAAAGGGTGCTTACCAAAGATTACAGATGTTCTACACATAGTTTAAAGCAAATATAGCAATGTTTACCTTTCTTGGATCTCATGGCATGTAGACCTACACATCAGTGCTGGTGTATCTGAATTAGTTTCCACTTTTACTTACTGTGAAATATTGTCAATCATTCAACTGTGTTCAACCAAAGAATGTAAATACACTAAAAAGCCAGGAGCCTTCCCTGAAATGAGCAGCTGCCCAATGACAGATTTTTCCTTTTACACAATTATTAAATTATTGAAATGTTTAATTTTAGTCTTCAAGTCCAAGAAATTCTGAAGGAAAAAACCACTGAAACATGCCATTTCAATGAATCATAGCTGTAGAGATAAAAATAATCACTTAGTTCAATGAATTTGACAGAAACTTTTTAACCTACTATAAAATCTCCTGAGTTTCAAAGAGAATGATGCATTTTATTCATTAGCAATTGACTTGTTTCATCACTTTATTAATAGCTTTAGCAATACCTGCATAAATTTCAGGAAATTTCAGAAACAGGTAAAATTTGCACTATAAGCAAAGAGACAGGTGCATAAAGCACTTCCATCAAAGGCTATCTTAAAGAGGGAGATAATAATTCTCAGGTAATGCTTCCCTGTACTCAGATGCTGAGATACACATAGGAGAGTAATTACGAATAACTAAGCCACACTATTTGCAGTAAATTCTTCTACTCTCAGACCTAAGTAACTTGCCAGGTAGACCAGCTGACCTTGTAAAGTAAGAGTTTCCTGACCCTGAGGAAAAGTCTCCATCCCATATCAGCAGGCCTACAAACAGCCTGGACACCACCTCTGCTCTGTTTGCACTGTAATATCCACACACTCATGGTAAGAAGCAAACACTGCTCACTCACTGGGATACCACTCCAGCCCTCACAGTGATGATACCAAATAAGCTTCAGAGCAATGAATACTCAAACTCTTCCCCCTTTCAGTCAAGAGTCTACCGTCATACTTAATGAACAAGGTATAACTTGGGAATATGAACTTAGCTGTGACTTCACTTAAAGGGATTTAAACTACTGACACCTGCAGAACTACTCATGTTTCCTACTGCTGCATAAACCAAATAGTCCTAACTAATGGAACTAAGCCTAGAGGACATGCCCAAAGAGAAATGGGCAAGCACAGGGCCCACTGACTATATGGGCACACAGAAATTAAACCACATTTAAGGCAGATGAGACAAGCTTTCCCTTCCATGTTATGCTACTTTAAGAGAAACCAAAAAGGTAGAATTATACAAATTTACATGTGCTTCACAATATAAAGATTTCTAAACTATGCATATGAAGATTTTAGCAGGAGCAACACAAAAAACAGGTATTGTGCAAATGAAATGCTTCTGTTAAATACTTTATCTCAATGAGGGAAGAATCTTAATTCAGAACTGGGATCTTTAAACTACAAAAAGTGAAATTGTTTTCTGTCTTCTTTTAAAATACTGAAGATACTCACTGCTTCAGTAAATACAGCTTACAACCCAAGACCTCTTCACTGAAGACATCTATAAAAGTACATTTTGCATGACAAGTATCTGTGATACTGAAAATTCCAGAAATTCTACAGTGCATTCCACAGTAACTGGAATACAGGGTATCACAAGAACCTTTTGTTTAAGATATATGCACAAGGATATGCACTTCCTTTCCTATGAAATTTCTCACAGCTGCAGAGAGGATTTAAAATCCCAGAGGTAAATGAAGCTGTGGGGATCGATAAATGTACTCCTGTCACACCCACCTGGTCAGCCCCAGGGACTCCCGCACAGCAGGAATATCCACTGGGTGGAGACATTTGAAAAAGTAACAGTGGTTTCACAACTCATTATAGAGCCTCATCTTTCACTGGTTTCCTATTAAGGAGTGATGAAAATTTTTCAAAGTATATAAAAAAAAAACCTGGATTCTGAAAATAATCTTACCTGATACAGCAAGGAAATCATCAATACTTGTTATATCATCCACAGCTTCAGTAAGAACACGGATGTGATTTTCCCATGTACTCCTATACATCTCCATGTTGTTTTTCACAACTTGACTTTTTGGTCTGGCAGCAAGAGCTAAAGCAGCATTAATAACCTGTAACAAAAATAGACAAAACCAACTAAATAATTATTACTTCAGAAAACAAATCATATGTTTTACTTAACATAGTAAAGCAGCATTCCTGTTCTCCAAACAAAAGCTTCTCTCAGCTTTTGGTTCTGCTCTCAAGCAGAAATATCAGTCAGATGATACTTAGGCCAACTTGCATTTCAGCTTCACAAATTAAGAAACTAATGGAAGAGGACAGCAAAATCCCAGTACTTTGGTTTTAGTTGAAAAGTCACTTTTCCAGTTTGCAAGATATCAAATACAAGGAGGTTTTTACTCACACACACTTCAGGCACACACTTACCAGAACAGCAAACATTACTTCTGTTCTGAGTTTAAGCTCTTTAATATCAAGAGCTTGTTATGGAGTATCTCCACTGAGAGAGAGAATATCAGCCTCTGCCATGTAAAAGTGGGAGGTTTTGCCAGAACAACAGGTGTTTCTTTTAGGACCAGAGGCATGAAACATAACTCTTACTACACCTAGATAAAAGCAGCAGACTGGTTGTGCTAAATCAGTTCAGACTTAAACCTGAAATTATATCCACATGAAGAGGGTAGATTTCATCTCTTTCAGAAAAGACTATGTGAAGATGCAAACACTGGATCCCAAAGTGATTATTTCTATAGATACTTCTTCAGTCAATTAGCTAGAGAGTTTTTTTCCTAACATGGAAGTTTATTGATGTCATATACATAAACGTTTTTAAATTAAACTAACGCATATGCAGGTTGGAAGCTGAGCATGGAAGAGAATTTAAAAGCACAGAAGAACAGCAGGAAAAGAAGAAAAAAAGCAACATCCCAAATTAAATCTATTTCAAGTTATCTTTTGCTTTCTGAAAAAGGAAGAAACTATTCAAATTGCACACTGGCTCTGGAAAGAGTCATAAAAAGATTCTGCAAGATACGTTAATAGAACTGAATATGCTGGTGCAGTAAGGACAAGAATTCTGCCTTCCACATTCTGTTAGCTGGGTTCCTGTAACAAACATTTGTTACAGTACAGGAAAAAAAGCAGAAGCTCTGATACTGCCAGGAGCAAAAGGCATCAAGGCTGGCATCAAACAGGCACCACCTATGAACTGGGAGACATTTTTATAAAAGCAGGGATGCACATTGGAATTAATATTTTTTCCAGTTCTAACGCTAAACATTTTCAAATGTCAGAGAGCACACTTTGAGCAGCCAGCACATGTATTTCTGTCCAAATAATACATTTTGTTAGAATACACAGCACACCCAAAAATTAAATTCAGTGCCTATCCCTGTACAGTTGCATACAAGCTATCACCTCCAGTTTCTCTGTTTCAACAACAATACCCAAGATATATAACTTCCAACGTGCAGTGCAATATATAAAGGCCCATTTCTCTTTTGCTCTACAGCAGCTTCCCCAGCACTTTTAAAATTAAGTAATTTCTAGGAGTTGAGGCTTTAACTGTTTTCATTCCTATCACGCTTGATCCAGTTTCATAGAATCAATTTTCTAAGCCAGGGGCTCAAAATTTCACCTCAATAATTCTTAGGTCACATTGTTCCTATTTTGATTTAGCACACTGACTAATTTAGGTTTTCATATGTGCCCATCAAGACTGAAATACTAACAGGTAATTTCTAACATTTCTGTTTAAGCCCCTAATTAGATACTAACTGAAAGTCAAACTGTTTCTGGTCAAATACGATAAAGTCTTTTTCTTACTGCATTTTCTTCTTTGTTTTGGCAGATTTACCAGGCTGGCTCTGCCAAAAGTAACAATGAGACTGCAAAAAGCTGTTTCAGTATCAGAACCAGCATCTCTTATCTTGCCAAAGATAAAAAGAACCAACTCTTGTCTCACCATGTGCAATAAAGAGGTGAATTGCTTGGGAAGAGCACCCAAACTGTTACAGCATTTAGAAATCCTGATGACTCCAGATATCTCTGGAAATGAAGTCCTGAAGCCTGCAGTAACCATGACCCAAGCAGATGAGTACCCTGTTCCAGTAGCACAGACTGCACTGGCACATCTGACGGGCTGAGACTGCACAAGGGCTGAAAATCATCACCTCTAACCACCTCAACAGCACAAACCTGAGAATTTACTTAAGGCTTCCCTCACAAAATTTATATCTCCAAGTGAAATCACGTCCATCTCCCACAAAGGCAGCTTATCTCAAATTAAGCATTAAAGGTGACACCGATCCTTATGGTTTCCCTGGTAAATTACTCTAACCCTTAATATTCCTTTTTAAAAAGCTTTAATTTAACTTTGGATAAACACAGCTTCCATGTGTGGAAACAACTCAGAAAAACATGCCACAGAACAATTCAGATTGATAGTAATGACTTCAAAACCCTGTCATATCTAAATTGAAGAGTACACTAAAGACCTCTTGTCTTTGTCCTACCTGGGAACCACATCAAGGCACAAGACTTTTGAGCCAAGCAAGCTGCAGCATTTTGGCTAAGCACAGATCTATGTGAGCTTTGTTCTGTCTGGAACTGTCCCAAAGCCATGATCCACATGCATCGTTCAGACCATGTACTCTCAATCTGACCTAACAAACTTCAAGACACATTGTCACAAAAGTAAAATGGAGACTTTAAACCCTTTTCTCCTGTAAAAAGAGAAAATAAGAAGAAGGGAAGGGGAAAAAAAAAAAACCAAAAAAAAACCCCAAAAGCCCCCAAAAACAAACAAAAGAAAAAACTTCACTGGGACATCCTCAGACTCACCAACAAGAGACAAAGTGGAAAATGCCACTTTCCTAAGCTTCATTAAGTTTATTAGCTTTTCTACTTCATTCCAACTATCATTCATTATGTAGATTTATCATCTGAATTGGCCTCAAGAAACAATAGAGCAAAACTCATCAGAAGTCCCTGTTTCACCACTGGTTCCTGATCTAAAATAAGGTTAACATTTGTTACTGGCTAATTAAATATAGGCTTATTCTAACTTATTACAGTATTCAAATTCCGTTATTACCTTTTCCGCATTTGTATTTCTGCACACAAATCTCACAGTTCAGGTTAACAGAAAGCTGCTACTACTCCTACTCACTGGGGCATTTCACTAGGAGTTAAATTACTAGTTTTCAAATAAATCCTTGGATTTCTGCTCAGAACCTAGGTAAGGACAGTATCTGCTATTATTAGCTGCACAGTAGTAACATCCACATGTCATTACCAAGTACAGGATGCATCATACTCTGTATTCCAGCAAATGAAAACCAGTCTCTGAAGTTTAACAGCACAGTGACTACACAAGTTGAAAGAAGCTTGAGGACACAGCAAAATGATGACAGAAATAAGATAATCTTACCTTCTGCCAACTTCTGAACAGCTTGTTGCTACATCAAAATACAGGTAAATTAAAATGAAATCTGAAGCATGCACAGAATGTGCAGTCAGCTTAAGACTGGCACAGTTACTCCTTTTTTGCAGAAGTAACAGCCTGGGGACAGCAGACATCCATCCTGCCAAAGGAGGCAGGGAAGCATTGTTCAGTGAGATGGTGCCTTTAGGGAAGGCTGAATAATCCAACCCAAGGTCAGGCAAAAAGAGACAACCCAAGAGTAAAAAGTGCATATGCAGGGTTGGATTAACATTACAAGATAATACTTTTACAGTCTTTTAATTAAAAAAGAAAGAAAGAAGCAATTACAAATATCTTTTACAGCAGTGACTACAGAAGAAGAAAACTATAAATTTCTGAGAAATTAAATAGAAGAATATTCTGAATACTAAAAACTGTTAGTCCATCAAACCAAAGCAAGAATAATACCTTCATTAATAGCTTGGGTTTTGTTTGGTGGTTATCTTTCGTTTCAGATGAACAGGAGCTGGCCATCCAGCTTTACATTCACTTGCACATTGTCGTGTCGTGCATTTGTCGCAGCAGATACGACAGGTATCTGCTAGATTCTCCCTTGAAAAATAGAGATTGAAAAAAAACAAACGTCCCTCCCTCCAGATTATTTTGATTTCGGAACTAATGGGCTTTCAGGCAGAGGTATGGAAATAAGGAATAACTTTTCTTTACTACTCAGGTTATCAAGGCAAACAAACAGAAGCAACAGTAGCAGTGTGATAACAAACAGGGCTAGGGTTCTCCCCTCCGGTATGGTTACAGTCACAGCTGGCAGGGAGCGCCGGTAGGTCCGGGGCATAGGGTGTGGTGATCCCACACAGCTGCAGGGGCGCTCCGGCATGGAGAAGACACGAGACGAATGGCGGCCCTGGCCCAGACCGGGAGCAGTGGAGTTCCCAAAGCTGGGCAAGGTGTACCAAGTGTCCGTGGTGCTGGCTGGAGAGCGGAGAGGTGTC
>VWZN01020606.1:56193-87236 GCA_013396955.1 Regulus satrapa | reverse complement strand
AAAAAAAAAACCACAGGCCAGGTTTTCTCCGAGAAAACCCCCTCTTCCCTCTGCCAAGTGAGTCACCATGTGCTCCCCTGTCTTTTTGTCTGCCTTGGCCCAGAGTCTTTGTTTTTCTTAAGTACCCACATTAGTGCTCCTAGGAGATCAATGGCACAAAATTCTAAAGATAAGAAAGAAAACCAACCCCCAACACACATTCAGCAGATTAACTTCCAAAAAAATTAGGTGGGCAAATACTTCAACTTGACACAGTAACAGCAGATCCAAGTTCAGTCAAATATTTCTCAAATGCACTTGAGAAATTTATCTCCAAGAATGGAAGGGTTAGTTTTGCCCTAGTGTAAGCTGCTACAGCAAAGCTGAAAGTGCTCACCCCAGGATAAAACAATTTAAAACCTGACTAGAGTTTTGCTACAGTAAGGTGAAACTCTGTAGCTTCACATTTTATTGCTAAAGAAAGTATAACAGGACAGTCATATTCAAGGTGAATAGTACATCAATGTGTCATTTGAGTCTGTCATTTCTAGAGATCAGAATTCATGCCTATGTTTAAAATCAAAACTATTTTGTGGATCTTACACTGATGCAAATTTATTTATGTAACATGACCAGTTTCTAAGCATACCTGAACAAGACTGAGGTATGTACACAGATAACAACAAAACACAGAAAACTCATTTTGAAGCTTTTCAAAGGTGGATTTTTTTTCCAAGCTGTTAGTCAACTAAGTACCTCATGCTACATCATAAAAGAAATTGCACTCACTGCTCTGGACTGTAAGGAAGAGAACTCATGTCCAGGTGGTTTTAATGGAAGAGAAGCTGAGGTTTTTCTTCCTTCTTTCAGAAATGATCCCCTGAATATCTAAAATCCAGTCCTGCAGCTGGGGTGGAGTAACATACTCATCATGACACAGTCTGGGAAGCAGCTCTGCTGGAAAAGGACATGACATGCTGCTCTGTGTCAGCAGCATGCCCCAGTGAAAGCTGACAGCACAGCAGCTCAAAGGGCATGGCCATGCTGCGGAAGAAGAGGTGACACTTGCTGGATCACACCTAGAAAACCTTGTCCATGTGTCCAGTTTCTGGCTCTCTGATACAACAGAGAGAACAATAAGGTATGTTCAACAAAAGGCCACCAAGGAGGTCCTGAGCTGGAGCTTCTACCCTACAAGCAGGGACAGAGAACTGAGCTTTTTCAGCCTGGGGAAGAGGTGGCTTCAGAGGGCCCCAGGAGTAGCCCTTCAATACACAGGAAATTACAAAACCTGCATAGACAGGCTCTTCACAGCCACGCATGGTGGAAGGGTGCTCTGCCAGCAGACAGGGAAAAGCTGGTGAGGGACAGCACATATGCACACAGGAGTAATTTCACACCAAGGTCAGTCAAGCTGTGGAACAAGTTGCCCAAACAGTTTGTGCAGTCTCTGCCCCTGGGCTTTCAACACTTCACCAGTCAAAGTGTAGAGAAAGGTCAAGGTACAGTTTGAAATTGAGCATTAAAACAAACATCTGTGAGCAAAAGGCTGTAGACATCCTAAGGTCCCTTCCAACCAGAAGTACTGTTGTTCTGAAATGCAGTTACAGAATGATTATATGATAAATACTGAATTCAATTCCTTCTGGGGCAAGAGTGACACACTTCCCCAGGGTAATCTAGGAAAGGTAACAGAAATGTAAACAACACCATGACAGAATTTCCTAGGTCACTACTAGGATACAATGGTTCTACTAAAGAAACCACAGAAACATGCTGTCACTCAGCTACTTTTGTTCCTTTAGCATAAAATCATGGGGAACTTATTTCTGTCAAACTGTGCCTTGTATTTCTTGTAACACAGTGGGGGAGCTTAAATATCCTGATATACCCAAGCTCTGCAAAAAAATGGAGTATCTATTTAGTACTGAAGTAAAAAAAAAACAAACTTGGAAGCAAAAAAAACCACTATAATGGTAAAAAGGTGCAAGGATATGTGACATTGTGGCTTTGGCATCTGGCCTATAAAGTGACTGCAGTAATACAGATATAGAAAACCCATAGCAATTTAAAAGCTGACTATCTTGTATACAACATATTTAATAATAAAATGTATTTCAGTCAATATAAATAAAATTGAGGTCACGTTGGTAACAGCTCCAGACAATACAGACACATTCTACCCAAGAGCTAAGTGCATTCCAAAAGTAAATAAATTACTGGCTATATTTGTTAATAAAACTGCCTTGAATTTTGTAAATTCAAAAGGTAAACTCTAAATTCCACTCAAAACAGCTGAAAGCAAATGCAGAGTAAAGGGAGATCGTTAAGTTGTTATATCAAAAGCAAGAAAAGAAGCTTTCATCCATTTCTAAACAAAGGAGAGTTTCCATCTACAGCCCACTACTCTCCTCACAAAATCTCAGAAAATGCCACCTCGGCAGCGTTATCTAGTCCTGATAGTTATGATGAGATAAGTGTACAGGTGGTACATAACCACAAAGGTTCCCACTATGTTCAAATTAAGACACCTATGCTTCAAAAATCCAACAAGAAAGAATGATGCAATAAGAACTCAGCAATCCATAAAATACTAAAAGCAGTGGTGAAAACAATTAAGACAAATTATAATCCAAGATAAAATTTCAAAGTCCTATTTGCTAATCTCTACTTTGGCAGAACCAGTATCTAAAGAATTAATTATAATTTCTTTCTCCTTTCCCACAATTTAAAAAGAAGAAGGGATCTCACTCAAGGCACGTAGTTTAACAATGAACATACTTGATTATGTTTTGCAATAAGTTCGGTAAGTTATATATGAGTTTACTTGTTCTGAGACTACGAGGTAACTCAAAGCTCTGCAAAAAAAACCCAGTGAACAAAGAGTTATATTACCTCACCTTAAAATCTAGCAAAAGCCTTCTTGCTGTCAACAATTAAAGGAAGATTAAACTTATATGTGGTTGTTAGAACCTACTGACCAAGGAACTAGAGACTAAATTAAGAGCAAGCTTTTTAAGAGAATGCAATACCTCAAGAACAAACAGAACTGTGTGCAAGGGGGTAACCCAGCAATTTTACAAACATTATTGATCTGATACACCAGGCAAGAAATTAGACAAAATTTGGCACGGCTTCATCTCCTCGTGTCTAGGCAGTGGCTGCCAGCGGTACACAGAAATATGTTATTATTACACCAGGATAAGTTTTTTGCATTTTAATAAAACAAATTGTGTGATTTCACTCAAAAGAAAACCTGGCAACACAGTCTAGCCCTGCTGAGAGGGATGATACACTTCTCAGGGAAAAAACCAAACCAAATCCACATACACTAAGCAGTCCTCTAAGGCATCTCCTACCCCGTGTGTTTTGTTTTTACATAGGGACTATATGTACATTTCTAAATTAATTAGGAACCCTCCTACAGAAAAGGCACACAGTTATCTTTAAAAAAACCAAACATTTCCATTCTTTTAGTTTAAAATGTCACAAAAGCACAAAAGATCTGACAATGCAGTTAAATATTTGACATTTACATTTGGGTGGATAATCACTAGTTTTGGAGACAGATGACAGAATAAGCTGAACACTTACAGACTGATTCTTAAATGCATCCAACAGCACTTTCCTTCCAGAACTTACTCACTTGACCTGGCAAGGGATAAGACAGCAGATCCCAAAACACATTGGGCTTTTTTTGCAGGTCAGATTTCAGGTGTCTGATTTGCATGGAACCATAATTTCAGTAACTTTTGCTGTCTTAATTTTGCACTACTGAAACTCAAGTAAAGAAAATATATATTTCTGTTTCTGCCTTTTTGAATACAGTGTATGTAAGCGACCCAGGGAATGTTTTGGATAGGATATTCAAAGGTATGGGGCTAAATTGCACAAATTCTCTGGTTTATTTCAAGAACTGAAAGTACATTTATTTTACTCAACCAAGAAAAACACTGTTCTTCCAGCTGTATTTTTTGTATTAGCTATACACCCATTATTCAGGATCCAGTGAATCATAACACCAAGCAATTACTTCAAATAATTTTAGCTACAGTTTGAATGTTTTAACTGAACAATTCCTTTCTTGTAGCCAGAGTTTGTATACATGGGGGACAATTAGATTCTGCTTGGAAAGCCACAAAACACTTCATCTGAGTTTATCAAGCCTTGCGCAGCACATTCTCAAAATTTTGATTTCAACATAAGCATATTCTTAAAATGGAAGGTTAAAATAATGCTCAAGATTTACTGATACATGGAAGAGGAAATTTAAAAAAAATATGTTCTGAGTTCTGCTTATAACAGTTTTGAGTATAAAATTACAAATCAATGCGTAGTGGAAGCCTTATCTTCAACAGTGCTCCATCCAGATCCGGAACTCAGCTACCTGCAGCTCACTATAAACTTTTTTACCTTTCTGTTCCAAGTGGCTTCATGCAGCAAAGCCTTTTAGAGATGCAAACCTTACCTACATTTTCTTAGGCTGTATAAATGCTCTCCACAGTGCACCAGCAGTACCAACTAAACTGGGATAAAACTTCTTTCCACTGGGGATAGCTGGGTTTTCTTATCAAACTGGGACAGCACATGTTGCATTCCCACAGCTATGGTACAGCTCACCAGCACATGCAGGCATAAAGAAAATGCTCCAGTGAATTATATAGTCTAAGGACTTGATCTCAAAAGGTGTTCAGCCTAAAAAGCCCCCGTGCCTAAATACAACACACAATTATCAAATTAGCTGTACAATAAAATTACAGTACAAAACTGAAACTTATGCTATTAACCTTCTGTTTATTGGGTTTTATATCCAAGTAAATCTTTAACCCAATTTATAATGTAATACATATAAAACAGAAAGGTCCTTATGGAATATTCATTCATGTACCAAAGTTTAGAGAGATGAAATAAAACTGTAATGGAACTGGAACAGTGTAACCATACTAAGTTACAGTCCATGAATATTTGTTAAGATGAACACACATATGGATTATATTTATAAACTAGGGGGGAAGGACATCAGTAAAGCTCAACATATATGACAAAACTAGTGCTTCATGCACATTTTAAAATACGTTGTACAAAATCCCAACCAAAACAGCAACAAGAAGATATAAACAACCTACTTAATTAGTATTAATTAGACTCATTCCCTCTTGGAATTTCTAACAAAACCATCACCATTACAAACAAAACTCTTCTTTAGTAATCATCTGAATTCTAATATCCTTTATTTCCTGTAACATCTATAAGCTATGGTATGGTCTGAGCTTGCCATGGTTTGGACAGGTAATCTGCTAGGGAAGACAAAGTCTCCCTTGAAAACAGAAAATGTAAACACTCTCCCTCCGGATTATTAGGATTTTGAAATTAATGAGCTTTCAGGTAAAGGTATGGGAATAGAAATGACAGTTCTTTACTAGTGTGTTTAACAAGGCAAACAAACAACAGCAACTACAGCAGTCAAATAACAAACAGAACCAGGGCTTTCTCCTTTGGTATAATTACAGTCACAGCTGGCAGGGAGTGCTGGTGTCTTCCAGGGCACAGGGTGGGTGCGGTGATCCCCACATGGCTGCAGGGGTGCCCTGGCACGGGCTTAGGGAACACAAGGTGATGGTGGCTCAGCTGAGACCGGAGCAATGGAATTCCCAAGGCTGAGCGGGTGTACCAAGAGCCTGTGGTGTTGTCTGGAAACATGAAGGCAGGCCTGGGATGCAAAGGGTTCAAGGGCAGGGAGAGTCTGGATCTGCACCGAAGAAGCGATGGGATTGCAGTGGCAGTAGCTCCGAGCAAGGCAGTGACAGCTCCAAGCAAGGCAGTGAGAGGCTGGCCCCGAATTACCAGGAACACACAGCCAGAAATTGTAGGCAGGTGAAGGTTCTAAAGGAACGTTCCCTTCTCTTTCTGCAGAGTGTCCCCACCCTGCCTTTTTACCTGGGTTGGCCCAAAGTGTTTGTTTTCCTCAAGTACCCCCAAACACCCATATTAGTGTTCCTAGGAGACTAATGGTAAAAAATTATACAGATAAGGAAAAAAAAAAAAAAAAAACCAAAAAGAAAGATAAAACAACCCCCAACAGAGCTGAAGAAAGGAAGAACTGAAACCAACTGTGAGCTTTCAACCTCACACAAAAACAAGTTACTGAACAGACAGATCAGAAAGCTTTAGGGAAGTTACATAGAGACAGGTACATGGAAAAATCCATAATGTGCCTCCAGAAAGAACAGGTAGAAATAGGCTGGTGAAAAAGTGGGACTCACAGGCATCCTCACATATATCCCATGTCACCCATACAGACAAACTCTGAATTTTCACCTGTCTCTGCCACAGTCAAAGATCTAAGCAGCAGTAAATACTAACATGCCCTTTCTGGTCCTGGAGGTTTTTGCTGTCCTCCCTCCATGGCCTCACTCCATGGTCCTGGCCCCCACTGTAGGCTTCAAGGACTTGGCTAAGACTTCCTTAGCTGCAGCCTACAAACAGCCCCAATCTTCCTGGGCTGCCCCTTTCTCCCCGTTCAACACAACACAACTGTGAACAGGTAAGTAAGACAACAGCCCATACAAACCAGATTCTTCCTCTGGCAAGATTAGTGCCAGAAAAACACTCAGGTGGTGTGTTTGTCTTCACTTACAGCAGGACCTACAATGGAAAGAGCCTGCCTGCGTTGAGAACATTCATTACTTGTAGCTTAACTCCAGCGAGCAATTAGGCACCACACTTGAAGCCATGCATGCAAGCAAAGGAAAACAAATAATTCCTATCTTCAGGCACACATTCAGCCAACCCCAGAAAAACTGGGCACCATCACTAGTTTTACATACAAAGTGTGCTTGTTCTGATGTTCTTTTTATAGCCATGTGGTCAGAACACTCTCTACTGTACATCCTCTGACAGAGGCCAATTACAACAAATGCTCCTGTGCAGGACAACAACCACCATCCTGTTAGCCAGGTCTTCTTGCAATTCCTGGGTATCAGAAGCTACATGAAATAAGAGTTCAATATTCCAGGAAGATACTGAAAGGGACAGTTAAAATCCAGAGTAAGTTTATGGCATCCTAGCCAAATATATAGTCCACATCTATTCCTGCTAAGGTGAAAATACCAGCATATGTGGGAAATAAAAAATGAAAACTTACACCACCAAATGTTTTAATATAGCTCTTAAAAAACACAAAACTACTGACAAGTGTGGGAAATAGGAAGGGTATAAAACTATCAAAAACTGTAAATGCAAATCTTAGAATGAGAAAATGCCAAAAAGTAGAAGATGCTAGGACAAGGAATAATAGGGCTATGCACTGTGTAGAGATATATCATAGAAAAATGTTAAGCAATATATTAGAAATATGTAAAATTAATAATGAACTTTTATCCATTTTTAAAGATATTACAAGTAAGCATTGCTCAGAACAGAGATTGCATTCAGCTTTGGTGGTTTGTTTATGCAAAGGTCTGTAAGCTTTTGGCTTTATCCTGTTGGCTTGAAAGCTTTTAAAAGCTTGTAATGAAGATCTTATAATGAAGAGAATTTTGTCTGCTGCATACTGGCATGAACTTTCAACATCTCTTGATATCTCTCTCCTTGTTTTGAGACTGATGCTGAATTAAAAGTTCATGGAGTGCCTACCAGCAGTCCTGTACTGTGATTACTGTATATAGCTGTGTAAATATTAACAGTTGATCCCATAGACAAGTACACATCAAGTTGTCTGTGTACCCTACAAAATCCTAAGAATAGTTTTGAAAGCACTACAATTCACATAATGGCATGACCTTATCTGAAAACTGAAATTTAATTCCCATCAGTTCACCACATAAAGGTATACTAGGGGAGAATAGAAGCTTGGTGAACCACACCAGAAATTACTATGTTTCCAATAGTAGCAAAAGCTTTAGGATGTAAAACAAAGCTTTCCTAACTCAGAATAGCAAATTAAGACTCTGCCTCCATGTCCACAATAATGCACAATCATCTAAGAGATACAGGAAGGAAACAAACTGCTACTCTACTTGCTACTTTTACTATTACTTTCAAAGCTGCTGTGACATATCCTAATTACTTCTATTTACGAATTTAGTAAAGCAGGCAGCCAAATTGCTAGATACTTTTGCAAATATGAATGCAAAATGAAACACAGAAAATCCCCTTGCAGATCAGGTTACCTCTCTTTGCTACATTTAATGACATTACAGCATTCTAGTTTGCACTCAGAAATCATGAAAACACAAGAAGAGTAATCATCCAGTGCCCCGAATTTGATTCTACTGCTATAAAAGCATTTAAAAGCTCTTTTAAAAATCCTCGAAGCTCACAGACATGAATCAACCAACATTTTAAGATTTGCCTTTTCACCTCTCTCCAGATCAGATACTCCACAAACAATGATAGAGGCTGCAAGTGACTGCTGGAGCTCAGTCTGGTCCAACTCCCTGCTCAGGCAGGACCACCCAGAGGCAGCTGTTCAGGACCACATCCACATGATTCCTTTAATATCCTCTCCCAGAGCTGCAGCAGAATTTTCCCAAACCACTGAAGTCTGACCTTGAACAAAGAGCAAGGGAATAGTGTGTAGGGAATTAAAAGAAACTGTTGTGCCTCTGCTTTCCAAGCACATGCAGAAGGCAGTAGAAATCTCCAGAAAGCTTGTGCTGTGGCTCAGGGGACACAGAGGCACACAGAAGAACACGGACCATGCAGCCCATCCTGTAACCAGCAAAGCTACACCAGATTCAGGTGTACATTATCCGCTTCCCAAAGTGCTTGTCAGACTAAGTGCTTCCATCTGTTCCTCATCTACATCCCCGGGTGACTGCAGGGTGCTGAGCAGCCACAAGAATCCCCATTTCACTGCCAGTATTCCAGCTGGAAAACATCTCCAGGTCAGGTGTAAAGCTGATAATAGAGATGTGTAACACCCCAGAACAAAGCCATGTCCGGTGGATCCATGGATCAGTGATTTTAGCTCCTTGCTTCTATAAGAGCAATTAATTCCCTTATCAGCCTATGCTATTTACACCTCTCTATTACTGCATGCTACAGCCATTTACATTTTCTGCTCTTTATTGCTGTCTATCCCTCTCTTACAAAAACCATGCAAAACCCCTTCTCTTAAGAGTAGTATTATTTTGCCATCTTGTATTACTCTAAGTTTTCCTATCCTCCTCCCCAGACTCAGTAGGTTTTTTACCACAAGTCTTATAATGATACTTTATTGCCATTCTTTCCCTTTCTGGAATTTTGCTGTAGGACTGTCACCAACAAAATATAGCATCTCTAACTTAAAAATTCAGGAAAAAAAAGGATGAAGTTGAAGAAATAAAAAAAGAATTTTTTCTAGGAAAAATACTTCCAAGTTTAAAAGGCAAAGGGAAAAAACCAAGTGTTTATAAAACACTGATAGTAGTTTGGTGCAATATGAGTCTATAGCAAATGTCCTCCAGCAACTTTAAAAATCTCTATCAGTCTCATGTCTTATGTCCACTGACTGCAGGTAAGGCAAGAAGACAATAATGTAGGACAGCTTCTGTATTGCTAGAGAAGCTGTGGCTACTCAGGGTTTGTATTTTTGTTTAATATTACAAAGTGAGAATTTGTTGAGGATTCATTCCAACACAACAGATGCTGGAAGATGAAAGTTAAGACTGAAAACCTCAAGACATTTTATAGTTAATTATTCTCTCTCCAAGTACTATCATAAACAATCCAAGCAGTCACAAGCAGCATGAGACTTTCCGGGGAACCTAAGAGTAACAGTGGGGGGGAGGTTCCCCCCTTCAAACTGTTTATTAGAGAAGTTCAAGCCAAAGCAAACATATAAGTCTATTTGTACAAAAGCATAAAGTACTGTGCCTTCCAACGCAAGCCTGTGCAGGCATCCACACAGTAAACTACACTAGGCAGCTGACCTGAAGGAAAACTTAACCTTTCTACTTCCCAGGTGGATCCACAGCAGTTTCCTGATCCAGATTGCTGCCCAGCTATGTGACTGCTACTGCTACTCATGAGGGAAGGGGCAGAAATGAGGCCTTGGGAGGAAGGAGGGAGGAAAGTCTCCAGCAGCACTGCTGCTGTAAGCCAGACCAACTAGTTGTGGAACCAGGATGTATGAGAAGGAACTAAACATAGAAGTTCTGAAGCAGTCTACCAAAGTTAATGGCAAAATTCTCATCTTCAGCAGCACTGTGTGTGAACTTTGCAACATGGTGAAAATCTACATGAACACCATCACTTCACCAGAGCAACTTTCCTTTCAGAAATAGTATTACTAAGGTCCAATACATACTTTTAATTAAACTCTCCACTGAAGGGCCAGGAGATGATACCTAAGAAGCCAAATACTGTTGGATACTAACATCTCTTTTCTGTCTTTTAAAGCAGACGGTAGAGAACTTACTGATTTACCATGTTCTCCCCCATTACGTCTGCCCTGTATTTAAAGGAAATTGCATTAATACAGATAAAAGGAGATGCCACACAGATGGTTCAAGCAAGAAGATGAAACTGTGGTTATTAAAGTGATGTTGGTGGAGAGTCTTTATGAGGCTAAGAAAAAAAAAATCTTCAGTGTCCCCCACTATTTAATGTGTCAAAGCAAATAACAAAATAGATTTTCTCTCATGAAAGGGTAAATATGGAGGAAGTGGGAATTGCTAGCTTCAAAAATCCATATCATCATAAAATACATACTTAAATTCCAACACCTGAAAAATGGAACACATCAAAAGACCCTGTCCACTGATTAGCTATCAAGTCTCATTTTTGTGAACAAGAATTGTCATCTTTGCTATTACCTACTTCCTAGAAAATTGCACAGAAGGAAATATCCATTTGGCTGTATCAAAAGGGCTAGACAATTTAAGTGTAAATCCACACATAGCCCAAAGGAAAAGCTAAATTCCTCCATTCATTTTCGTCACAGAAAAACATAAATACAATGTTTAATTTTGAGGAAAAAAAATTACAAGACATTTACCTGAAAGCTTGATCAAAACTTATAAAGCATAACAAAGTCATGATCATTTTCTAAGAAAGCAAGCAAAGAACACACAAGCCCTGCCTGGGAAGTAGAGCTTCTCAAGCTGGATTTTTGTGTGTGGGGCACAGTGCTGCCACTGTTGGGCTGCTGAAGGCTTCCACGACAGCAACCTCCAGTAGGTCATCACTGTACTTGGAAGAACACAGAATGCAAGTGGCTACTGCACTAGAATGGAGATGCTTTGCGTGGATCCCTTCTGCAGACACACATACAGGCTCTCAAAAAAAACCCCTCAATCCCTCAACTCTTAGTTCTGTGGTATTTCTGAACTTACTGATAAACACAATACATTTCACATGATCCTTAAAGACATCTGATGAACTTAATACTGTCTGCTAGCAAGACAGGAAAGAAAGTATCACTAGAACAGTAATTAAATTATTAAAACTAAAAGAAAGGAAGGCTGCAGGGGCCGGTTTCTTGCAAGGTTTGGTGGATTTTGCCCTTTTTCTCACTGCAGGTATACATGTTTCCATAGAGAAAACAGCTCTATAGTACCAAAAACTGACAGCAGTCAGTTCCAGACTGTTATGTTGGCCTGAAGAAACAGATTACTGGACAAGCCAAATACAAAAAGTTCAAGACAGCTGTCAGATCAGTATTTCAATGGCCTGTAAACATAATGTGTATAAATATATTCCCACTGATCAGCTCAGCATCTTTCTTACCCCAATACCTCTCTTCATGTTATCTGAACTACTACAGTGATATATTTACAAAACAACCATAGCCCAAAAATCACCCTCTATATTTATTAATTTATCACATATCAGGCAGTATTAAAAGCAATTAGCAGCATATTAAGTTCTAAGCTGCAAGAAAAGATGGCTTTCAAAATTATAGCTAAATCCTTCACAAATGTGCCAAATGTTACACACTTTTCCTTAGTTACATAGAATTGCTTCTCACGTCAGCTTATAACCAGATGGTTTCTATCTCTCAATACTTCAGAGAAAAACAGAGCTCACCAAAACACTAAGATCCAAGGTTCTGCTTATATCAGTGCTTACACCTTTTCTTTAAAGTATCTGGCAAAATATTCCATGGGATCAAATGACTTTCAAATTTTATTTTTTTTTTTAATCACCATCTGAGGATTAAGCTAAATCATGAACATTTGTGTGTTTTCCTCACACTTTCCTTCCTTTCATGATGTTCCAGTAATTATCCTGTACTGCTCTGGTTACTAGCAGCAGTGAGAGTTCCCTTTCAAAGGAAGTGAGACTAAAACTCACTATTTAAGACACAGTTTTTCTAAAATATTCCAAACCCCCTGCTCCTTACAACTCTCCATGGATCTTTATGTTAATAAAAAGGCTCTAGGCAGAGCCCTCTGACACACTGAAGATCATCTTAGCTGTTGCCTTAAGACTACCCACCTCTGATCTTTACTTTGACACACCTGTTCCAGCTTTATGCTTAAGGTCATTCTTCTCAAAAGCAGCAGCTCAGAATTTGAAAGCTGATTAGACCATAAAAATGTTAAAAACTTACAAACATTTTAGATAGAGAAACCAGATTCTCATCTGCTAATTTCTGGTTTACCATTGAATAATTCTCTCTGACTATATTGACAGGCTTATCATATACCAGGTATTCCATAGGACTGTTAGAGCAACTACAGTCTTCCCCAAATAAACTACTGAATTGAAACACAAGATTACCAAACTCAAAATAGGTATTAGCAAAACAGCTCTACAGCTTNGCTTGTTTGCTTCTCTTCTCTTTCTTTCCCATGCAGTCATTTGAAGTCAAGACTTTACTGGCACTCCAGGTCAGTAAAATGGATTCCCAATACAAGTGACACTGGAGATCTTACCTGACAACACCCAATTCTCCCAACCAAAAGTGGGAGAAAAAGTGTATTATAGGAACAGAAATAATTCTTTATCAAATCATACACAACCAGCTCTTCATTTTTTTATTCTATTATTATTGATTTAACACTAAATTAATTTCTCATTAAGCATTCATAACATTCCAGCATCATTGTGTTTTGCATAGGCTCTAATATAAATGCCCAGCTTATTTCATTTGCTGAACAGTCAAAATATTTGATAATAATTTCACTTCAGAAAACAAAAAAGGAGGGTTCCGAACCAACCCTCTACATTTTACCTACAGTAGAGTATGATTAATATAACAAAAGCCAAAAGGCTTTCATTTTGGCTCCAGTGTTTGCCCGTTCTGTAGCTGCCTTTTCCTCTGTGCTCCACAGAAGTTTTGCTGTCAAATTTGCAAAACTCCAAGGTGTTTTCTCTAAGTGCCAGGAGGTTTTTTTTGGCTGATAGGTTTTGGGGCATTTGGGGTGGGTAGGCAGGCTGTATTTTATTTCTAC
The DNA here is from genome assembly GCA_013396955.1 of Regulus satrapa. Classification (NCBI taxonomy): domain Eukaryota; kingdom Metazoa; phylum Chordata; class Aves; order Passeriformes; family Regulidae; genus Regulus; species Regulus satrapa. Next base: position 73,875 of record VWZN01020606.1, on the reverse strand, counting down.
TATATCAGATTTCAATCTATGCCATGCTTCCCTTCAAGAATTATTTTTGCAAAACACATAAGAGACCTTTTTTTCACTCTGAAGATTTAGGGAACTGGGGAGTTCTGCATGTGAATTTCCCCATTCTGAACTCCAACTGGTATGCCTCACAGGGAATTTAATAGATAATTCTTTTCCCTATGGAGTGTTTTTAAATGATAGGGCATAACCGGATTTACTGAAAAGCTGGAGCTGTAATCTGCTATTTCTTACTTATGTCAAATGCAAATTGCTTTCATAGGGCATGGTCCTTATCTAAGAAAACAGCAAATCCTGCACAATGAACATACCATTAGTAGTAACATAATCTTATCGTGTGTGTTCCACATTCTCTTTTGAGTTGGATCTATAATCATCAATGAATTAATGGCAGTTTACCTTGAAATTAAACCAAAAGGAAAGAAAGAAACCCAAGAAACTTTCATTTTACTATAGGAAATTAAAAGCGTAGAAACTTAAATGGCTGTGAAGAAAAATCAATATTTTAGTCAAAATTAGATTTTAGGAGTTTCTGGTATTAGCTATGGAGGTTTCAATTCCAATTTAAAAGCTGCATCTGGATGCATAGTAATCCATTATAAAAGTGCACCTGACCCCTGGAGAAACAAAGAAGCTGGAAGAAGCCTTCTCACAAAATCTAGTAATACATTAAATCACATAGGAGTCTGATGTGAAACACAGAACTCTTCAAGTTATAAAAAAGAAATTGAAACTGAATTATTCAAGGGAAAACATTGATTTGTGACATTTTCAGAACATCACACTTCCTTGACACAATTTTTTTTCTCCAAGATTTGCATTTATTCAATAGGCACAAAATTGACTTCTCAAGCCTGCTATTGAACATATTAATATTTGCTCTTCATCTTTTGTTTCAACTACACTACCACAAAAGGCTAAGAATACTTATGCCACTGTGTAAATGACAGTATTGTTCAAAGAACAAATTATTTTGAAATTATGCAGCCTCAAGGCTGCAACACAGATCAGATTCACAGGAATTAGTAAAATCCTTGCTCTAAAAGATCTAACTGCAGAAGTTTTCCTATCTCTGTAACTCTGAGCATGACAAAGAGAATGTATTTTTGGTACTTAATATCTTACAAAAAGTGTATTCATAGCTGTGGTTTTTTTCCATTCATTTCCTCAAGATGAAAGTTCAAGCTTTTGAACTGGTGATAATCAGAAAAATTCATACTTTACTGTTCATGTACACAAAAATCAAGTTGTGAGTCTTTCAAGTTAAAGGTCAAATATATATTGCTTTTTGAGAGCAAATTATTCCAAATTTTTCACATTACAATGTTCATCCAATGAGGTGTGATTTCAGAAACAGAGCAGCATATTTCAGCAATTGCAGCAATATTCAGCAATTTTAAGAACTCCCTATCACCACAGACTATTAACCACTTTATGTTAACCAGAGAGAAAATGAACAGATTACCTAAGTAATTAGGTAATTATTTGCATTTATAATTTGATCTCCATTTGCTATGCTGAGCTGTGTAAACGGAATGTGAACATAGACTGAAGGAACACGGCTAGACATCTGCATTGTGTGACAATACCATAGTGTATGGTGAGTGCACTGCAGTGGGAATCAAGTGAACAAGTCCTACCTGAGGGCACAAGGTCTCGATGTGACTGGCTGCCATTTGGACAATTTTCGTTCCATCTTCATTTGTTGACAATGAACAAGCAAGATTGGCAACCTTAAATAAAATAAATACATAAACTTAAATAAGCAAACAGTCTTGTAAGCAAGAATTTCTGCTCTGACTTGCCAAAAAACATCTCTGCTAGAAAGCCTTCATTTTGGGGGAGAAATATTTTCTCAAAGAATGTTTTTGAACAAGGAAACACTGCAGGAGGGAAAAAGAGATGAAAAGAGGTGACAGTGATAAGAAATCTTATACCTCACCCCAATTTAAGCTCAGCAGGTAATAGCTGCAGAGTGGTATTTAGAAAATATGAGGAAATTTCAAAGCAAGAGTCTAAGGTTTCAGCAGATTGTTTGTGATCTCACCCCTTAATTTTTCAGATCCCTTCAAACCATAACCAGCTTTTACACTGTTATTTTAAACTTACTTTTAAGACCTTAAAGCTCATAATATTTATCCTGACTTGTAATTAAACACAAAGAAATTTCTGCCCTGACCTATTCATAGATCACTCCTTTAATTAGTGGTATGGTTTTCAACTGAAATGATCATATCATATATACAGTGCAACCAACAGTAATAACATATATGGAAACTTGAAATCTGTGAAAGAACAAACCTATCCTCTATTATAGCATACACCACAGAGATACAGCATCTTTTAATGTAAAAAATCTCTTCCACAATGCTCGACAAGTTTAAATGGATGAAGGGAAAAGTGTCTCACTGCAAGTGAACATCAACAGGCTGAGAGAGACAGGTTTGACAAAGGTACAAGAGACACTGGGATCCAGAAGATCTTTTTATCCAACTGCAGCAATATCAAATCCTTCCATATACTACTCCAGGCTTGTTAACCATCAGAACCTTCCCTGAAGTAGCTGTACTGCCTGCAGCCACTCTAATGTTAATGCAAACTAGAAACTGCCTGAGAACTAGATCTCTGCAGTGCTGCAAATATGAACACAGCTATAGTTATATTGGAGTTTCCCAAAACTCACATAACTTAAAAATTCAGCTGCCATGACATAAAAATCCTTTATCAAATCTTCCTTCATCAACATTTTAGGACACCACTACTAGTACAGTGATGAACTACTACCAAAGGATTTTATTATTTTTACTTCATTGATATAAGTAATTACAATGCATTAGTGCATAGACAAATTAATTACTTTTCCTATTGAAAATTCAGAAGAGGTTAAGAAACACTTTATGAAGGGGATAAGATTTAGAATACAGTGCCTTCCACATATACCTGTGCCTACACAAAAATATATCACACAAGTTTCCCCCATGTTCCAATACAATTCACTGGTTCCCTACTCATGTGATGTATTATCTTTTCCACATAAAAACAAGGTTAAGAACAAAGAAATGCAGTTTTCATCAATGCACTGATACTGTATTCTCTTTAATTTGAAGTAAACTGCCATGGGTTGGTTTTTTTAATGCTGTATCTGAAAAAAATTTGGTTCGCTTCTATACTTTTCTTCCTGAGTCTTCAGCTTAAATTACACACAGACTGCTTTATATCCTCACAATACAATCCTAAAATATGCTATTCCCTCCCCTCAAAATAAAACAAAACAAAAAACAAACAAACAAACAAAAAAAACACACCAAAAAAAAAAAATCCAGTGGTTTTTCTTTGGATTGAACATCAGAGGTTTTCACTACTGGTCCAAACAATTAATTCATATTGCCTCCTTACTTTGATTTCTTTGCCCAAGTCACTGAAATGCTTGTGTATGCTTAATTTAAATTTGTGTTCACTCACACTTCCTACACCGCCTATGTAATGAAGCACTCTACATGACTCCATGCAAACATTATTGATTTATAGAACTCTTCTATGCCTAAAGCAGTAACATTCCAAAGGTAAAATAAAAAGGCAATGCCAGCTGTTCCACCAGGACAAAAACTCTCAGCAGCTTTTTTTTTTTTTTTTTACTTTCATCTTTCCTCAGGTTTTTCAAAATTCATTTGGCAGTTTCCAGAAAAGTTTCACTTTCATTTCTTGGAATCCACTACAAACATGTTCTCCTGTTAATCAGTGAAGTACGGCTCTTTGCTGTTTCATCCCTGTCTTGATGAGCAAGGCAGACATAGACAGTGCACAGCAACTTTTTATCCTGTTTCCTAGTTACACTGGCTCCAACACTGCAGTACAAATGCAGTCTTAATGTAAATTGTGCAACAGTCACAGGACACGAAATTAGGATGAAAGAGGTTTCCAGAGGTCAAGTACCCCAAACTCCTGCTCAAAATATGAGAATAAACTCAAAATGAATTTGTGCCAACAACTCAATGCAACAGATCAGCATCTGGGGACAGTTTCTGTGTGTGGTACTAGACCATGTGGGAGATTAGAAGGGTAAAAAAGTGTGGTTCTTCTCTGACAAAGCATGTTCAGGTTGGGAAGGAGCTCTTAACCCACAAGTATTCCTTTTTATTTTATGTCAAAGCAATAAGGGCTTTTTTAAGTATAAAAAACTACTTTCTGTTCTTATGCTTCCCCTCCTGATTCTTCAGCTCCAAGCATTCCTTGGTGATGGCTCAATTCAGAATAGTATTCTCAAAGCATGAGCAGCATACCGAGGGTATATGCACTAGGAATTTGTTAGGCCATTTTACAACAGCAAACAGAGGTTTGTATTATTTACATTAGGTGTGTAGAAAAAAAACCACAAAACTATTGAGTTGAGCAAAGTAGTATTGGCTATTCTAGAATAAGTAAATGTTATATTTTGGATGTGTATTTGTAGTTCATACTACAGTGCTATGCCAGCAGTGAATTTAGACCTTTGCCTTTCATTTTTGATCAATGATAATAAACTTCCTTTTCCATGAGAAAATGGGTAGAATTTTCTTCTCTTGGCAGTGAAGCAGCACTTGCCTACATGTACGTAAGTAAAGGACTCTCAGTCAGTCTCACCCGTAGGTGGGATGAGGCTCACAGCTCTTCCACCCAAAAACAATCCAGATCCCTGGAAGTCATTAACATGGTCTCAGAGACTCACTGCTAGTACTTCCCTCACCAGCTCCTGCAGAGATCTCTTTAACACAAATCCAAAACACGGTAATTCAAATAAATCAAGTGGAAAGAGGCAAATACCTATGTGTAATTTTTCCAAGCAGAAGGAGGGGCATGTGGGTACTTGAAATCTCTTCTAAGGCTATAATGTTGTTAATAAGGAGGACAAGGTGTTTCAGCAATAGTAAATGTCTGTAGTCCACAAGCCCTAGTTTAGGCTTATATACATCTCAAAAGATTTTCACGACCTGAAAAATCTTCATTGCACCACAGACTCTCCCCTAAGCAGTATAAACTATACAAATACATTACATTACTTTTGTATTCTCTGGGAGAAATTAGGTTTCCTTAGAGGAACTTAAACCCAAGCACACTGCAACTGCAAAAACAAATAAAATTGCAAAATAAAAACCCATAATTCCTCTCAGTCAGAAAATAATTGTCCTTCTGAAGAGCAAAGTTTCAGGACAAAGAAAACACTTTCTTGGAGGCTGGTCTGATTGAAATCAAAACTCTACCAAAAAAATCAAGATAATTTTCTCCAAACTTTTTTAAGATACTAAGAAAGCAGTTACACAACTTTTCTTTGAAAACATAATAAACAGAGAACAAACCATCCTTGATAAAGTTTAGCAACATCAATTAATACACTAATTAAGGTGCAGTGGGAAAGAACGACTTTGAACTGAGCATGTAAGTGCAGCACTGGCAGTAGATAAAATATTTCATTAGCCAAATGGATTTTTAGATTGTGAAGGTACCAAAGAGTGTATTTTTCAATGGCCATTACCTGTCTGTACACAGAAGACATGCCATTGCACATATATTTTATTCCTGCAGTTATTAAACAAGCTTCTTATAGGCACTTTAACTGGTGTTTTTACAACTGGGTGAGGGTTTACCTTTCTGTACTGGGGAGGGGATTCCTTTCTCTAGCATATGGTGACACAACAACTTTCCTGGCTAGGAACTGCTAAAGAGTAAGATTTGTGTACAGCAGATATACTCAGTTAAAAAATAATCCAATTAATCATATTTCTCTCCTTGATTTATACATTACATGGGACTTGTGTATCTAGGAGAGAGCACAACTGGAAATGTGTGTCCAGATTCTTTCAGTTCCTACTCTTTACCAAACAACTGAAAGGCAAAGAAAGATGCACTTAGAGGCTGAGAGAGATACATAGATACCTTATAAATGAACAAGTTTGTTCTGTTGTCCAAACTTCCTTAGGGTGGAAGGCTTTTCCCTTGCCTATGCTCACACAAGTGCATTCACACAGTGGATCCCCTAATGTTCTCTCCCCAAGCAGAGGATGAAGGCTTTAAGTCATCCTCAAACTTCATTCAACCTCAGATTTTCCAATGCTATCCACTGGGTATTAATGCAAAACAGAAAACACATATAGGCAAAACACTTTGGACAGCCACTTATTACTTCCACTGGATTTCCAGAAAGGTGTGGTAATTCTCAACAGCCAACTCCCTGAAGCCATCTATTGCTGGAAGTAAGAGATAACCCAACATCCCTTCTGTAGACAAAAGGGATATGTTCCAAATCCTGTTAGAGCCTCAGAGCAAGTGGAAGTTCACAAGCAAAGTGAGACAGCCTCTTCACTGAGAAAGGTCTTACATTGATTCTGCTGGAAAGGAGGAGAAATCCTTGGGAGAGACATTCCAGCCGTGACTTCAGGATACAATACAGTGGTTCAGGAATGAGTCCTAGTTCACAGTTAACTCCAGCATGAGAACAAAATGCAAAGTCAAATGCAAAAGTGAGATTTTTAAGTAGTAGAGGAGTAAATAATCACTGCACTGCTTTACCACCTGTTTCATTTGCAGACGAGAACAGCTTCATTGATCTATTGTCCACATTGCACAGCAAGAATTAAATGTACCCCCAAAGATCTTTTTCAGTCAAATTCACTCCATTAGCTCCCAAAAATAAGTATTTGCACAGCAACAGATTGTCTGCTAACCAGCTAAATTCTTCTATTAATTGTACAAAATGAAGCAATATGTTCTCTCCCTTTTGGTCCACCAATAGAAGCTCAGTTTCTTTTCATTATTTTACCCAAAGTCACAACTCATTTATATTATAAATCACTAAGGATAACAAAGTCGTTAATTCCATGAAAGTTTCTGTTTCCTCTTCATGGTGAAGATTTCCTGTTGTTTGTATTAAATACCTCCTGCTAAGAAACTCTTTCACTGAGGAAAGACCTTCCAAAGCTCTTCATAGCCTAAAGTTACCCACGTCCTTCACTACACAGCAGGGTAAGCACAAAGTCTGTACTTTGGAGATTTTTTTAGTCCCATGTGAGGAATTCTCTGGCAACCCAATCCCTCCCACTGATAACCCTACAGAAATTCTTATACTAGAAAAGTGTTACTAAATTAAAAACTGGCATGTTTCAAATTTCACAAAAATTTAAACTGGGTGTCACAAGATTTCAAAGACAGTCTTTAGGAAGTTTAAAGTATTGATCCTATCATTTTGCCTCTGTNAAAACTCAGCAGTTTTCCACAAAGCCAAGAAAAATTATTTTTTATACACACCTCTAAGAAAGATTAACAGATAGTGTCACTTCAACATGTATATTAATTCTCCCTAGCTCTGTCAGGTAGTTAAAAAGGTCAAAGGAGGACAGTGCATAAATGGACAAAAAACAACCCAGTAGACCAGTGTGGTAGAGGCTAATCCTGAAAAATCACAATGCTGATGATATTTCATTTGTAGGAGAGCAACTGAATACTGAGCTGAGGAATAACATTTGAATTCCAGCACTACAGCAGTCAATATGGCTTTCAACATAAATTATAACTGTTAGCCAGCTCTCATCAAACCATAAATGAAAAAAGGTACTCTTTGCTATTCTGATTCTAATTTTGTGGTATACAGAAATATCTTCTACATGTTTTTAAGTGTTCTCAGTTTCTACCAGTAGCTTTGTTCATGAAGCCTTAAGAAGTCTTTTGAAGAAAATGACTGTCCATATAAAAAAGAGCCATGAAAAAACTACAAAGGTCAACAATAAATAACGAGTCTATATTTTGTCAAGAAAAAAGCTACACTGATGCATATATGTCTTCCAGTCATTGCTGCATTTTTATATGCATTTATGATTACTATGTGCATTTTTATGGGCTTAATAAAACTTACATAGACTACAGTATTTATTGTGAAAAAACATATTCCTGTGGACTAAAAACTTACCTCCGGTGGACAATAAAGTTATACCACAATGTTGCTTGTTTTCCAATCCATTTTCTACTATAAAACCTAATTTCTAACCAGATCGAGTCAAGTAGTCATACCTTGGGTCAAAAGTTACACATTTGCCTTTTATTAGCTTTCACTTTGGTGGAAAAAAAGTTACAAACTCTACTCAAACATGAATTTCACATGTATTATGCTATTTTACGTGCCTCTTTTAGCTTTTCACCTTCCACTCTTTCAGACCCTTGAATCTGCTAATTTAATTACAGTAGGGGACTACACACATGCAAGCTTCTTCACTCACCTTTTACTTTCTTTTGCACTTCTCTTAATATTGCCTGTCTCCATCTCCTTCCATTTTCTGCAGAGTTAAATTATCCAGTACTACATTACTGCCTAAACCATCGCTGATTTGACACAATTAGCTCAACCTGTTACACCTGAGGCTTATCACTGTCCCTCCAGGTGTTACCAACCATCTGGTTAAGATGGTTCAAACTCCTCAAAGTATTATGTAGTATTAACTTCAAATATTTCCTACCAAGCATGTCCAAAATTCTGCCTATGTAATTAATATAGCATATATTAATTGGATTGTTGAGTTTTGTTGTGGGCTTGGGTTTTTTTATAACAACATAACTGCAACTGGTTTATTTCAAGTTCCATGTGCTCAGACAAGTCTTATCTCATACAAATTCATCTAGAGATTGTCTTGATGAATTGGGCCTCAACCAAAATGAAAATAGATAATACACACACTTTGAGACAAATACAGCACACACGTAAGGGAGAATTCTGCCCAGTAAAATTCCAGAAACCATTTCTTTTTCAATAAAGGTGTCAGGCCTAATGCATAACTCCATTACACTTTCTCTCACTGCTTTAGGTCACAGTTACATTTGAAAAGTTCAAGTAAGGATTCCCTCTGTAAGCTGTGGTTACAACCAAGAACAAATAATGTATTTGTATTATATTCATGCTCTGGCAAGCTAGCTGAAGACTCCAGTAAAAAAGAAACTGCCTATAGTTGTGATCTGTGTCTCACTAATGGTCTCTCCAAAAAATGTCCTATCTGCACCAGCATCAGACAACCCACTGCAGTCACTGGGAAGTAGCTCTGATCCCTGAAGAAAGCTCCTTCCACATGCCGAACATAACAGCAAGTGAAAGCTCTGAAGGTAAACTATTTGATGAAACTTCCCCCTCAGCACCATTTACTGGAGTGTTAGCAACAGGGGGCTTTCCAGAAGGACATTGTATATTAAACCAGAAGAAAACAGGCTTTTCAAAAAGATAAAGAGGCTATCTCAATTCTGTAATAACATAACCTACTCCTTTTCTTTATCTCAGCCTCAAAACATGGCAAATAAGACTCCAGTTACCCATGGAGCAAGAGGATACCAGTCATGCACAGAATTAGCCAATTCCTTAAAACAACCAAGAGAAGGAGTATTCACAACTCCCTGCCAGAATACACAGTTCTTGAAGGAATGAGGCACACACAAGTGCTGATAAACAGAGTAACTAACTGCCCCTAACTGTCTGGAAAGATCACTATCTATCATCAGTGGAACTCAGGAAGAATCAGTGTGAATCAAACAGTTCTCAAAACTGTGTGAAACCCTCCATTTCCTGCACTTCAGTAATAAAGAGGAAAACACAACACATACAATAAACTGTCAATAGAATACTCAAAATTCCAAGCCTTTTTCATCTATAAAGGACAGACAAGATTCAAATATATGCATGAATACATCCTTATATGTTTTCTTACTACTTGTTAGTCAAATATTCCACAAAAACAAACAAACAAACAAACAAAAACCACAAAACAAACAAACAAAAACCCAAAAAAACCCAAAACAAAACAAAAAAAAGTCATCTAGCTCCCAATATTCTGCCAGTGGCAATATGAAACCCAATACTCTGAAAGCCTTCCCAGAGCAAGTCCATCTCCCAGTTTAAAAGAAGAAATTTACTGAAGAAGTAAAGTCACAGCATCAGGCAGCTTATTTAATGTAGAACCACCAAGTCCTCCTGCTTCACACAAGTACATACTCTGTGTGTTTAAAGAATTCTTTTCAAGTAGCATCTTTTCAGAACAAAAACCAATCCTGCTTCCAAAGCTTATCAGGAGTCAATTCTCTCTTGCAGTACTCCTGGAATCTCTCTCCAACCCAAGTGGCTCCCTCAAACCTTTGGAAAATATGTTTATTCTACTGCTGTCCTGCTTTCACTCAACAGTAATTGAAAAAGCAATAAGGCAAAAGACTACTCTAACACTCCATCCCCAGATAGCTTTAAACTTAAGGACAGTCTGTAAGAACTAAGCTCCAGAAGTGACCCAAACACCATCCCACACCAGGCTGTTTGTCCCTCACCACTGCTGAGCTGCACTCCGTCACCCCAACAGATGCCATTTTGTCTCCAAGAACTGAGACTGAAAATTTTGCAACTTAAGGAAAAAAAACCTCCTAACATATTGTTTTCTGTTGTTGCCTCATAGATTGCTATTTTAGAATTTATGCTGCATGAAGTTAGCCTTTAAAGCAGCAAGGCCACCAAAGCCAATGGGTTTCAAAAAAGAAAAAAACATCTCAAAGTGGATGACGAAGCTGAAAACTCAGGGCTGTAGGTGGTCTTAGACTCTGCTGTGCCGCTTTCCCCTTCAGCTCCCACAGCCAGGACAGCGGGACTGTGGAGGCCAAAAAGGTGGAATTCCGATGGACAAAACAGCAGAATTCCTGCAGCCGGTTCAGCGGGATTCCACCACCAGGCCACAGAAACACAACTTCAGCACCGATGTTGAAAGCTCAACACAGGGATGGGGAGACAAAGGCACCTGTGCTGGCACACGCGACCCACTCCGAACCTTCCAGAAGTGGGCAGTGCTAGTGTGGTGCTGAACTGGTGCAAATGGGGGCTATGGAGGCCCTGCAGGTGTGGCTGTTTGTGTGTGTATGCCATTGCTCAGAGCTCTGAGTGCCTAAGGGTCTGTGTCAGTGTGTGAGGGTGCCACGGCTCACAGCTGTGTGTCAGTGTGTAAGGGTACCATGGCTCACAGCTCCCTGTGTCAGTATCTAAGGGTTCTGTGGCTCACAGCTCTGTGTGTTGGTGTGTGAGGTTGCCATGGCTCACAGCTCTGTGTCGGTGTGTGGCAGCGCCATCGTCCCCAGCTCTGTGTGTCGGTGTGTAAGGGTGCCATGGCTCATGCTCTCTATGTCAGTGTGTGAGGGTGCCATCATCCACAGCTCTGTGTGTCGGTATGTGAGGATACCATAGCTCACAGCTCTGTGTGTTGGTGTGTGAGAGTGCCATCACACGAAGTTCTTTCCCCACACACTGCAGGCAGCCACGGGCGCAATACATTCTTATGCATCATCATTACTTCATTGCAGTAGGTTCTTATGCATTCACAGCCTACATTTCAAATATCTTGTAAAAACATAATTAGTCCTCTCTCATTCATTTTCACCCTTCTTTTATCCCATAAATGAATCAGTAATTTTCTCAGGTTTGTTCATTTTTATTCTCCTCTTTGTAAATGGTTCCATGAATGCCATGTATAGACAGCCAATTCTAATTGCCATTGGAGCTGACATAAGCTTATAGCTACTGTAGTTTATACAGAACAAACATTGCACCGACATAAAGTGTTTATGAGGCAGTGGAATTCTCTGTTTCTGTTAATGGAGTTTAAAGGTTCATAAAACATTTTATAAGAAACCCTTGACTATTTTTTGCTGTGTGATCTCTAAACTAGGAAACGTGAAACTGATCAGAAAGAAAACATTTAAAACTGTTCATAAGCCTTGCAACCAAAACTCACATAGAAAATTGTCCAGGTTGCAAATTGCAGTGCAGACTGAAGCATCAGTGTGGGCTCACCCAAAAGCATATGCATAGAATTCAAACTGCAGGAACATGATCATACTAAGTTCACTGAAAAACTCCTTGGAAATCCTACTTGTTTATAGTACACTGGCCTTGAAAAGAGACCAATTAATTGACTGTTATTCACTGCAAAGCAATGCCCTGACAAGAAATGATCCTCACGTACAACATACCAACAGCAACCAAAAGACATACAGGAGTCACATTTCAAAGGAAACAAATCTGTGCAAGGAAGTCTAGAATTTAAGTCTACAAATTACTTCTGGTTGATTAAGCTAAATCTCAGAATATGCTGATCTGAACTTCCCATCACAAAATTTCTGGGATATGGCTACTACTGTCCTCTGTCGGCTCACTGCCTCAGCTGGGTAAACAACTATGATAGTCATTTGGATGACTAGATGAGATAGCTCATACAGAGAAAGTATGTCTACACAGTTTAGTTCTGTCCTGCTGAGCCTGGCAAGGAGGTTCCTTGTACCTAGAAAGACCAGCCTGTATTTTTCAGAAGGTTTCAGAAATTTGTCATAAACTCAGTATTTTGAATACTAGGCTAGCAGTTGTTTAAAAGCAATTTAATACAATTAGGCTAAAATGTAAGCATGTGAATTCCTTGGAAGAAATTACACTGACATTATTACATATTGCTCAAGTTTGATTATTTTTTTAAAAAGTCTGCAGAAGATTAATAAAACTAAAGGGAAACACCTAGCAGGATGTTCCTTTTATCTCAGCCAAGCTGTCATAAACAAAATTCAACTTCCCTCATAAACAATGATCACTTGCCTTCCTTGTAATCAGAAATTCTAGTCCATGACTTCCCATAGTGTTTTCTGATAATTTCCTTACTTTTTTCCCCCAGACACTTTAAAATTTAATTTATGCTATTACACCTGTATTATAAAAGAATTTGCCCTACTTTTTGCTTTCTTGTCTCAAATACAAGATATGACATAGCTCCTCTAGCTATTGTGTATAAACTGCATTTCAGAACACAAATGTTTATCAGTTATTTCAATGTATCTCAACATTAATGTTATAGAGCAGTCTTGTAAAAAGCATCACCCAGGTGGTGGCAGAAAAATACTGGTTCAAAAGCCATTTACCAGTGGTAAAATAACCAGAAAGACTCCTAGAGAGGTGGTCAAATTCAGCAAGCCAAATTGTTGCCCAGTAGTCAGAAAAATACTCTTAAAATCATAGAACACTTTGGGTTAAAAGAATCCTCCAATCCTACCCTGTGCCACAGCCTGGGAAACCTCCCACCAGACCAGGCTGCTCCAAGCCCTGTCCAGCCTGGTCTTGAGCACTTCTAGGGATGGAGCAACTTCTCTGGGCAACCTGACACCACCTTGACAGGAAACAATTTCTTCCTTCTTAATCTAAACCTACCCTCTTTAAACTACGAAGAATAAACCTCTGCTTTAACAATTATCAAAGCATTCATATTCCAAGGAAAAAAAAAATAACAAGCCAGCAAACCCTAACAAATGAGCAGAGAGACTTGTTTGGGAAGCACAAGCTTTAGTAAAATGATGTTAATACTTTGATGAGTGCCTTTTTTACCACCTTTGGAATTATTCTGTTACAGCTGACTGGCTCATTACAGATCAATGTATCAAAATGATGACACCTCTGAGGATATAATGGAATCACAATTATCAAGAGTTCTAATATTCTGAGGAACTTCTAACTCTGGTTTCTGCAGTAGTAAAAGGCAAGAAGTTAGTGCCAGTGTGCTTGTGTCAGCTCTGTACAGTATCACCCCAGATGTTAACCAGCGTATCCTGCTGGGGACTCCACTTCTCCCTGCAGCTCCTGTAACTCCCAGCACGCTGCACAAGGTGCCTGACATTTCCGGCTGCTAAAATATACCCCTCAGACATAGAAAGTCTGATAAATCTTTGGGTTGTTTATCTTTTGTTCCCTTGCTTCACACTTATGCAATAAAGGCTGTGATTAAAAGGATTAATGATAATGTCACCATTTATCACCTGAAGTTCAGTCAGTAATAGGAAAGTTGGACTTTATGTGATTAATTATACAGAGGTGCAAAAATCCTTGCATTACTAATTCAGGACTTACTGCAAAATACTAGAACCCTGTGAGCTCCTAAACAGCAAGGTTCAAAGTCTTCAAGTTGACATACACTTAGAAGCACATGCCTGACTTTAACTGAATTTTATAAAATTAATTTTCTTAATTCACTGTCTTGGCCACATTAGCTCTTCATGGATGAATTAAGCATCCATCTACCAGCTCCAAAACATCCATAAACAAGTTACCTGTTACTAAAGTCCTCCTTCCATCTGCCTGCCACCTCTCAATTACTGTTGCCGAACTGCTTCTATTAGAACATAATACATTTCTTTGCATTGAAAGAATTTGTGCATCATTCCTGTGCTGCATTTAATTTCAGAAGTGATTCCACACAACCCTCCCCCTCAAATGCCATTATCCTCTCTAGGCAAATCACCTTTACCTGTTGCAGGCTTTCTGCAAACACCCACCCAACTCAAGCAACACCAGGCAGTAGAGGGTTTGTAGGCTGCCCCCAGGTCTTCACACCCTCCTGCCAAGCAGGCTATTTGGCAGGGACTCTGCAAACTCACTAAAACAGGAAAGGGGGTTTACAGTAAACTCTTGGCCTATGGGCACTGCATTTAGTGTGCCATTAACTAAACTGTACCTGAATGGAGAGGCAGCAAACCAGTCTTTCCTGAAAGGAAAAAAGTAAAAAATAAATAAATAAAAATCCCCAGCAACAAAGGAAACCTGAACGGGAATTCCGAATCACACAAAATGAAGATGGACAGAAATTAGCAAACTAAAATTAGGTGGTTTTCCTCTCAAAAACAAAACATTAGCTTACTAACTGACAGTAAAGAAAAAAGATAGAAAAAGGATGTGTGATAAGAGAGGAGGGTTAATTAGTATGGTAATGTAAGGAAAATCTACTTCCCATTCATAAATATTGATTGTGCCCATAAGAGCTTATTTTATTTACAAAAAAAAATGGCATTCTAATCTGCTAACAGATACATTTTAATCCCAAAATGCTGACCTCTCTTCTGCATCCACATCTCCACATGCTAAATGCCCCACAGTTCAATGTTCGCTGAAGCAGAAAGCCACATTGGAGTTCCGTGCCTGCAGAACCCATTGTGCAAAAGGACCCTGTGTCCTCAGCACAGCTGCTGGGCACGATTCTGTACATGACTAACAAACAAACTGTACCACAACAATAGATACCAGGATATATTCTACAATTTACAGTCTTCAACTGCTATTTTGACATATACGATCATACCACTGAAAGTGTATGGCTTAAAGAAGAGTAGCAAGAACAAAGGCAACAGCAAAACAATCACATGCCTTTGACTTGGATCTTATATCTGGGTATAAAAACCCTTAGCATTGAACAGCCTGAAACTAAAAACTTCCACATAACAGGATTCATACTTCTTGTCTTCTGATTATACTCCAAAGGAGAATGACAAAAGATTCTGCTCTCTTCTGATATTCTGAAAGTTAATAAAGATGTTCCAGTAATCTGACAGTTTGACCTCTATACATGCACTTTTGAAGCTTTGCCATTGCCAGAAATATTTTTGTTTTTCAATAGCTCAGTAAAATCCATATTAAAAAAGAGGCAATGAAGGATTAAAATGTTATTTTTATTTTGTGTTTACTAGTCTGGGATTAAAACTGATAGAAATAGGAGTAGTGCTGAGAATACTCAATTCCTCATTGTCTTTGAAGATGGTAGAAAGAAATCAGTCTCTTCCAACTGACAGTACTTTGATATATAAGGCAAAATTAAAGCATTGTTGAATCCATTTNGGGGGCGCGCCGATTTTCAGAGTTCAAGTAATTTTATTTCCATGGACCTCAGCTCCTAGTAAAAGCTGAGTAAGATTAAAGAATGCAGTCCTTAAGTACTGGATATTCAGAGGTGAAAGTAACAGCTGTCACAGGCTGCTTGAAAGTTGGTTGCTGTACACTCAGGAAAATACAAGAGCTGCTGCCTACAACATGGGCCAAACACTTGCCCCTGAGATTGTTTTGAGAATGCTGGGAGAATTCTTCATAACATCCTGATGTTTACAGAGGTTAGCCAATCTATGCTTAGTACAGGATTCTGCCTTATCAATATACTCTGGATGTTTTGAACATATGAGGATTGCTGTGGGGATTGCTTGTCTGGCTTGCTTGCCTGCATGCTTGCTGCTGCTCTACTCTTGCATATAGATATTAATAATCATATTTAGCTTTCTGATTCATGGAGTCCATGTAGCCCTATTGCCCCAATCAGGGGCTGAATTCACCTACATCTGGTGACCCTATGGGATGTTCTGAGCGCTGGCTCGAGCCGGACTCTTTTCATGATTCAACACATCTCGGCTAGAACCTGGGAATTATCCATGTTATACGTTGAGGCAATAAAGAGCCATGGTTAATGCTAATTAAACAATTTATATTTATTATAGCAAGCGGCGGCAGGCAAAATATCCGTGCGCGGGCAAGCGGGAGTCACCACTCCATCAAGGGCCCGCACTCCCCTGCCCGAAACACAAGGTTTTTATAGGTTTTTTGTTTCTGGTTCTTTTGTCATTCTGGTGGTACTCTGCGTTTGCGCGGCCTGTTGCTAGGTGGTCATATTCTGCCTCTCGGTGGTCACGGGGAGGAAGATTCTCTTCTTCCTCGCAGCTTTTGTCCTTGACTTGAGGATAACTCTGTACTTGGCTTAAGCATCGGTTATACAAGTTATATTTCCAATCCCATATTTAGTTAAATGCGCTGAGTATACAAAATTGAACTTAGGCCAGCTAAGTCTTCTAATTAGGCCGTCTTGTAACTCCGGCCAGTTCTGCTTATCAGACTCCTCCGGTTTCCAGTATCTCACTTAACTCCTTTATTCTCTCATTTTTATGAACAAACTCCTTATATACTCATCACAATCCATACCGGGGCAAGCTGTGAAGAAACCCAGGACCAGGACTGCAGGACAGCAGGAGACAGGGGCCAAGTTGGAGCAGTGCTGGAAACAGGCTTGGCCAGAGCCATCTGGGAACTACGGATCAGGGGAGTCTGAAACGTCGATCACTGCTCTCTTCTTACATAGACTGAGGCACTATAATTCTCTGTGCCTTCTATTGTGAGAGTTTTCAGTCTGATTCAGACCACAGAGAGCTTAGAGCCTATCAGGCGTGAGCAAAGCAATCCCCCCCAGCACAGCTGCGGGGAGGATCGAGTCTCTCTCAGATACGGCTTCTGAGCAGACACAAGCCACGGTGCCAGCGCCCGCCGCACCTGCACCAACCTCCTCCTTTCTCTCGGAATTCATTGTGGAAGCGGCGGTGCAGGTCACAGCTGACGCACACGCCATAGTAAATACATACACAGCAATGGCTCAGCAGGCTCAGATGGCTGCACAGCAGGTGGACGGCTATGCTGCCGCCGTGGAACAAGCAGTATCTCTGTTACAGGAGATAGTACCTGTGTTGGAAGCTGCGCTGCAGGCGCTAGCCACACCGCAAACAACTGCGCCTGCGCCCATCCCGGTAGCCGCTGCCCGGCCCGCCACCGCAGCGCCTCCCTCAGCCGCCTCGGAGCCAGCTGTGGCTCGGCAGCCCACCCCGCCCGCCCTGGAGATACAAGTGGATGCGGCATCGCCTCTCCCTCCTCCTTCAGCAGAAGCCTCAGCGACAGCTCAGCATCCCGGTCCACCTACCCAGGGACCAGCCCTGCCCGCCTCCGCCGGCCCCCGTTTCAGTGCCTCCTGACACACTCTACTTTGCCGATCTGGGACAAGCCGTCTCCACCCCCCC
>VWZN01020606.1:14106-55421 GCA_013396955.1 Regulus satrapa | reverse complement strand
CTGGGCGACAGGGGAGCCTCTGTTCCGTCGGGCTCCGCCAACTGCCGCACTGAACCAGTTCCCGCTTCTCCTTTTATACGTCTGGTGACATATCTTTAGGCTAGTACTCTGCACATGTGTCGAGGTCTCCTCTTGTAAACCCCTCCCGACATGGTGAAGGCGCTTCGCCCTGATCGGGCCCTGCCAACTGCCGCACCGAACCAGAACTGGGCAACTCATTCTAAACATGGGCATGTCCTGTAACATACCTTAAGCGAGTACAAACTACAAGCAAGCACAAAACTACAATGTTTCAACATCGCTTATGCAGGCGCAAACCACAATGTTCTAACATGTCTTTAGGTAAGCACAAACAAAGGTTCTACATCTCATTTTACTTTCTTAATGAACAAAATACCCTTGTTTTTATCACACATGTAGCTCTATTGCCCAAATCAGGGGTCGAATTCTCCTACACAAGAGTGAGATGATTTGTTTAGGATGCTTTTGCTGCATCTTCACCACCTATGGAAATTTGCTCTCAAGACAATTTTTGGGGTCGCTATATTTAAAATTTGACATAGAAAGAGGTAGCAAATTACACACAAAACCAGACAAGGTGGTGAATAAGAGCTATCATCTTTTATATGCATGCCAATAAACCAGACTGAAGAGTGAGCATTTTCCCATTGTACTTGAAGAGAAATATTTATTGTTTGTATAGAAAATAATAAGCAACATGTTAGATTTTGCAGATTCCATGTTAAAACTGACTTTTGGCAGAGCTTTCCACAAAAGGCAGACATAGACAGCTTTAGTTCAAGAGCCAGTGGCTATGTTTTGCCTTCTGGGAGAAAGGAAAAGTTTTCTTGGGCATGCTTAATAATTTATTATTCATGTTCTTTTTGCTAGATACTTACTATTATTTCCACTGTTCTCAGTTTTGCAAACATTTTGCAAATGAACTACAAATGCTGAAAACATTTCCTTTTAACATATGTAAGTTCTTCCGTATTGTTTGCCAAAATAGCACTGTAATTCTAATAGCATTAAATAAAAAATCTTTTTAAATCTATTTATATCTAAAACCTCAATTTCCTTATAGAAATAGAAACAATATGCATTTTTATAGCTCAAAGGTCAAGGGCTTCTCTCCTTTACAGCTTTTAATTTAAACTTTTTAAAATGATCTCTTAAGGAGAATTCACCTTCAACAGAAGTGCATTTTCTGCACTGGAAATCTTTGTAGTAATTTGCAGACTTTTTTTTTTTTTTGAGCATCACTCTGTGTCCTGCATGCCTTTGCTGCTCTATATCAACACTTCAGAACAGCGATGCACTTAAATATATGTGCTGTTTGTTACTGATCCTTGTTTGTAGTCCCAGAAGCCAGCACTGTCATATTGCAATACAGGCAAAACTAAAAAATACACTGGCAAGAATTAGGCCGCAGGCTAAAATGTCAAATTTATGTATCAGCAGATATGAATCCATTATTATTAGATCGAATGACAGAGAAAGAGAATATATCTATATATATATTTTTTTACCTATATATATATATATTAATGTACTGAGAGAAGGGATGAAGAACACAAAGTTCACTTCATCATTGCCTGTGGCTCTGCTTGGTATAGCTGACCTGTAAACAGTGCAGTGGGAGATCTGCATCTGTGCCAAAAGAAAAGATAATCAGAGAATTCTTCCCTGCTCCCATCAAATTCCTTTTTTAATCTCAAGTTCAGCCAGCCTATCACTCCTCCTCTCAGAAAGCATTACATCTCCATGATGGATCAGCTCAGGAGAACAGTATGTCTGCTTTCCCAAACAAATTGCCAGTTACACAGGGCCTGCTTTTCTCCTCATGTAGATGTGACACTTCAGTCTTCTTTTGACCTATTTTTTTCTTCACTGTTGCATACTTGTTATCTCAACAGCAGAATTTGCTTTTGTTGCTGGTAGAAGTGAACCAGTGGCCAGAACACTGCAGTCACTAAAAACAGGTGTGTCTTTCAGGAACCTAGAAAGTACACCTGGGTCCCTTAAAGCTTTTCATTATTATTTTTCCTTAATTTTCATAATTTAAAATAGTGTTTATATTCAGAGATAATTTTGAAATGTCCTAGAAAAATCTTTGAAAATGTTTCCATACAACCAAATATTTCAACTATATTTGCAATTTAATTGCAACACTTTAAATGAAAAGCAAAACCTAAATGTGTCAAATCTGAAAGTAATTAATTTTCATATTTTTATTTTTTCAGAACTGCTGCATTATTAGTAGATAATTAATATTATTAATATTATTAATATGGAATTCTCATTAATAACAAGCATTTTCTTTAAAAACCCAAATCTTTGAAGAATTTATTTTAGCTAAAGCTCACAAAGACTTCGACTGCAGAGAGAATCTTAACCCAAATCTTTTTTTATCCTGCAATATATTCTAGGGTTTTTTCAATGTTACACAATCAATATTCAGACTTAGAAGTATTTGATGCAGTGTATGAGGAATATAAGGCACTGCAGCTTAAAATATCCTCCATCAGAAGAATGTTTAATGTGACCATCGGTGTTCATCAAAATACTTGAGCAGCTGAGCGTTCATTTCATATGTGGGAAGTGTCCAATATCATAGCCAAACTGGGCGGCTGAATGTGGTTTGGGGGTTTTTTTACTATGTAACTAGGACTATTCCACTTCCTCCTGAATACACTATCCACATTTAAAACTGAGACACTCTGGTGTGCAATTATTGTGCAGCTATGACAGTGCAAAGATGTTAACCATGCTATCTCAAATCCTTTGCCACTGTCTGAGCTTTTCCAATGCTAGTGCTGGCCACAAAGCCCCAGCTGATGCTCCTTGGAAGTGTGGCTGACACCCCAAGCCTGTGCACCTTTTAACAGCAGGTAGAACCTCTAGGCTAAGAGCACAGTGTAGTTAATAAAAAGAACAGAGAGAAAACCTAAGAACACAAGAAAGGAGATATTGAGTTGTTACTACCTCTAGAAACATTATCACCCCAAAGCTGGTATGGTGTTCAATCTTTGCATCTCACTGATGCTTTGTACCTCACTGAATTTATACACATGCTTCTAAATTGTATTACTTTATTATGTCTTAAATCAATTTTTGAAGGAAGGCCTGTAACTTTTAAATGCTAATTCAGAAGGGAGATTTGTAAGAGATCTCACTGCTCAAGCTGATTTACAAAGGTCACTGGCCTATGAGGATACTGTTTCTTAAATTACAGTATGAACAGTGAGTCAGTGTAGGAGCAATTTAGCTTTGCTCTATTAACATTTCCTATTTGAAGAGGGGAAAAAGTATCTTCTTTCTCAAGACTTGTTGTTTCTATTAGAGAATTCTTCATTTTCAGATTAAAACAGAAACCACAGAAGGTGTCTCTTGATATTTTAAGCAGTACTTCTAATTTCCATACCAAATTCACTGTTGGATTAATCTTTGTAAGAAGATGAACTTTTGTTTTTTTAACATCCAACTCAGTCTACTGTATTTATACATAAAGCATTTCATAATCTACTCTTCAAGCATCTTGATCTTTCAAAAACAGATTCAAAAACTGCCCTCAAATACAGGATATGCCTGATTAAAACTGCTATACAAAGCATAAGAAAATGCAACATAATGCATATCTCAAAACAGACCAACAGTCAGCTCTCAAGGTACAAATCAACTCATGCCACTTCTGTCATCTAAAATTAGGCATCCACACTAAACTAATAATTTAGTCAAAGAAGAAACAGGCACTTTTATGCAATCAAGAGAAATCTTTGGAAAATCTTTATCTTAGGTTAAGAATCAATGGGGTAAATAAGGTTTTTAATTGAAAAAAGACCAACACAATAAAATCAGAGAATACCTGCTTGAATTTTCTAACTTTGAAAGAAGACAAAACAAGCTGAGAGGAGTGATGCTGGTGGGTGGAGTTTACAGGCCTGTATTGTTAGTACAGGTTTTAAAATGAGCACATAAGGAAATGGCTAAACTGGAATTAACACAAATATCAATGGCTTGTTTTACTTAGAAATGGACTTACAGTCTAGTTCTGTAACATCAAAATAATTTTATTACTATCACCACTGGACTTGCTGGCTGCAATAATGAAATCCATTCTTATGAGACTGGAGATCTGGCTACACAAATACCAAGTCTTTGCAGTCCAGATTCAGAAACTTATTCCATAAATTTCTGCAATCAAGTGAAATATTGTGACAGCAAAATTAAAGATGATGGTTTAATCAATATGGTAACATCATGTTTATAACCGAGCTATAGAACAACACTAAGAAAGGATATATGAGAGCAGGCAATACCACTCTGCTGGTTCAAATTATTGCTCACTGATTAGTTTGAGAATGCAGTACCATCTCTTTTGACATGTTGTTCTGCTTCACTTTCAAATTACTATTATCAAATTCAACTTTGGTGCAATGCTAACACCATCAGCCAGCTCAACAACTGCTCTTAAACCTGATGAATGCACGGAACATGTTCAGCTGGAACACTGTCTGACAGGACAGAGCTGAGACCGTACTTTTTATAGGAGGAGACTCACTGAAGTTGAATTCATTATTTGATTCAGAAAAACCTACATTAAAAAAAAAAAAAAACAGCTTTTCCTTAATTTGGAGAGAATTAAACTTCAGCATTCATTACACAGGTGATTTCACAGCATATATCTTCAAGTGCAACAAGTTACCTTGATAAAATGAAAAGGAAATAGTCATAAATCTTCCTTATGCCATAAATGTCCTTTTGAAGAGGAAAGTTAAAATAAGCAGGAATGGACACCCCTTTTTTTTCATACATGAAAGCAATGGAAGAATGAAAGATCTGGTCTATTTATTGTACTGTGTATGAGATCCAGGCATGTGGATGCCAAACTCATCCAAAAATTAGGGTGACTGAGTAACCAGTAAATTCCATGCTGATTCAGACAGATTAGCATCACTTGTTTCAGCCTCAGGAACAAATCAGCAGGAAATAGGGAGAAAGATGTGAGCCAGAAATTTCCTTGTGGTCATGGAACCAGCCTAAATGTTTTATAAATTTTGTTTATATATATTTTAACAAGTTATTTGGAGCAGTAAATAAAATAACTAATGAAGATTTGCAAAAGGATATCATGGTACTAGATTATTAAACGTTACCAAAGATGAAATTCAGTCTAGAGATATTAAAAGTGAATCACTTTGTGAGGAAATAACCAAGTTTCTGTTTTTCTATGAAATATCTTGGCTGTATTGATTAGCACTCATAGTTCTGCTCTCTCACCTCATGGGCTGCAAGGTGCTAGAAAAGGTACAGGGAATGGAACAAGCTGATCCTTTTGTGGCTTCCAAATAAGGAAATTTTTTAAAAGATCAGAAATACTTTGAAAATGATAAAAAAAATATGAAAGACTAAGTGGCATGGAGAAGGAAAATAGGGCCTGGTTTTCATTTTCTCTTGATACCAGAATTCAGAGACAGCAAAAGAAAAGGTCATGTGGGGACTTCACAGACACCTCTCTACACAACACACAGTCAGGGTGTGAAAATCTTTACCACAGGATGTTTGAGATATCAAAGGTTTACAGTGGGCTCAGACCCACTACTTGGAATGTGTTAGTCAGAAGCAAAGCATGCTGAGAATGCAAATGAGGTTCTTCCTTAGCTTTCGTTCCGCCAGGCAAAACCTAGGGATTGCCAGCATCTGAGCTGGTCTTCACCTCTCAAAGCTTGCAACAGCTCCACCGTGTCACATGCCCCACAAAGGCTACTTGCAGCTGACAAAAGGAAAAAACACCTCTTTTAAATCTGCTAAACAAGGTACTGTGTATTTAACACTACAGGCAGTCTTGCTTGCATCACTGGCCTTTGCTCTTATCATCTGATGCCCACCAGACCAACTCCCTGGATGTCACAACTACACCTAGATGGTAAAACTGCTTTCATAGCTGTATTTCCAAAGCCTGATGTCTCACCACCAGCATTCTCTGGTACAGTTACTGCTCTGTGCCTTTTTTTTTCTTAGTTGTTTAGCTTTTAAAATATTTGAACTACACCTATTGTCTTTTAGTATTCCATAGCCAGGTACATAGCACCCATGATCTGGCATTTCAATACTTAAATTCTTTTCAGTACCAGAGATGAAGCCCATTTCTGCAATAGCACGCATGACTGGCTTTTGGAACTGTATTCCATAACCTCTAAGTTGTAAGGGAATTTGTTTGCTGGCTTTTGTATCAGTGCAGGAAATAAACAACAAAGGAAAGAATGTGAGGCCTCCCCTGCAAATATGCAGATCATACCTCTGATTTAAGAGCCTCCTAATAAAATACAAAAATGCTTGGCAACTTTCTCCTAAGTTATGGGAATTTTATACCAGATTGGATCTTGAATTAACCTGTCATCCAACTCCAAATCTTACAGAGAGCAGACAACACCATTCTGGGGAACACTTCCCTGGCTAAAGGCTGGGCATCTGCCCCAAAGGGGACAAGTGATGTTTATACATAAGAATTTTCACCCAGAAACATAAATTCTGTGACAAAGAGTTAATAGAAATAGCAAGGATCCAAAGGCAACTCATCTCCTTTTGATCTGTCCTGCCCTTCTGGCAAAATCAGGCTCTTTTGCTTTAGGGAGCACTTTTAACTAGACCTGATTTCTACAGCACATGCATTATCCATGGCCCCGTGTTCACCTGGAAACCAAGTTCCAAGCTTATTTGCCACGTCTCAGTTCTGAAGTATGTGTATGTTTAAATACATACGCTTCTAAAAACCTCAACTAGTCAGATCCAGGTCTATCTATACTGTTTTCCTTGAGAAATTAAAGCAAGAGTGTTACAGTACATCAATTTAAAATATGTATATTCTCAGCTTAACATCCTTTAGGCCATTAAAACTCAAATATGCTTCCAGTTGGAATTGCTATAGTAACTGCTCTAATGTTTTTAAAAGCTATTACATTTACATAAATTTAATTTGTATTAAACATTCCCCAAAACAGCTGCCATATTTCTCTCTCTTACATGATGCTGTTGGAAATGGCTGAATTTTTCTTAAAAATGAGATTAATCTGTCTATCTCCACAAAGGCCCTTTGTGGCCACTTGCTTAGCTGTTAATGTTTTCTTCATTTTTGTTCTGATTTACCTCAGATAGGCTCACTGTTGATGAATGCAGTACAAATGCCACCTAATTAATTTGCTGGAGAGTTTAGTAGTTGATAATACAGTTTATCAAAAAGCCATCACTCAAGCTCTTGCTTAGAGATATGGTAAGGACATTAACTAATGTAAGCAACTTTTAAGCAACTTTTAATCTAACTTTTAGATATCCAGAAGATAACATAAGTAAAAGTTTGAAGTTACTGAAGTTAATTTTCAATAGCAGCTCATGATCTAATCCCAAGTAAAGTGACATTTGGAACAACTAATTCAACAAGAGGAGATAGCACTGGGTGCAGTCTCTCATTAGAAGTAAGTTTTCATCACTGTAGGCAGCACACTGAGTCACAGCACAAATATAAATGTGTACACACACACTGTATGTTCACACATGCAGCAAGATCAATCTGTGGATTTTCCAGGCAGTGAATCTGTGCAGCCATCAGTCTCTCTAATCACACACCCACACTCATGGCCAGCTAGTCCTTGCATTTGGGACACAAATTCAAACCCATGAAAGGAAACAAACACTGGATTTTAGGCTTATGTCTTCTAAAATTAATAATGATTTGGTTATTTCAGCTGCACTCAAAAGTCCAGTCAAGTTATTTGATCTTTAATGATTACCTGTTCTTTCTAAATATTAGGTCACTTCAGGATGGTTTAAGCTTCAGTATTAAAAATCAGAAAAGCTTGCAACTTTGTGTTTTAGCTGTCATTTGATTTTGCAGCATGCTCAAAATCAGATACTCTTGTAAATCAAAGAACAACTATTCTTGTTCTGTAATCATATGACCATGAAGAGAAACAAAAATGCAATACCCTACTTTTACTTTAGCTCTTTACCTATTTTTCTTTCATTTTCTCCAGATCACTCATGATTAATTGTTAATTCTAAGCTCAATCAAGTAAATTTTCGGCTGCAGAGTGAATTAATTGATTTTTTCCCATTTTTGCATTACTGCACACAACAGCACCAAAAGCTAAAAACCACACAGAAATTACTAATGCGTTCCTTCCAGGCACTTGAGATAATATTGCTGTGAATTTTTTACTTTAGTATTCCAGCGATGGTCCAAACTCCACTTCAAGTGAGTTTAGGTCAGTGCATATTTAGTCACGTTTGCAGGACTGATTGTCCAACAAACGTAAACCTCCCCCCAGTTGTATTTGCAAATCTCTTAGTGCTGCAGAAGTATAATTTATAAGCAATAAGGAAGTGCATCCTGTAGAACTGAATACCGAGTCTCCAATGTATGCAGGGGATTCATTTAGCATACAGACAGGAGCTGGGCTCGGTGATTCTCATGGGTCCTTTCCAGCTCAGAATATTCAATGATTCTGCCAGTGGGCTCCTGGCTCTAAGCTGTGTCAGAGCCCTGTTTTCTCTTCACGAGATTACTGCACAGGTCACAGACTTTCCATGTAAGAAAACTGGCTAACTACTGGCACTAACACAATGTCTTCCTATACTTTGGGCAGCAGGACCCTGAACACTGCAAGCTAATACTCCCAGAAACACATGTTTAGTCAAGTTCCCACTGAACACCTTGGTGAAAAGACACTGATTTCTCAAATTACAATCCCACCATCTAATTTCTATGCAATGAAATGCTATACAAGCACAAAACACTCTGTCTTACTACATACCATTATAGGAAAATGGAGTACATCTACTATTATCCAAGGCCACCTATTGATTCTTTCCTGAAACGTCAGCCTTAAACATTTTTTGGTATCTGACAGCAAAGGGAGTGTTCAGTGGCAAGTCACACCATATATTCCAGAAAAAGTGCAATTCCACCAAACATTACCTCCACAAGCCTGCTGGTATGTTCTCGAAATATAGCAGCATATTCCTTTATTTCTTTCTCTCTCCCATTTTTAGCAGCTTCAATGAGAACTAGCAGTGGAACAGTGGTGTCTAAGAAGGAGTCTGAGATGTGATCTATAATGGCCTTCCGGAGCTGCAAAAGAAAGCAGAACATCAGTACCTGTTACCTGGAGTATTCATTAATCTGATGTAATTATTGTCCATTCCTGTTGATAATGTAAACACATATACACGGTATTCCTGTATTATTAGCACCATAGGTCTGAAACCTCTGGCAGCTACAATTTATGTATTACACAGAAAACTATATTTATTTTAAGGACAGATTTAATATGCCACTAGGTAAATACGCCTGCTTGTAAGTGTTTGTACAGATACATAAAACACTACAACATGTACTGGTTCCCTTGAAATCAAGGCAGCCAAACAAATATTCCCCTTCCTTCATGAATAGGCTACTTAACTGATTCCACATGTGAAAAATTAGTTAACCCAGACCTCATATCTCCTGGGTATTCTCCCTTGTAATTCAGATGTCAAGGGAGAAGGCTATTTAATTTACAAAGAAAATATTAATTTAATAATATTTGTACTCACAAAATAGCTACATCACATGATTTCAAAATTACCGAAGTACTTACTTTCTAGGAAACCCACCGATAGAGTCCCCTTTGCAGAATGGGAGCCTTCATGGTAATTATGTCAATGAGAGTATTGATTATGCCACTTGATAATATATTAATACAGCAAGAAGATCTATAAATGAGGCTGGAGTTCAATTTTCTCTGCTTAAATTAATTGTTCTTGAACTTCTAACTTAAATTATTAAAGAAATATAACATTCTGCTATAAATTACCTGCCTTGAATTAGGCTTCACAGAAGCTTGTAACCAGTCACGGGGGCATTACTTAATTAAGAAGTTATTTTGCATGTTACCTACACATGACAGCTGTTCATTTAGATCATGCAGCACACAACAAACATAACAACTAGAACAATACATGAAATGCAACTTAATTTTTGAATGCACTGAATTTCCTACTCCAAATCCAGTATTTTTACAATATATAGGAAAGATATTGATTGGAACAGAAAAGGACATTAAACGTTTTTATGATCATCACAATGTTGGCAAAGTACTGTTTTCACTTGGCATTTTGCTCCTATGTATATGTGAGAAAACTCATTAGAAGTAAAGACTCCTACCACTAGAAAAATAGAAAATAAATCACAATCTTTGTAATGCTGCAGTATTTGTAGGTAGGGCAGTGACCAAGCACAGCAGGAAAAATAGTGGAGAAATCTGCTGATTATCAGACAAGATGCAAATATGAATTCCACCACTGGCTTTTGCATAGCCTCACCACCTAAAGTCAGGTTTCCTTGACTCACCAGAGGGACAGACAAGCTTTCCAAACAAACAAAGGCAATTTATGTTTGGAATGTTTTTTTTTGTCTCCTAATCTACTGTAGCCTATCACATTAGGATATGCTGTCCAGATACACTGTACATTCTCCAAAGTAATTTACAAAGACAGAGGCTGTAGGATTCCAATACAAAATTTGATTTCTTACATTCTCAGATTTATTCAGGCTGGAATTTAAAAAAAAAAAAAAAAAGGTATTAGAAAGTTTCACTACCAGAAATAAAATACATCCAACCTCCAGTCCTGCTAAGATTTCTCTGTTGTAAAGGCTCCACTAAAGAAAAGAGATATTCTTGCCAGTTTAAAATTAGGTACATGAATGTACCTTGAAGAGTCACAGTTTAAAAATTAAGATTTAAGATTTCAATTTACAAAAAAACCAAGAAGAAGTAGTTGTGAAATTCTCATATCCATGGCTGATGATTCAATATCTGCAACAGAAATATTCTGGAGTTCTGTACAGCCCAGACTACCGGACTTTGACAGCCATAGTGTAATTTAACTACAATAACCTCAATCACATTTGTGGTGAACTTGAGATACCAAATTTCAAACCAGCAGCCTAATTTTATCTCTCAGTGCATAATTCTTTGCTATAGCTTTTCACTTGTTTTCTTGGCTCAATTAATCTTTGCCACAGAAAATATCATTACTATTTCATTTTAAGAAATGCTCTATCCTGCAATTAGGCAGGAAATCACATCTTCTTCAAAAAAACAAATATAATGTTGTTTCTTTGCTGAACACAAATATGTTTGAAGTTATGTTTCTGTTGCAGCTCTAAAAAGGAATATACGAAGCTGAGAGCTGCAAAGGATGGCTTGTGTAGCATTAAAGAACAAATAAATGAAACAGAAAAATAAGGAAAACACAGAAGCAAAAAGGAATAGCTAAAGCAATATTTATTTCTTTTCATGCTATTCCTAACAAGCATTTATTCTGCAGCTCAATAAAGTCTGTTTCTGACTCTGGACACTGTAGGGCAAAATGCTAAAATCTAAGTAGCCAGAAGGGAGGCATATGAACAAAGGACAGTACCAGTAGTGTCAGCACACAATGCTAGGGAATTTACTGTGTTATAATTAAACTTCTCATTTTTTAAAGTGAAAGAGTCACCATCACAAGAGGGAAAGGAGGGGGAGGATGATGTCTGACTAATTATTTTCTTCGTAAAATGCAATATCTTACCCTTTGAGCAGACTGTTACAGAAGCATGGAGAATTTTTGGTTTTATATCAAAATGCATTTTAAAAAACCACAGGAACAGGCTGTTTATAAAACATAGGGCATAAGGTTGTCAAAACCAGTGGAGGGTAGAGAAAATAATGCCAGCAGCTGTTTGCAACACTATTCAACATCAGTACTGATGAGCACAGAAAACTCTGTCGCCATTTGCTTCTTGCCTTGCTAGCCTACCCTGGCAGGAGTTCTGGACAAAGAGCAGTTATTACTAAGGGATTTCCCTTTCCTGCTTCGAAGGGGAGTCAGGAAGGCCATCTCTTTTGTATCCAGAAACAACTATCCATAATGAAGAAGTTACATAAAAACATAAGAATATCACTAGGAATAACATTTATTGAAACAACCAACCAGCCAGAACTGAAGGACAACCAAAAGAGAAACATCTGCCACAGTCCATTCATGCTACACTGGGAAAGAGCTGGGAGGCAGGAACTGAGTATGGAAATTTCATATCATTACAAATTGTAATGAATAGGCAATTCCTTCCTAAATATCCATACAGCTCTCCTCGGCAGGGAAGCAGTGATCCAGGTAAAACTGCACACACAGAAAAGACGTGTCCATCTCCAGCACAATGCAAGTAAAAATAAAGACAAGGCAGAACAATTTAAAATCCACAGCAATACTGGCCAAGCTCCTGAAATGAATGCAATTAACTTCCCCTGAGAAGCCTGAGAGTTTTTACAGCTCCCAGAATACCCTGTTCTGGGAAAGCTACTTTTGCCTTAAGTCTTGCCAGACACAAGCCTTCCTTCACTCCCCTTGCTGTGGTGTGCGAAGGTGTTCTGAAGGGGCCTATGGTATAACCTACAGCCAGGCTGCTGATTGGGACAGGACCTCTCTGATGGTTTGATTTATTGGGTACTATGGAAGAGATTTTTAAAATACAGCTTTCTAAGGTTTCATCTTTAACTCCAGTTTTGCAGAGGCAGTCCCAGTCATGACTGAAGGCAGCGTAGAACACTGCCCACCGCAGCTTCACTGAGAGTGCCTGATGCAATACCAGCAAAGGTACACAGTATAATTAAAAAATAAAGTATTATAAAAGCTGTAGGAGTAGAGTAAACAACAGTTGCCAGTAGTCTCTTGTAAAATTGCTGGGAGACAGAATAATGAATGTTCATAAGTGAAAGCAAATAAGATTCTACTGTAGTATCTGCAGGCACAAAATTCACAATTTCATGTCTCCCAGATCAGGAACTAGGCATGCAGTAAGCACTCCTCCTAAAACAATTCTTATGCAATTCATATGTATGAACATAGAATTGGAGAAAATAGGCAAACTATTTCTCATAAATGCTTTCCAGTGGAAAAAAAATGTCAAGAAGCACAGAGCTGTTCTGGTAAGAGAAAATCACTGGTTCTAGATTGACTATAAATTGGGCATGATTATATTCAGCCGGAACATTTTCCAAAGGTTTATAGAAAGACACAAATTGAATTAGTTAACAGCTTTTAACCACTGTAACAGAGTCAATAAAGTGTTTTAAGCTAGAATTTAATTAACTCATGGAAAGAAATTAATGGAAGGGTTCCTAGACACACTGAGCTGGTGATGCAGGTCTCTGCACTGAACACATTTTGGACAGAATGTAAGCAAAAACTGGATAAGCTACTTAGTTGCAAACACTGTATTTATATGAAATTCTTCACATTTTTCAAGGCTTCCCCTGGCTGATTATGAGAGCAGGAAGGAACTTTTTCTTCATCTTCAAGCAGAGGTTGGCTTGCAGGACTGAAAACAAAGTTGGGAGGGATAGCCTTCCACCAGGGAGTTGATAAACAACCCAAGCTGCAGACAGGATGAAAGAGGTGTGCTCATGTTCTGTGTAGCTGTAAATTTTCATACACTTGGCTGGGGCAGCCTGGCTGAAAGAAGTACTGACTTCTTAGAGGGTTTTTTTTCTGAAAGGGAACATTATACACTTCCACCATAATTTGGAGTTTTTCTCAAATATATTTATTGAAGAGAAAGGGTGTAAACACAGCTGATGTCTACTGCACTTCACTGAAGTTGTGGATTCTGGTCCATGTTTCTTTCACATTAGTTTTAGGATATTGGGGTGTAAAATGGGGGGTAGAGTGTAGACTGGGCATCCCAAGGACCCTCTTGCGTGGTAAGAGTTCTCACAATTGTAAAGACCCACATATTATGACTCAGTAGTTCCTTCAAGGTGTCTGTTCAAACAACCAGTAATAATTCAAGCTTATTGAAAATCAAAGAAATCTTGATGGCCAGAGTATATTATGAACATATACCTACAGCAAAAATCTATTTAGACATGCATATATACAGATATATATTCAGCCAGTATCATTTGGCAGGGTTTTCTCCCAGAGTTTTGAAAACTGGTAGGTAAGTATTCTGTGAAATGGTGCAATTGTCTTCAACAAATTTTTATTATGAAAAAAAAATCTTACTTTAAAAATGCATAAACTGAAAATAGCAAGTTGGAAAAGAGTCCCCCAAGACCTTTTTCTATCTTTCATTTGTCCAGGTGCTCACCTGTCTGCGGAGGTCTCTGGTCTTCCTGCACATACCGTCTATGGCAACATTCAAGGCGTTGCTTCTCTCTGCTTTGTCAGTCTGCAATCAGTGGGACAGAAAACAATCAGTGATTTCCTGGGATCCCTCAGCAAGCACGTTCTTTGTGCCCTCAGTACATCAGAGCATTTGGTAAATCATACATGCTGAAGGATTTTTCAAATTCTTCATACATTTCTAGAGCCAGTACCACAATATTCACAGAATGCCAATTTGTGATGTTAAGCATAATTTGCTGAATCAAAACATATGCTTTAGAAGCAGTATATAGGAACAAAATAAACACTTCTTAACTTCTGAACTGCTGTAATACTCCCAGTGTAATCAACAACATGAACAGAATTATGATGATAGCAACACTGGTGATGATGATGATGGTGATTAATAATAGTAATAACAACAAAAACAATAATACTTATGGCAATCCCTTAATACCCTATTCATGTCAAAAATAATGTTCTCTCTCCAAACAGTGTAAATATTCAGGTGCCCACAATGCAGTTTGGTTATGATTTTGTCTGCAGTGTTCATTATTTTCCTTCTGTAAAACAGACTGGGTGAGTTTTAAAATGTCCAAGATGTTCCATTGCAAACTCTGTCCATGAAATGGCAATGTCTTCCACAGCACATTCATCCTCAGCATCTAGAAGACTGAATTTTTGAGGTATTTGAGAGTTCTGAAAAGAATCAGTTTTACTTTCTAAAAAATTTACTTTTTTAATTTCCACCTATAAGTAAGGTACTTCTATCATCATTACCTATTTGAAAAGTGACTTCACTGGACCGCTTAGCTGGTTCGAATTTCTTTTTCCTGTTAGCAGAAAAACTACAAGAAAATCAAAATGCCTGATGAACTTTGTTTGTCTAAAAGCAAACAGTCACTGCTCACTACCTTGGACTGCCCTGGTATAAAGGAAAGAACCACAAATAGTGGTGCTTTACACCAAGTCAACACACATGACATTTGCAGCACAAAGTACCAGACTCTCATAAATGCTAAGCAATAGCTATGTACACTGACCACAGCATTTGGACTTCATTTACCAAACACCAGGAAGTCTCTATAATGAACATGATTGTCTCATTTTATAAATAAAATTAAAATTAATATGATAGTAGTAATATCTTGGTAGACACCCAGGAGTATAAGCTTGTTATCTATGTATCATACTTCAGAGTTATTTCCTTACTAAAGAAAGATTTAATAATCCTTACTAAATTCACTACTGTGAACAGGACGATACGCTTAATATTAAAACAAAGACTAGAGGTGGCAAGAAAAGAACTCTTACATTAAAGCTGGATGTACAATGTCATGAATGCCTTGAAATTATTAGCACATTCTGTCAACTGAAAGGAGAAACTACTTTAAGAATTGAGCTTGTATTTTCAGGGAGATTTAGAAAATCTCCTATGACCTTCTATCTCTGAAACTGCCTATAGTCTTTTTGCAGGGAACAGATGATCAAAACAAGGTCTTGGAGAAAGGTCTGAACTTCACCTTAAAGCCTTCAAGGAATCCCCAGAGGTGGATACTAACTTTGTTCAACAGCAATTTCTTGTACCAAGGCTTTCACAGGAACCAAAGTAAATAATGACTCCTCTATGATGCTTTGCAAGCTCTTGTCAACCTTGGCAAAAAAAAATTATTCCTTCTAAACTGCCAGGTAAACGGGGCCAGGAAAGACTCAGTGGATACAACTCAGCTTATGCCTACGCGTTTTCAGACTACAAAAATGAATGCACATCCTTTGAAAGCTTTCTATTTATAGCTTATTTTTCTACCAAGATAAAATAATTTCAAAATATTGGGGTTTTTTTTAGATTCCCTGGTAATCTGTAACTTCAAATGTGGCTACTAATGATACAACTGTTTCTAACCTTTGAAGCACCTAATATGAAACAACCTCAGGCAGAAGGAGGCATAAAATATTGAACAGTGAACAAGTTAAAAATACTTTATTTTCAAGTTTTTAACATAATAGTCAATGTATAGAAAGCAAATCTAACTATAAATGAAGTTATTCTTCACCTCATGTTTTCCCTAAGAAATACACTACAAATGCACTGTAAATATAGCTTCAAGCTGTAGAATATGGACAAATCCAAACTGCAGGTAACCTCATAACTGCAGACTCTCATTGTTCTCTAAAGAAATGCAAACATCAAAAACCCCACACTACTGTTTGGATAAATCCTACTTACAAAGACTTAGGAACTTTTATACCGTGTGCAGTGTTTTCCAGTCAGGGGACACCTGGCTACCAAGACTCCTGTGGAAACACTCTCAAACATCACTGGCCTCAAGTTCCTTCTCCCACTTCTGTCAGGTAAGGTGCATTGGCCCCAAGTACCTTGGGATCTGAAGTACTCCTGTGTACAAGAATTTGCTCCTGATTGGGGCAATAGAGCTACATGGGCTCCATGAATCAGAAGGCTAAATATTATGACTTATGAAGATCTATATGCAAGAGCAGGGAAGCAGCAAGCATGCAGGCAAGCAGGCCAGACAAGCAATATATCTGTTCAAAACATCCAGAGTATACTGATAAGGCAGAATCCTGTACTAAGCATAGATTGGCTCTCTGTAAATGTCAGTGGTGAAGAATTATCCCAGCATTCTCAAAACAATTCTAGGGCCAAACGTTTGGCCCATGTTGTAGGCAACACCCCTGAGTGTGTATCCCCCTGCAGACCTCACCTCACATCTAACACTTAGAGTCTGAGGGCTACCCCACAGGATTACACACTTGAATAACCAAAAAAAGAGCAGATGCAATGTTCTGAAACTATTGCCTATTGAAATGCTGGCACAGTGAAAGCAAAGGTGACCTCATCACCTCCACACTCAGCAGAGTGCAGCTGTCTCACTCCCCAGTGAGGGAACCCACACATCTGGAGCTGAAATACCCTGCATCTGCTTGGCAATTAAATCCTTCTGGTGACTGCTGTACTTCAAACATGCAAGCCTATCCCGAAATTGCTCCTTCTTGTACAGAGCGACTGAATTAGGAAAGAGGCTAGGAAAATTATGCACATTATTCTGGGTCAGGATTTTAAAAATCCCTCAGTTCAGCCTTTCAGTTATCCCGCACTCACCTACTGTTTTTTCCTATAAAATATATGTAATAACAGTTATATGGCTCCCTTGTGAACATCCTAAAGGAAATATCCAGTTCCTATTTCAATGCATTTTTAACATTTGAAACATTTTACAAGCACAAAGTCACAGTGTTATTAATATTCCACTGAGTGAAAATAAGTATTTTTAATTAACACTGGACAGCCTGGATAGCCTAACAAATGCTGGGTACTGCAAATAATACAGACCCATCTATTTCACACATTAGCAAATAACATTTGTTGAATGTCTCAAAAACCACATGTGCAGCAAATCTTTCTCACTGGATTTCCATTTAAACCAGGACACATATACGGGCAGATTCTCAGTTGAAACACACGGCCATATCCCCACTGGTTTTGATGAAGCTCATTCGTAGCAGCAGGGATTGCGACCTTCCCAGGCACTCCAGACCATTCTGCACCCCAAGGCACACAGGTGCAAACCATGACAGCCTTGAAGGACTCAGGAACAAGTCTCCAGGCAAGCATCTGTGGGGACATGCCAACAGCTACCAGTGGCAACAAAGACTCCAGGAATTCCATAAGCTTCAGACTTTGTCGAGTTGATCTTAAACAAAGGACTACATAGATACTCTGAGAAGGGTTTTAATTTCACTTTGTTGATACTCCTGAAGGCCCACAAAAATTTACCTGATAGTTACGCTCATCGGTAGATTATAAGGAAGATATGGGCAGAGCTACTTAAGTGATCATCTAATCTCTTCTAATACTTAGGCGAATATTTCCATATTTAAAGGTCTATGGCCAGACATTAGGTACATGTTTTGTTTCTAGGGATATGTCTGTTTCCAAACAGTCATTGCACCATCTTGAGAGGAATAAATAGGAAAAATAAAATCCAATCTATTAGCACAATTTTCTTCATTTATCCCACAAATACAGAATGGTTTGCGTTGGAAGGGATTTTATTGCCCATTCTAACCCCCTGCCAAGTGCAGGGACACCTTCCACCAGCACAGGTTGCTCCAAGCCCCATCCAGCCTGGCCTGGGACACGGTCAGGGATCCAGGGACAGCCACAGCTCCTCTGGGCACCCTGTGCCAGGGCCTGCCTACCCTCACAGGGAAGGGTTTATTCTCTGTAACTGATCTGAACCTGCACTCTGTCAATTGCCTCCAGCAACTGTACCATGACTTTGTGATAAACAAATTTTGATATAGTTCTATGTAGCCAAGAACAGTTTTAGTTTTTTTTAAAAAAAAGGACTAGCACATTTATTAAAATCAGTTCTCTAAGGAAATATTAAAAAAGAAGCCAAGCTAAAAGGTAAACACCAATCAATACTAAATAACATAATAAATGTCAGAGCTCTAATTAAATGACTGATGGTTTCAGCCTATGTGTTGACTGAAAATAATGCTATGCTCAGCAATTGGAGGGACCTGTACATTGCACCTTAATTAAAATTAACAAAAAAAAACCCCAGAAAACAAAAAACAAACTCTCACACAACTTGGGCATGACATTAAAGCAAAGTCCCAGCCTCTGTAGAGACACTAAGCATTTTATGTTGTTACAATTTAGCATTTAACATATGATGATATTTTTTTTTGCATATGGAATTTATAAATGGTTCTTCTTTTGATTTATAAAGCCACTGCAAATTCTAATCAAAACCATAAGATTATGTAAAAATTGTATTAAAAGCAATTTTACAATTTATTTTGCACGATTAAATATTTTTTTCTTTACTTGGGACATTTCAACACCTCAACTTTTTGTGCAATTACAAGATTTTTTTTCATACACAGCTTATAGAAACCCTGATCTTTCAAATCCTTTCAAATCAACAAAGCAAAGACATCTACAAGCATCTGTCTCAAAAAAAACCCAAAGAAGCCCATAAGCCTTTTCAAGGGAACATCCAGTTCAATCCTGTTGCAGTCTTCATTTATGAAGCCGTTGGTTGACAGTGCCAGAATTAGTTAACACCATGCTTCAGCCATCAGTAACCAAATAAAACTAACACTACTTCCTACATTCTTTGCTAGGAGGGGACAAAGGATTTGTCACCTTGAAGGTCACACAGAGAGAAAAAAATCCAAGACGACTGTTTGGCTACATGAGAAATGCGAAGTGTGGGGCAGAACCTCCTTTTATTCCTTTGCAGTATTCTGGATACCACTAGGCCCTAGGATTTGTCCCTTAAATGCAGAATTAATTTAAATATTCTTTTACCCTTCAGATTTCAGCTTGTTCCTCAAAGTGCAATGTCCAAGTAAAAACCAAGATTGCTTGCTGGAGGTGCCGCGTCTGGTTAAACACACCAGAACAAAACAATTACCTTCTCCAAACCTGCAGAACTCAGTGGACAAGTCTGTGTTGGCCTCAACTCGGACCTGTTTCAGACCTTTTCATGCATGTTTCATGCTTTCAAACAAAATGTTTAAAAGACCTCTTAGGGTTCCCCATCCTGGAAGTGGATAGGAATAAATCCTTGAGCACAATCAACCTCATTGGAACATGGAACTATTTAGATGCATGAACAATTACATGCACAGCATTCACTGCCCAAGAAATCTCTTACGTGAACATTTTAGAAGTTATTCAAGGAATCTGGTGACAAGGCA
This sequence comes from Regulus satrapa, assembly GCA_013396955.1. Classification (NCBI taxonomy): domain Eukaryota; kingdom Metazoa; phylum Chordata; class Aves; order Passeriformes; family Regulidae; genus Regulus; species Regulus satrapa. The sequence goes on along the minus strand of VWZN01020606.1, from coordinate 35,498 downwards.
GTTAAGGCAGAACCTGACATTTCTGACATTTTTCCTTTGAAAAGGTAAAAGCTCCAAGGCTTTTTCAAACAGCATTTCAAAGCCTATTTTTACTGTACATCAAAAGCCTGGAAAGGGAAATTAATTTAGAAGTACATTTATTACTTTTCCCATATTAATATGGGAAACACAAATGAATAACCCATAAGTACTTTAAGTTGAAAATCACTGCCTCCACTCAGTGACACAGATTCCCTACTCTAACACACGCACCCCAGTGTGATTTTTTTAAAGACACTTGGCTCAAAAAACCTATTTCTGTGATAAACAGGCAAGCATATTTTTTTAAAAGGGGTATGGAAAATCATATGCAAGTGAGCGAATAAGGACTCTTTCATGTGGAACTGTTTCTCATTACAGACAGGTTTTTTTCCTCAACAGCTTCAATATGAGATTGTCATTTTCCTCCTCTTCAAGCCCTCATGGAATACTCCCTATGGATCTAATGCTGTGAGATTTGAAGTACCTCATAAGAAATTAATTACCCCAACCTCCACTGCTACAACTGAAGTACTAAGGGCTCTCCTTCCTATGTCAATTACCGTTTTCCAATCAATATTCAGGAACAGCCTAGAATTTAAAGCCTCTTAGCATAACCCTTTTTTGCCTTTCAGTTACACATAGTTTGTAATACTGGAAACAAATTCCAAATTTCATTCTAGATAAACACACATCAAAGAGCCTAAAAAACCCCAGAATTTAGAATGCATAACCCTTTAATTGTTAGAAAAAAGCACATAAACACTGAAATTTGCAGATCCCAATTAATCCTAAAATCTCAGAAAGAATTATTTTGCTGGAGTATGCATAATATTGCACATTTTAATCCACTCAAAAAAAATTGGTGTCAGTCAGCTGAAGGTGTGGAGAGCAGCCAGGTTGTCTCAAAGGACAGAGCTGGGATTTTTATCCCTGGGATAAAAAATTCTCTTGAAAGTGACTGGGATCCAGTCATAAGAGAAGATGAGGAACTTACACTATCCTAATTTTTTATTGTTTCTTTCTGATATGTAAGAAAAATATCTCCAGTTTTTCTCCTACTTTGTCGCATTGGGAATATTAGAAAAGTTCAGCATGCTGAACCCTGATCATCCAAGGTGATCCTGAAAAAACACTGATACTTTTCTAGCAATTATTTGGGGAGAAGTGTCCCGGGAAGTGGAGTGTGTTGCAGAACAAATACAACCATCATTTACTAACAACCAACATTGCTACTTGTAATGAAAAAAACAATTTGAAATATGACAGTCTTAAAACTTGACAGAGAAACCTTAAAGGTCAGTATTACTTTATTTTTGTTTATGTCTCAACTCCAGACCTATCTGAGGAATTAGCAGGGAGTAAAAACAACATTAAATTTCTTTTAATCAGATATTACTGTCATTCACAGATGAGGCAAGAAAGAAAGGCAAACATAAGTACAAATAGAGCTATGCTATTGAACTGGCAGCAAGAAGTACACTTGAGGTTAATCTACCTTTTACTAAGAAGCAATTTTCTAAGTTTCTAGTACAGAAGTTTTTTAATTGAATATCCCTCTACCTTTCACCAAAGTGTTCTGGCAGTTTTACAGCAGGAAAGTAGAAAATTAGTTGGAGAAAATCTCATTCTGCAGCAGTAGCATAAGGCTTTCCTATGATGAACTATCATGTAAATTGCTTGGAGATTATATGCTGCTATGAGAAAGAGGAAAGGGATGGAGAGAGAAGAAAATTCAAAATAAAATAGTAGAGTTGCTGAGACAGTCCTTCTCCTCCAGACTGTTTAAAAGCCTTAGTTGTACTCTAAATCTGAAATTTATGGTCTTAAACAGCAGCCATAAATAGGGAAAAATATCCAGCAACAAGTCACTCACGTTGCCACACCTAGGGACAAACTTAGTGCAGGTTCCAAAGTGGCACAGCAAAAGCCCATTCTGCATTTTTCAATGAATCAAACACAAGCTTACTGTGGCTTTTGAGGTGGTATTTTAATGCACAGTGTGCTACATTAATAGATCCCTGTAGACTTAAGAAGAGTGTAATAGCATTCAAATCAAACAACATGATAAATACATATATACATTATATATATTTCAAAATGTATTGGATGATTTAAAAATTGTATTTCTAAAACAAATTCTTCCAAGTCCTCATAACCACTCTATGCCATCCAGTAGCCCAAGCTTCCTCCTTGTATTTCCACTGTATCAAAGAGTACCATGTAGAGATAAGGATGGTTGAACAGGAAAATTAAGAGGTTTGCTGTGTTGACGCACTCATTACTCTGGGAAAATCTCTATGATCACTCATAGAACAAACGTGCTGTGATACTTCTTTTAACAGAAAACCAAGCACACTTTTGTATCACATCAGATGTGTAATGAAGATTAATTTCCCTGGTTTTCACTCCCACATAACTTTAACTTTTCTGTGGAGTTTCTCACAAGGAAGCAGCTTGAGATAAATATGGGTGGAGCCATGACAGAATTTGGGCTACAGACAGAAACCTTAGAAAACAGCTACTTATCCAAGACTTCAGCTCTGAACGAGGCAGAGTTTGGTAATTTCAAATAACACACATGCTATGAAAGTGGCTCTGTTCTAAACTGTACTTTTAAATAAGTTAAATGCTGAAACCTCAAACAGACCAATAACTGTAATTCAATTTAAGTATATTATAATTGTATTAGTTAATCCTTTTCTAAACCAGAGTAATTAATTTAATTTAACACCACACTGTGATGTAATATGTGAATCTAGGAGGCTGGGAGGCACTTCAGCATGTGCAGTGAATGAAAATTCAGCTTTTAGGAGAGGACTAAATTAAGTTCTCAAATTCACAAATACTTCAGCTGAACACTATCAAGTATCCTGTGTGTATAGTGAGTCCAGAGCGTGTGAATTCCTTGATACTTGTCCAGACTGTACAGAGTCTGTAAGAGGGAGGAACACAGGAGGGTCTAGAGGTCATCACAGAAAATGTTAGTTGATGCCATCACCTCACTGGGTGAATTCAGTCACTCCTGTAAAAGCATACCCCTGTTTAGGGCAACACAATGAAACGGGTCCAAGGTAGTACTCCTAGGGGCTCATGACTAAATGTTTCAAATACTCAATTGTTATTTAAAAATTCACTATTGATAGCTAGAGAAGATCTACCCTAGTTCAGAAAGTTTCTGTTGTTAGCACTTGTGGGGGAATGAACGCAAAGGAGATTGGTAGAAGAGCACTCAAATGATGCTTTTACACCAAGGACTGCCAGGAAGGGGCCCTTGCAGAGCCATTTACACAGCAGACGGATTTGGAAAGTGAGAAATCAGTGCATTACTTGGGCCATTTGATTAAACTCGCAGCACAAGCTTGAAGATCCTGGGTTCCCATGCTATAAGAGACAAAAAGCCCCAATTTGTTAAAAGTAGCAGCTACCAAATGGACCAAGGGAGGCTATATGTGATGGCTTGCAGGGAAGACAACTGAAAATTACAGACTCCTGCAGGGCTAGGATCTGCAGATTCCTGCATGAGAACAGGAGAGTCTGCTATTCAGGGCATATTCCTCTGCAGTCCTATGCAGAAATTCCCTGGGCTTTTTTCCCTATTTATTTTTACACAGAAAAAACCCCAAATATACTTGTGGAAACATTCAATCTCAGCATGCACTATTTCTGACATTCATGACATTTCAACATAGCATTCATACCTCATGCTGGAAGTTCATTTTCTGCAGGACTTTAACCTTAAACATTGTAGAAAATTTTTCTTTAAATTAAAACTGCAAAGTTTCACATTTAATTTTTTTAACTATTCGCACCTCCAATTAGCCAAGAAATTAATTTTTTACAAATGAACCTGCATTTTCATATAATTGTCATCAGTTCCATGGAAGAATATAGCAAAAAAAAAAGGAAAGGAGAAACATCAACTCCTAGACGTAACTAGAACAGAATCCGTAGAAAAGTCCTTAGAAATTATGTTGGGCAAAGCAAAAAGACAATTCTATTTTAAGATTTATACTAAATCCTTCAGCTTTCAGTGAAATAAATTAAATACTTGGCTGAAATCTGATGAGGGACCTCTTCTTGCTGTAAATGTGGATTTCGCGTGAAGTTAAAGAAATGTTAAATATATAGTCAGAAGATTAAAAGCAAAAGGTTAAGTAGGGTCTTCATAAATACAATTCCCTAGTTGTAATGTACACGAAAATTCAAACATTTATAGTTTACATTTCTACATAAATGCATATAAGATCTACTTATATTAAAGAAATATTCAGGTTGTGTGGACATGTAATAAAGGTGTCTTAAAAGATCTGCTGTTTGAATACCCTGGAAGTGGGCACGTTCTATAGCCCAGTGTGTAAAATCTGCAATGTTTCCTTAGGAAAGCCACCGAGTGCTTGCTCTGGGATCTCCCTCCCTGCTCCTCACCACGGTGTCAGGTCAGAGCAGCTGCCGCCACTGCAGTAACTCTCACCCCTCGATGGGTGCTGGAACAGGAGTAACAAAGGGCAGCTCGGAGGCAAAGCGCCCCCACACTGCCAGCTTCAAGAACAGCTATCGCTAAGGAAGTCTCCTTTATTCTTCGCAAGTGCTTGGGTTTGCTCTAGCAGGGGCAGCCAGTTACCACTTTCAGTTATTAGCTGGCAGATAGTTTTGAAGTTTCTCATGTAATTACTAATGAAGCGCCACCCTGCCAAAAGCCACGTCACCTGCTGGTTCTTCCCACGGGCCGCAGCATTTAATGGCAGTGCCGGCGGAGCTGCAGGTGGCACCCGGCAGCCATGCAGAGCTGCAGTCCCAGATGCCAGGGAGGACTCTGTAGCAGGCTCTGGCAGCAGCTCAGCAGGCTCCACTTGCCATGCTTAGAGTCCTTTCAGGAGCCGTGGGACAGCAAGCGAGCGCCCCGGGCAGCTCGGGACAGCAGCGCTCCCGGGGAGCGTTCAGAACGCGTTCCCGCGGGGACACAGCCACGATGAGGAGCCCTCCTCCTCCTCCTCCTCCTCGCAGCGCGTCCCTGCTGCTCCAAGAGCTGCTGCTATTGCTGCACGTGCATCTGTGCGTTTCATCACACACAGATACGTTCTCCAAACGCATCACAATCCTCACGAATACATATGCAAAAATAAATACAGATGAATGTGCCAGACTGTATTTAGCTTACATTACAAACCCACTTTGGACTGAAAGAGCTGCCAAAACTGCAGGCTGATCTGATGAGAGGCTCAAAACAGCAAGTGCACAAACCTCTCATTTTACCATATCTAAGAGCCATGTTCAAGCATTCAAAATCAAAGAAAAGCCTATTTTATATTAATTTGATGTGCAAGTATTGTTAGTAAGTTCCATGAAAAGATACTTTAGCATGTAGTAAAATTGGGAGCATGATTCTGGGAATGAAAATAGTGTGATACTGACTAGACATATTTATTTTACTTCAGACTTCCATTAATAAAATACTTGCTATCATGTTAGGAACAGTACAGAAGAATGGAAGCCCTCTTTTTAACCCCTCCCCTCCACTCCTGTTCCACCAAAAGATATTCTGACCTCCCTATTGTAAAATCACAAGGAAAATTTTATGTCTGTTTGTGGGGGAGTAAAAAAGTAGAATCACTTCAAATATCAATCGTTTACAAAAGTATAAAACACATAAAAAGGATGAAAGTGTAACTTCAATCTGGCATCATCTTTTCTATGTAAATAAATACACTTTCAAGTGCACTTGCTGTGTATAATAGACTTCAGGATGCCATGCTTCCAGACTGCCACAACAAGCATTGCCTGAAAACAAAGGCTGGAAACTTCCTTTATTAACTCAGTAAAATTTTCACACGGAAAGTATACATTTGAACACATGTTTTTCAGACATTTTCCAAGGATGCCATATGTTCATTTTTAATTAGAGTATGTCTTCCAAAGTAGACAAAATACCTCTTCAATCACATGACAATATTATATATGAAAAATAAGTAAAACTAATCATTGAACAAAACCACATTAATGGGATCCAAGATAACTCAAGAGAACTTGCAAAATAAAAGGCTTTATATCAGATTGTACTTATAGCCTAAGAGAAAATGGATGCTGTAGTAAACCGTATTACTTAAAGCATGAAGCTGATGTGACAGTGTGTCTGCAAAGAATATTAATAAGAGCAAAATCAAAATCATAAAAGAATGAGAATAGGAAAGCCAAGCAGAAAAGGCAAAGCAAATATTGCAGGCGACGTTTCTTCTGTAATTACAAAAAAAGAAATTAAATTATGAATTATGGAAGAGTTGTTTCCTACTCAGAAGGCATGAGAGAAAAGGATACTTGAAACTGAAATGAGTTTGCAGAACCAGGGCTTAATTTTGCTTGCTTAAGACTATCAAACTCTTGCTCATGATTGTTTTAAGGTTACTGATACACTTCTACACTCATCCATAACAACAGCAAATTAAATATAACATACATTTTTGCTCCACTTGGAAAAGCTCAGGTGGGTGCTATGACATAAGAGCCGGTGTGGGCACACAGTGACATAACCCAAACCCAAGGTACTGAGCTGAAGGGACCAAAAGGAACAGCTGTGTTCCCGACACACCATGAAGCTGAAGGCTCTTCCATCTTGGTGCGTCACTCAGCCACACTTAGCATGGCAACTTGGCTGAGAAGAGCCTCGATGCTTCCAGTTGGTCCTTCTGTTAATCCAGGGTCAGGAACACCTGGGTCCTCACACACCATCCAATAGAACTCTGACAGTTAAACACAGCCAGAGAGAACCACACCACTGAAGATATAAGATGCCAATAACTGGATATGCCGTGATCCCTGCCCAGTACTTCTCCTTGCCTGAAGACATTAAGCCTGTGGTAGCAGAGCGGGTGCCAACTAAAGATTCTCTGGCTTTGGGGGAATCCCATCAAATCTTTCAGCACAACTATTTGTGCCCCAAGTGATCAGGAGAAGAGAAGAACAGAGAGAGCTGCAGGGAACTGGAGCTATGTCTGATTTACACCCTGAGAAAAAGGAGAAAGGAACTCTGTGTTGTAAATTACTCAGTCAACATTACTTTATGTACCCCATACTGGCCAAGTCCAAACCCAAAGTTGACAGATGTCCAACAGAATGTGCTTTCATTAAACTACCATGATAATCCCATGGCACTTGCAAGCATGTGAGAAAAAAACAAACAAACAAAAAAACAAACCCAAAAACAAAACAAAACATTGTCTTTCTTAAATTAGTCAAATTTTAAGTAATACTGGTAGATACAGGCTATAGGGACCGGAATAAACCAACTTTTACAACATGCCTGTTAAATCCACCATAAGCAGTACAACAGCAGTGCTCTGAGAAGTCCCTGACAATGTATGGGTAATGTGTACTGGAAGCCTCTGGGTATTCTTATCCATGTTTCAAGAAATTTTGAGAGTGAAGAAGGTTACTGAAGTGCCTGCAAAAACTTGAAGTGCAGGGGGTTTTTTAGAACACACGAGTGTGTACATACTCTGCAAAAGCTAAAAAAACCACCCCCAACATTTCTAGCTCTGTTCGCATTGTGGCTGTTTTTGCAGCAAGCAGCCAACACTACCCAAGTGCCAGCAGAAACTATGTGCATAGGGGAGATCAAACAGACTGAAGGAAATACACTATCATATCCACTTAGTCCTCATGCAATAAAAAGATAAAGATCCCATGTTATATGAAACATCTTTAACTACTTATCACACCATATATTAAGTATGGCGTTTACTGAAAATGTTGCACTTTTAATTTTGCATTCTGAACAGTTTTAAAAGTAGTTTGATAGCAATCACCAGGCTGGGAAATGGGCAGTAGACAAGTAAGTGCTATGCTTTTAACAAATTTCATCCACTAAAAAATGATCCAACTTAATGTCATCCAATACAATTTTGAAAGATAAATACACTCACTTTTTACCTATAACCTGAACCTAAATAAAACCAAGACAGGGAAACTGAAAGGTTCAATGCATTAGTTGAAGGAGCTGGTAAACCTCAATACACTGTACACAACTTTGCTGATAAAGCTTAAAAAAAGAAAATAAGAACAAGCTTCTAAGCAGCACAAACAACACTTTGCTTCTTTGCTTTCATTCTCATATATAATTGAAATATCAAGGAGAAGCATACTCAGGGACTCTAAAAGATATATGATGGAAATCACTGACAAAACAAAATCAAGCAACTCAATTCCAGCAACAATGAACATTCAATATGGGGCAGAGAACACCAGGAACTGCCAGTTCTTGATAGCATTACATTTTGGAGGTTGCTTCATACAACACTGCCATTTCTGAACTTATAAAGGACTAATGAGAATTAAAAACCACATCATCACTGAGAATCAATTGCCTTGTCCATTTCAAGCCTGCTATGAGGAGACACTGCCATAAAATGAAGGCACTGACCGACTGAGGCTGTGGCAGAAAACTAACATCTTCCCACCTTGGGAATAAGTTTAGTAATAGAAAAGGAAGAATTGAGCAGGAATGAGCCAGATGACAGAATGGCATCTCAGAAAGAAGCTTTGAAGAAATGTCTGTAATTGTCAATGGGTTTACTAGTTGACTTACTAGAAAGCATTTGCAATGTGGACTTGCAAAGCAGGACTTTATCAAACAGTTTTTTCTCCAATCTTTTGGAAGAAAAACTGAAGTTCAATAAAACCTGTGTTAAAAACATGTTTCTGTGCTACAGAAGCAGTGAGCAGCTTCTATAGTTAGCAATAATTAGTCCTCTCTCATTAGCAGTTAGTGTCCTGTGACTCCCACTCACTACAACACAGCTTCCATAAAATATGGGTCATGCTTCTTGCTGCATAATGATATATATGCTGTTGAAACAGGTAACATGTAAGAAAAGACTGATCCAATTTTTAATCCATACTTAAACGAGACAAATTGCCGATTCAATGCACTGATTAATAAGCCAGAAAATACCCTAAATTATATGTATGCACAACATGCACCTATTTAGAGTACAAGCAACACTAGTACTACTCATGGAATTTGTATTTAAATTAATAGCAAATGTTGCTAAACAGAAAAAGGCTTCTAATTTAACTCTCCTCCGTAGAACTACGTAGTGTAAAGTAACAGGAGCCAGCACAGAAGACTCAGACTGAAACTCTAGAAGCTGGTGATTCCTACATAGGGTGCTAAGTACCATCTGTGATCTCATGAAGAATTCATGTCCACAAGTTTTGAGACTATTCACCACATTTCTAAAACACTCCAAAAAGCCCTTCAGTTTCTGGACACATGCCAGAACAAAATTCAAACTTTTCTAACTCTGTTAGAAAAGTCAATGAAGACAACTTGATTCAATTACAAATAAACATCAGTGAGTTTCATAAAAATACATTTCTTATCTGCAGACTACAAGACACTTTGCTACAGAATACCTAAGTCCCACTTCAGTTTAACAATACAAAATCTGTAAACATTTGCAGATTCTGTTCTGTCCATTTCATTCTTTATATCTTAAGTAAAATCTGGATAAGTCAAATGCTTTTGAAAACTACACCTTGCCATCAATTACTGAGTCATGACATGGCCCTAGAAGTACAGCTATGCCTGTTATCTGTGCCATGCCAGCTAATGATTCTTTGTCACATCTTCCCAGAGATTAAGGTAGCTCTGGATAATGGAATGCCGAAGAACAGCTACCCCTAGTGATCACAGAGGCGGGAGATGAACTTCAAAGCCCTTCTTTGTATACAGCCATTTCTCATTTTCCTCAACGAGCTTGTCACCAGACACAAAATACACTGAGCAAAGCCGTACTCAATATCCAAACATAAATTTTCAAGTGTGCAAATAATTTCACCGGGAAGAGCTTTGTGAATAATTTTGTGTCACATTGTTACACCCTGGTCAGAACTCTAGAAACTAATAAACCCTCATCTAAAGAGTTAAAGCCCATTTTAAATCACTCTGCTCTGCCTCCTGCCACATAGAATTGCAAACAGATCCTTCTCAGGGTCACTGTGCAATACCAAGAAACCTCCAAGCCACACAGTGAAAGAAAGAGGACATCAGTGTGCTCAGACTGTGACTGGCAGAGTCCTAGATAACATCATGCAGATCTAGAGCCAGGCAAAGGAGAAATATGGAATCACTGAAATGTTTATCTTGGAAAACATCTTTAGGACCATCAAATCCAAAACATTCAGTCAGCACTACCAAGCCCACCACTAACCCATGTCCCTAAGTGCCACATATACACCTGTTTAAATACGCATATTTAAACACCTTCCGGGACAGTGACAGCCCAGGAGCCCTTGGCCTTGGTGCCCTCCTGGGCACACCTGGGTCCATGTTCAGTCTCTGTCACCTGCACCCCCAGGGCCTTTCCTGATGCCTCCCAGCCCCTCTGCCCAGCCTGGAGCTGCAGGGCATTGTTCTGACCCAAGAGCAGGACCTGACATCTGGCCTGGTTGAACCTCACATCCTCAGCCTTGGCCCATGGATCTGGCCTGTACAGATCCCTCTGCAGAGCTTTCCTGGCTTTCCGTAAGATTGACACTGCTACCCAGCTCAGTGTCATCTGCCAAGGGCATGAGGGTGGCCTCCATGACCTTGTCCAGATCACCACTGAAGACAGTAAACACTGAGCCCTGGGGAGCAGCACTGGTGCCATCCCCAGCTGGATATACCCCCTGCACAGTGCTTCGTGGGCCAGGCCATCAGCGAGGTCTCAGCCCAGCAAGAAATGCATCCACCCAAGCCATAAGCAGCCGCCTCTGCCACAAAAACGCTCTGGAAATCCATCTCAAGGCTGTTTTTAAACTCCAGGAAGACAACACCCACAGCCTTCCTTTCCCTCATGCACTAGGATGATCACCTGGGCACAGAAGGTGTTCAAGCTGTTCAAGCTGGACCTGCCTTTCATAAACACAGGCTGGGCCTGATCCTCTGGTTGTCCTCTTATCACATAGATGGAAAAAAATAACATGACTGTTCTCTGGTGCAAGAATGTTCTTCACCAGAAAAATAGAAATGTCTACAGCAAGCAGCAGTCTTCCTGATTTGTCTCTCATGAGTGAACACACAGCATGCAGTCAATCCAGCCAAGCATTGTCCGTGAGAAGGCACTCCTGATGGATCATTTAGTACCAGCAACACAGACTCTTTGGAGATGTTTTTAGCTGGAGCTTTCTGACACTATATGGGCTCTTTATTAAATTCCCACCATTTCTTTCAAATATCCATAATACATTCTTCATATCTACCAAAAAAGAGATAAACAGATTCAGAAAAAAAATGTTTATAAAAAAGCTAAGAAAAAAATTAGCATAAAACATATTCATGTGGCAGGGAATTTAAAACACACAAGCTGCAACAGCAAAAAGAGCTAAGAGTGAAGAAGAAATCAAACATATACTTTCCAATTACCTGAAATAAAGGAGAAAGATATTTGAGAGCCCCAGTAGAAAAAACCTCCCGCTGTCCTTAGTGTCATATCACTGAAAAAATTATTAAATGCCTGTCCCTTTTAAAGTAAGTATTTTTGCAAATTATTTTCTATTTTCTATTAGATTAAAAAAAATTCTCTTCTGAAAGAGATATTGGACAAAGTGTGCTGAAACCACAGAAACAGAGAAGCATATTTTCATCTCTATCACTCAATGGAAAATAAGAAGTAATTTAAACATGTGATTCCCTATCCATTATTCACCAGAAAGTATTAACTTCACATGAAAAGCACAGTATATGGAGACAGATTTAAAAGTTCACCTTACGTGGAAAACAGTTGATATCAAGTAATATTACTTCTAGGGCCAGGGAAATGGGTCTGCCAGGAAATAAAGCAAGGTCAAGCCACAGATACAATCACACACACAAACACACACACACACAAAGAAAAAAAATTTTAAAAAAAAAGCCATTCAGATGTAAGGCTCGAAGTTATTTGGAGCTGACACAGGTAAATACAGAATAGACAAGTGCAATTACCAGCCTGCTTTGATCTGCAGGACCACGTCCTTTCTGAAGCTTCTGTGCTATTGTGGCAAGCAAATCTTTCTGCAGAGTGTTATCAAGCTTGATGATCATGTGGAGTCGCAGTCGATGCAACAAAGAGCTGGCACTGTTTTGGTAAGACAGGATCAGCTGGCACATAATTCATGCCGTGACACCACGTCTCTAATGTTCACCTGGGTGCTTTATAAATTCTAAAAACCTTTTTCATCTCCTTACAGACAATGCACTAGGATGAGGTCCCTGTTGGAAACAAGTGCACTGAAGACAATACTCATTACAGTAATGGAGGACTAGTATCAGCCTTCTCATCGGCCTTTATCACAGTGGTTAATGCTCTGAGATTCTCCCATGTTCATCTTCAGTCTATTGTAAAATAAGAATTGTAATACTTGAAAACAGCAAAGACTAGACAAGAAAACAGTACATCTACAACTTGCAATAAATGCCTTCCAAAGCACTTCTTTTCTGACATGCCCAAATATGTTGCAATAACATAAGAGTGTACACTAAGTACTAGGCTTACTTTAAAATATTTACACTTCAACATCACAGTCAGGTATTTATTCATAAACATACATTGAAATCGTTTTGCAGGCTACACTACAAATGGCTTTATGGTAACTGGTAGAAAAGAATATTTATATATTCAAACTGTATTTAGCAAGCTCTTTATATTCTTGAAAACCTGACTGAGTAATATTGGAATGAGCAGACAGGCTGCCAAAACTCAGTGGACCAGATTGTTGAACACAGGAACAAAATGTGACAATCATGATACCAGCAATAATAATAATAACAGCAGCAGCTTCCTGTGATGGCTTAAGGTTTTGATACAACCATGAATGCATTCACAGATTTGGCCTCAACAATTTTGATAATAAAGGGGTCTCTTGAGAGCAAAAGAGCAAACAGGATTTGAAGCCACATCACATGAAAAAGTGCAATTGTCTGATCATATAAAGCACTATGCAGTGGATTGAGCTTGCTTGTTTTGTGCCTCACATCCTTGTTTACCAGTGAACAAGACTGTCACTAAAACTCTACAGATAAACATCTCTACTGCCTCGATGCTGTTTATCACCTGGCCCTAGAAGTTTACATGACAGCAATAGGAACAGAGAGCAGCAGCAGTGCTCTAGTACAGAGGCACAGCTTAGCTGTAGTCTGGCAATCACCTCTAGTAGAAGGAAGATTACAGGGCTTTGAAGATTTATTGCTTTTCATTCTGTCAGTTTTTCTGTAATTTCCTTGCCTATGCTTCATGAGGATGACCTCTGATGGTCACTGCAAAAGTGAAAGCAAGAATCCTACCAACTATTTTCCTAATGAACACGGATGAATTTGCACTCGGTGACCACTCTTGAAAGTGACCACTTGAGTGTCACTCACTCTTGAGTGACCACTCATTTCTGTCTCATTTTATATGCAATTTTTGCAAGCCCTTATGCATGTCTTAGCTTAAAGTCACTATGATTTAACTTTTTTATTTTATATTCACACTCACACTATTGTTCAGTTATTTAAACTTTATGAGGCTATTCCAAAGTCTTCTCTGACAGGTGCTATAAAGGTGTTCTTGGCCTCAAACCTTCTTCACATCTTGAAGAGCTCACTTGTGATTGAATTTTTAGTTTCTTTCTCTTTTTTTATTTTAATTCCTTTGTTCAAAATCAAGCATTAGCACCCCAGATGTTTGTACTTTTGCTGTTTCTGAAAAGCTGATAAACTCACATGGTATATCTCTACTCTGTGTCCACTTCGGCACTTCATTTTTGCAGTCATTATGGATGCATGTACTGTGCAGTTCGCAGCTGAAATTTGCTGTTCTCTTTCATTTTCTTTTCCTTTTATATTTTTTCCAAAATAAGTGTTCCTGGGATTCATTCATATTGCAGCGCTTCTACATTAATCACCTGCCACATGTTCACAGTTCATTAAAGAGCTCTATGTTAAAGGAGGCCAATGGAAGTTGCTCATGAAGGAATAATTCAGCTTCTGCTCACAGCCTTTTATAATGTGGCTTATTTGTTGAAATTGTCAATCAGTGTCTAACTTAGAAGTTTTCTAACATGAGTATTGCTGCTGATTTCTGATCATTGAACATTTATTAACAAAAAAAATATACACACATAGAAAGCTTTTACAATTAGCAACAACTAATTCAATTTTAAAGATATCATTGGCTTTTCCAAGTATATTTGTTGTAGACAATTTTTTAACATTAGTTTAAAGGAAAAATGTTTTTAAAGGCAAAAAGCAAAAATCCTGGGTTCTTTGAGATTCAGAGACATTTCTATGAACTTTCTGATTTTGCCTAGGCCATTCTTTACAAGGAGAAAACAAATTAAAGATGTACGTTATTACTCAAAGACAAACCTCTCTTCAAGATGGATACAAATCACACAACATCTGTTTGTTCAGAGATGACAAAGCATACAGGTACCACTTGCCACGTAACTGCCCAGCTGTAAAAACTAGGCAAACTGAAATTTAAAGCTGCCTAGTCTCATGTAAGAGCAGATCACTGTAGCTATGAAGTACGTAATCAAAAGGGTAAGCTCAGATGTACAGCACGCCACCTCAGAAATACAGGAGACACACATAACATTTTAATGTTCCTGTTAAAACCTACTTATTAAAATCTCTGTAAACACTGGAAAGAATGAAATCTTATTATCTGCCTTGCTCCTGCTTCTCCAAAGCAAATAATCAACTTGAGCATAATGACACTAAGTAGGGGTTCAGTAGCATGAGCCACAATAGCTTTTCTCCAACTGTGTCTTCTGATCCTTTAAGACCAGAATTGAGACAATTTTAAGTATTTGCCTTTTTACAGACCAAATGAGCACTGCCCTGAACTTCTCAGTGAACCCAGCACAGAGAGCCCACAGCTCAGGATTTACAAAATGCTAAGCCACTCCTGAGAGGCACTCAGAGGTCAGCCACCCATCCAGTACTTTATTGTTTTATTTACTCTTCCTGCAAAAGAATCAGATCTGCAGCGAAAAGTTCTTCTGTGACTTGAGGGACAAACACTGATCCATCAGTATGTGTACTTGGTTATTATACCAATAGGATCCATCTAATGTCACCTATCATCCACAGGGCAATGGGAACCACTGCAGAACTGTACAATACAACAGCAAGTGTCATCTCTTCCACTAAGCTTTTATCGAAGTGTTGTTCAAGGAAAGCAAGTACTCCTCCCTGATTTCTCCATGAGAAAATTGAAGGACAGAATTGTGATGTTATGTGGCCATTACCACCTTCAGGCCGATAGCAAATCCAGAGGTAGAAAATAAAACTAAAAAAAAAGCAATTTAACTCAAAGGGGTTACACATGAAAACACAACTGAACACATACACGGGGTAAATAACAGTACAGCCAATGTAAAAAACTAGAGAAAATAATAAAATAATAAGACGAGTCCCAGTGCAAGTCAGGATTTCACAACACAAACTCATCACCATTGACATCATTGTCACAGTAACTTACTGCGGTGAGGAAATGGAGTATCACCATTATCCAGCTAACAATCCTGCACTGACAAGGCAGGCGTGGAAAACCGGATAGACAGCCTCCATATACCAACAGCTGAATCATTTCACCTTTCAGTCCCCCTGCTTTGGTGTTTACAAAGTCATGTTCTAAACATTTTTCCCCTTCTAACAATAGAAGGGTCCATCTACTTTTGCCAGTCTGACTCGCTGAGTAATGGAAAAAAGTTCACCATCAGCCCAAGACCAGGTTAAGAGGAATGAGAATGCCAACTTCCCTGGATTTTTCCAGGCAAAAATTAATCTAAGACAAGAATCAGTATAAATCTATCATATTTCCTGGCAGGAATAAAAAGTTTCAAAAAGAAAAAAAACAAGCAAAAAAAAAAAAAAACAAAACAAAACAAACAAAAAAAAAACCACACACACAAAAAACACCAAAAACACCAATAGCAGGATAACTGTGATAAAAATGAACTTACTGTTGAAGAACAAAATCATCTGTAGGTCATGCAAACTAGAACAATTAGAATCCATTAATTCTGCTTAACCTGGATGTTACTCTGTGCAACACTCACCCTAAGAAGGACACAGACATTAAATGTATTTGCCTGAATAAATCCCTACACATTCCAGAAATGTATTCTGCAAATGTTAGAGTTGGGGTTATGGAAAGAACCTAAGCTGGCCAGACTACTGATGCACATTACAAAGACACTAATTAAATATTACAGCAAAAGCCTAAATCAATCCCTTCCAAGATAAAGGAGTCCCTGCAAGGGGTTTCACTGTACATCATATAACCTTAGAGGGAGTGTCATCCCTCTGTCTTGGTCATCATTAAACAAGCAGCAGTGAAAAGCACTTTCTTTTATTGTTTTGTTCCGTGGATTTAGGGATGGATGAATCAATTTTTTAAGTTCTCTAAAGTGACAGCTGAGAGTGTTTTGGATGAACAGCTCTTTGTTTAGCTATGAAACTGCAGTCAAAAGGCAGGTCAGAGCACAGCAAGCTATCATTCATGATTTCTTCTCTCACATTAGGAAATAACTCTCAGAATGAAATAAATTCATTCTGCAGGTCCACAGAAGTGCCTACTTTTGGGGTTAAGATAATAAACAAAGATGCCAGTAAATAAAAGTAAGCACTGCCCTTCTGACTGCAATTGATGAACCCTTTTTCAGCAGAACAAACACAAATGCACGTTTTGAAGTTTAAGTTTGCCTCCTATCTTTAAGGACATAGAACACAACCCCAGAAGCCCTTTTCCTTTTCCCTCACATTCTCAGATATGTTGTTTTGGCGCGTCTACAGAGCACTGCTGAATCTCCACTGTGAAAATGCATGCATATGCTGAAGTCTGTCTCTCCAAAAGGACAAAAGGATGCCTGTGCTTGCCAGAGCACATCCAAGGACAAAACTGTCTCTGTCCTTGCCAGCTCTCCCCTCATAGAGTGGCACAGAGAAGGTTTATAAGCCATGATGGGCAGTTCCCCACCAGCCTGTCCCCCAGCACCAGTCTCCATCCTACAGGGAACAGGCAGGACTGACACTCACAGCAGTCACAGAAAACAAACCTGTGGTTGGAGGGGAGGGGGCAGAGGTTTCCCAGTAGTCTCCTGGGGGAAAGAGAACAATGGAGCTTTAAAACTCTCTACTCTCAGATGGTTTAGAAATCAACAGTACACCGTCAATACAACAGCTGTCTGACAGGGAAGAGTGAGGCACTTTGTACCTTAGAGTGACTGATGAGAAGTTAATGCAGGATGCATTAAGTATAAAATCGTATTAAATCAAAAGATGAAGGATGCAAGAGCCAAAAACATCCAGCCCAGGCTGAGAGAACAGCCATGTGTGCACATCTTATACCTATCACAAAAGCAAATTTGGATAGATTATGAATCAATGTTTTTGAACTCCAAACTATGATCATTGCTGCACATGGACCAATGTTGAACCTTCACACAGCAGGCATTTTTTAGCCACTGATAACTTGAGATTCAAGCCACATCTACAAGAAAGGGGTAAAAAATCCCTAATAACTATACTGTCAATCCCTTCCCTAATTGAAAACATTTCATCAGATGGAATATTCATCACAATGACACCTCCTCTCCTGCTACAGAATACCTGATACAAAAGAAAGTACAAATCCATTATGACATGATCAAAACTGGGGTTTGCAACTTGAGTGTATTGAGGCTTAGGCAATGTCTGCAGTCACAGGGGGCCATGGGGATCCAGATGTGGAGCCAAAAGCCTGCCATGTCTTCATTTTCCAGTGAAGAGCCTGAGTGTGCAGGTTGTATAACCTGCTGTCACCTCAAGACTGTAGAAGAAACAGCCAGAGCTGCTTTACAGGCCTGACAACAGGGATGCCATTCTGCCTGTATGCTCTCCAGCTCCACTATTCCACAGAGTGGCTTTGCCACACAGGATTCCAATCACAGAGATAATAAGCCTACTTTTACTGCATTTAGCCATGATAAATACTCTGGACTAAAAGGTTGTTTAGTATTACCCAGTTTGCAAAGTGTACTTTGCAGTTATGAAATGTTTACAGCCAGCCAAGCCTTTGTTAATAACTCAGCAGGATAATCCTGTAATGTAGCACCTCATATAATGGGAAAGACACAGTCTCAGTGCTATTCATATTTTGCTTCTGCATTCTTTACATGAGACATGCATATGAAATACTGTTTATCACCATTACAGGAATATGATTATTTGCTATAGAGAGAAGTAGCTGTGGACAAGATTTTGACTGGCTTCAACACAGGGAAAAGAAAAAATATTCTCAGACACCTAAAATCAATTATTTCAGAAGCAGTAGCTATGAAAATATTTTAAAAAGTACTATCAAACGGTACAGATTGAGAGGAAGTACAGGACCAATTCAGTACTGATATAAGGCTAGTGAAAATTTACTCATGGGCATGTCAAGTAGATTTGCTTAAAGTAAGTAATGATTAAGAATGAGAAGTATTTGTATAGTTTACATGCATTATCATATGGAATAGGGGTTTTGAAAAAATCCTTTTTAAGGTCTTTTTTATTGTTCTTACAAAATGGACTCAACGTTACAATTGCATTACACTTCATTATGATACATTACCTTTACTAAAGCCAAATTCCCTTTAATTTTCTCAGCCTTTTAGACACCAATCTTATAGTGCTGCATTGTGGTGGTTTTTTTGGTTTTTTTATTCATTCTGTTTCTAACCTGGTATTCATTTTCCTCCCTAGAGTCATTTCCATTTGGATGAAGGAGAAAACCCCAAGCTTTCCCAATTCTGCACTTGACTGCCACAAAACTTATATTTGCTTTCTTTTTACTTTAGAATTATTTGTGTGGTGTTGGGGATTTACACCCAAATGGGCCTAGCTCACTGATACAGCCATAGATCTTAGAAATATCAATTCCCTCTGAACAGCTTAAATCTGCATTGAATGTAAAACAGAGGAAGAATATATGCTGGCTCGACATCTAGCATCACATTCAGAACTGAAAATGCAGCTTTCTAAAACAACCTGTATTGTTTAGGATAGTCTCAAACAACTCACACCTACTCCCCAGCTAGTTTATGGGATCTCAGAATTTCCTGTTTGCATTATTTTGACAAGACACATTTGGCAGCTGGAGAAGGGGGAGGAATGTATAGGAATTTATGTTTCTGATCTTAGAGCTTAGTTATCTTCTGAATTTTGTTCCAGCCTCTTGTATTCTGATGAAGCTCACAGTTGAACAGTTTAACAGTACAAAATTAACAATTTAAAAGTACTGATCTGATTTCTAGTTACCATCAGTCAATATCTAAAGGCCTATCTAAAGAAAGGCCCTAGTGTATCAAGTGTTTGCTGCTTTAAATTTCAAGTCCCTGTTTTTAATATCTGGGTCCATTGATTTGTCAACACAACAATGAGGAAAGTCACATACTGAATGCAGCAAAACCACCCTTCTCACTCACCTCAAATCATCTGACTTTTTCTATGTCCACTACTGATACCCACACCTGAGTGAGCTGCTCTGAACTCGTTCTGTGCCAGTGGAGAGAGAGCCAACACAGACAGTGGAGTCCGATCCAGCTCAGGATATTTTGTGATCCTAAACTTGGCCAGCATAACTGCTCTACTGACTGCACTGATGTGTCCCCCAGCCCTGCGATGGGAACCTCATCCGCTGGGCTGGGTAGAGATCACTGCGCTGCAGAAACAGAAGACATTTAAGTAACATGAGTTCCACTCTCAGTGTCCAAAAAAAGCACAGGCCCCTTTATTTTGGTAAGGACTTGATGATGTCACAATGAAAGGTTTTTTTTTTTCACTGTATAACTGTAAATTAAACATCTGGGTATTTTCTGTTTTGTTGTTTTGGGTTATTTTGGAAAGCCAAACAAAAAAAAAAACCCAAAAAACAGAAACCATAAAAGGCACGTCCCTTCCCTAAGTCAGGCAAAATTTTTACAATTTCTTTAGCCACTAAATTAAAACATCTGAAATTGGCTACTGGAAGAGCCAGATGAAAACATACAGCACGTACAAAAAATATTTCACAAATTTGATCAAACAGAGTAGAAGATAGTGCTGCATCCACTGAAGGCAGCAGGAACACAGCCACCTGTGCAAATGGAAGCAGAACTGAAGATTTTTTTTCACAAGAAAGCTTTAAACTATTGGAAACAAACATCTATCTTCCAAAGGTATGCATTTTGTGGAATTACACGCTCAAATTAATGACATTTTGTTGAGGCATTTTTAATTTCAAAATCTCCACAGCTGAATTTTCCCTATATAAAAGTCACACCAATATATCCTTTTCCAGCAATCCAAGCCAAATAGGAAGATTTGATTGTACTACAAATGCTATGGAGAGTTCTATCTGATGTTAGCACACACAAAGCTCAACATTTTTATTTCTTTACAGTGCATTCAATAGGGAGAGCTACAGCTCACAGTCTCTCCCTCACAAGAAGAAAACCTGTGCAGTGATGACGGCAAACTGGCAATCCATGGTTCCTTCCTCTTCCCACACCAACCCCTTCAGCCAAGCCCGTCATCACCTCACTCACAGACTGAAATCTGCTCTTTTCATTCCCAAAGTGAAAGTCCTTCCATCCCAATCAGAAATGCTACCACAAAAGGTCAATGTCTGCACTGCTGCAGTCACCTCTGTTGTGCGTGCAGTTGCTTTTCAAAGCAAGAATGGTGATGGCAGGTACAGTCTGTAACCTCAGCCAAAAAAGAACAGGACAACAGAAAGCAAATATTAGCTCAGGGAAACAGAAAATAACATTTACCTGATAAAATGCCAAAGATGGGTAAAACAGGACAGAGGCTGATGCTTCATCTAATGCTTAAATTCTGCTCACAAAGCTAGTTCTAATTTTATTTTCTATCATAAATGCATTAGCTTTAACTCTCCAGTATAGCCTGTCATTAGTTTAGAGACACAAGCATTTATTTAGCCAAAGAAAAGCCCATGTTATCCACTAGACCAAGACTAAACTTGAAATAGTAGCAATGTAGAGGTATCTATTAGATTCATGCATTTTAAGAATATTTTGCTGGTTTAGTGGAAAAAAAAATTGGGGGAATTTGGGTTTAACTTCATTCAAAGACCTAATTTAATGTTTATTATCTTTTATACTTATAGCTAAATTCTGTACAATATATTTTATAGTATTTTAAATAGAAATTATCCTGATTAGTGTAGGTTAATATAGAGCAGCTGGCCTAGATGATTAGACTGAACTGATCCAGTGAATGACAGAAATTGAGTCTCTGTGTCTGCAAATACATCCAAATTTTCGTCTCCTGGTTTTCACGGCTCTGATTTTTTTTTTTTTTTTTTTTTTTTTTTTTTTTTTTTCCAAAAAAAACATCA
>VWZN01020606.1:0-14082 GCA_013396955.1 Regulus satrapa | reverse complement strand
TTTTTTTTTTTTTTGTCCCAGCAAAACATGCTAAAGAACTTGGATTTTCACTACAATTAAAAATGTGTAATTAAAATACATCTTAATATTATGACAAATTATTTAACATACTCTTCAGACTCAGCCTGGTTTTATATTCTGACTTTTAAAGATTAAACTCCTGATCTAAAACTTCTTTTTTGCCTGTCCTTGATTTGGTGCTTCAGTTTCAGATACAATGTCTCAGAGACAAGAGACAGGCCTGACTGCCCAACTACCCTCAACACATCACAGACGAAGCTCCGCTTGCATGCCCAGCAAGAGGTGTGAGGATACAGACGAGCAAAAGGCATTTCCCCGGAGCTGAAGACAGACAGACAGACAGAGCTCAGTGCTCAGAGCATGGCAGAAATGCCAAGCAATCACCAGCACACATACGGCTGTTCATGGCCAACAGGACATTTCCCTTAAGGCCTTCGCTGGTTTGTTCTAAGCACCATAAATAACGTGTTTTTCTACACAATTAAGTTAATTTTGCTTATTATTCAGAGCAAGAGGCTGATGTCTGCCACAAGTCACTTATGTACAGCCCCTCCACTGAACAATCTCCAGAAGGGTGTACATATTTATGCAGGAACTGTAAAAGGGGGAAAAGCATACCATGATAGCGTGTGCAGCCATTGTTTACAATACATTTTACATTGATGGATTTCAAATAAAGTAGCTATCACTTCCCTCTCCCAGGAATGAAAGAAAATGGCACATTCCAGAGAAATGCTATCTCCAAACAACAGCTGTATGGGTACTTTGGCGATGGATGGAACTGGCACAGAGCCCCGGTAGCGTTGCCGCTTCTGTCATTCCCCAGAGGGAATCAATGCCTGATTACATTTAGCACGGCCTCTCTTTTGTACCTTCATTACATCTGCTATGAAATCACAATTCACTCTTTTCATTTCTTCCTTATTTCCCTTTTTTGTCCCTGAATTCCTCTGATTTTTAATCCCTTGTTAACAGACTTTGTATCTTTTAAGAGACAGTGCCCACCCTGGAGGTCTTTCACGTAAGGTTTTTCCCCCTCTAAATGTGAATTCTAAATGTGAATCTGCACCCTTTCATCTCAGGAACTGCAAAAGATCTCAGTGCACATAATTTGGGGCCATTCCACTGCCTTAAGATTGTCACATGTGAAAAAGGACAACAGAAGTTTACTGTCCTGCCTTCATCCCTCATTCTGGGAGGTCTGCAACTGCAGCACTCCCTGCATATCTTCTGTGAAGAAGCTGAATGAGCCCTACAGATGTGGGGATCCTGATGCTGTTGGCAACTTCAGGGAGAACCCAGCAGTAGCCTCCTGTCACCCAAAATGCCACTTCAGGGTATGTGACAAACTGCTCAGGCAAAGCCATTCTAGATGCATCACTGTCATTTTTGTGTACTCAAAGGGTCTCCGATGGACCTCTGGCATTCATTAAGGGTGAGAATTAAGTAAGGCTATCAGGTTTCACTAGTTGTGTATCCACAAAAGCCACCAAAGATAGGTAACACTACAAACAGCACCCAGAAAACACTCTCCCTCCCTTGCCCCACTTCCCCTCCCTTTGAAGCCAAAAGCTGTAGCCCTGAAGTGGGAAGGAGCATGGCCAAGCCTCACAACAGTCCTGTGATGTCGCTGAGGTGAGGGCAGAGGGTGTCTGCTGCTTACGCAGTCACTCAGTTTAAGATAATAGAAGAGATTCAGAGTATGTGAAAGGAGGAAAGCAGCACTCTCCTCCAGGTGCAGTATGCTCTGAAATCCATATTCTTACCTTTGGGATCACAACTCAGCTGTCTTGTGTTCTAACAACACTCTGACATTGCTGCAGTTAATGGACAACAATCCCATGTTTACTGCAGACAATCCAAGTCATCACCACAGCAGTGGCAAACACCTGGGAGAACACATGTATTCTGTGAAGTTTCTGGAATGTCCTCAAGACTCATCTACTGATCCTCCATGAACATCCATTAGTAGATTGAGAATAACAAGAACGTTCCCCATATTATTCTCAGAGGCTTTTTTCTTAGTATAGCATTTTACAGAGTAAGATTTGAATAAAGCCCCAGGAGACAACGTAACACAACGTGAAATTCAAAACCTATCAAGAGTGAAACCAACTCACATTTAGTATACATGATCTTGACTCTTAGAACAATGGGTAAGGCTGTACAGGCCTCTGAGAACTGAGCAGAGCCTGCCCACAGTGAAACTTGCTGGACCTGTGTATCAAGGGGCACCCATAGTCAGCAATGTAATCATTTAAGCCACATTTTCCTAAGAACTCAAGCTAAATAGCAATTATTTTGCAAAAGCCTCAAGCCAGGAAAACACACCAATTAAGTTTACAATTTTAAGTGTGAAGAAATTCAATCAAATAAACAGTAGCATAGCAGAGGGGATTTGAGTGCAGTAAAACTTTGCACACCAACAAAACAATATTCCTCACACTGGCTCACCTTCTCCCAGCAGCAAGTCAGCCAGCACTAGAAACCAGCAGGATAGAACTAATGAGCTCATGTCAGTTCCTGCGCTGATTTTGTACTCATTTCCTTGTCTTAAGAAGGTTTCCCTTGGTTTTCTTTTAAATACATATATTTTATAACAAAAATAACGTGTACCATGTTGGTTTAGCATTCATTTTAATCTATGTAATTTTCATATGAAGTTCAAACAAAATTTCCAGACGTAGAAAAACTCGTTGTGAAAGAGCTTTTTTACTGATGATATAACCACTAAAATACGGCTTTACATTGCTCAGTAATAGTAGCTAGAGTTCTTGATGGCATTTCCTACAAGAATAAACTATAAAATGCAAATAGTAGCATATAAAAAATACCAATTACTTATACACATACAAATAGATGAACAAATTCAATGTGCCATTAAAATTATGTTGTATTTTTACTGTATTTTTCGCTCTTTTTTTCCTCATAGCTTTAAACAATAATAGAAAATCTACTGTCATGTAGAGAAGTTTACCATTTGTGTACAGGATTGCAATATATATATATATATATGTATACATCCTGCATTAAGAATGGGCTGCAGATAAAGACTGGTGTGAGGAAGTCCTTAACAAGAGGGAGGAATGTTTTCAAGAATAAATATGAAATATTCAAATGAATAAATGTATGTTGTTTTTCCTAAGTTGTTTTTTCTATTCAGCTACTCCAAATGATACTGAAAATCATTTTTAAAAACCAAAAACTTCATATTTCCCAAACTTCCAAGTAATTGAATTCTCTTGTGACTTTCTCTCTGCTACCATACATGTCCAAAAAGAACCATTCACTTTGTTTACAATGGTAAAGTGAACAACAACAAAAAAAAAAAAGTGTAATAATTCAGCAGAACAATCCACCTGACATAAAAGCAAACCATAAAATGACCCCATGTTTGATGTCTGTGCTCACATGCAGTGCTTTTTCACATCTCCTAAAGATCAGTCCCAGTTAATTTAGTGCTGTGTTACCCCCAACCACATGCAATAGAGATACAAACACGTGTGCTTGGGATTTCATACAAATACAAGAACAAGTGAAAGAAATCAGGCTACAGACCCTCACTGCTCAGGATCCTGTGTCTGACAGTAATCAGCCAGAAATATTAGGAAAAATATGCAGGACAGAAAAAATACATATTGTTAATTTCCAAATTATGTGCTCCCACCTATTGGTAATGTGCAGCACAACTTGCTGACCTTGGGCCTTGGTGAGCCAGGCCTCACCAAGGCCATCCACCTCTTAGTACAAATCCACAGCTGCAGTGAATAAAACTGTCTCACTGCTACCTACACATAATTCATTACTCCTCAGTCACTGAACCTCAAAGGAGAAACAATACTCTGTGACCCAGATGAGCAACTGCACACCATCAACAATAAATTGCAAATAATTCAAGCAAACAGTTTATGCCCAAGGGCTAACATTTGTTCACAAACTATGTCTACATTAATAATATATAAGTGAAGAGGAATGCTTGCTCATGAACGATTCACAAACAAATGCTACGTTAGCCAGATAATTTGTTTGTGACAAAATGTTTGGCCAAATCCCATGCTTGGAGAGCTGCTTATTCTTGGTGTTCTCCCCTTCTCTTCACCCCTCCAGGAATTAAGGGATGGGCAAGGTTGCCTGAACTCCATCTCTTCTGACTCCTTTACTTTTCCCAGCATGAGGCAAACAGAAATCAGCCAGGAGCACAACTCCACTGTTTTCCATGAACTGTAAGTATTTTAAAGATGCTTCTCCTTTCCCACTTTCCCTTCCCTCCTATTCTAGATGCTACCTAACATGAGAAGCAAAAACACATCAGTGACGTGTGACTCCTGGAATTCCTAATTGCATCTCAATGCTACTATCTGAAAGAAAAGCAGATTACCAGCAACTGCTGAAAAACACATGACCTATAGCTCACACTGATGCTGATTATGTACCAAACACTGGAAGCCCCTTCTGAATGTTTGTCCCAAATTCCACATATAGCTTCAATTTGCAGCATTTTCAAACTAAATTTCAAAACAGCTAGAGGGTTTAAACTAAAAATTTGTACTGAGTGGAGACACAACTGAATTAATCACTAAATGCAGTACCCCCTCCTGTACTGGAAATTTCAGGCTGGATCCAGGCCCCCATGTGAATTTCTCCACGTAACTTCAATGTACAAAACTGGAGGCCATCTAGAGATAGCACTCTACATTCCCTCTATAATCACTCAATAGGGAGAAGACAGCCAATTCCCAGAGGGCAATTCAGAAAATTATATACAAAAAGAACAGCTTCCAAGAGGTTGTTAGCAGAAAGTAGCAGTGCGTTCAATTCCCCTCCTCACTCAGAGATCAGACACCTGTCTCAGGATATCACACAACTCAGCCTGACATGGTTTCAGCCTGTGTCTCTTGCTTCCAGGTCTCACTTCCAGACAGAATAGGTCAGGTAGGACAGTGTTTCATCCCAAAACAAAGCTAAAAACTCCCTTTTGTTGGTTTTGTTTGTTGGAGGTGCCACATATGCTGCTAGATTATTAAAATACAAGAGGAGGGATTGATCCAATGTTATTTAAGTTAACCAAATAAAATCTGTGATAACAAACCTTAGCCACTATATTTGTCATCACAGTTCATAAATTAGGTTTCTAAATCATTTGCACAGCTTTGAAAATTTCATATTGAAACACTAAAGATTCCTATAAAAGTCTTCTCCTCTTTTAAACTAAACAATAAGATAGCACACTAACTAAAACATATATTGATCTAAAATAATCCACAGTAAACGAAGCCAGAGAAACGGGGTATTTCCAACAGCTATGCCAATTACTAAAGAAATTATACATATATCTTCATTCTTCTGGATCTTTTCCACTAAAATAAACTTAGTAGGTTATCCTCTTCACAGTTTATAAAATGCATATGCCACTGTAGAAGTGTTCACACTACACACCACTACTAATTTCAATCTTTGCTATGTGAATTAGAGTGTCAGAAGAAAGCACATTTCTAGATGTCACTTACGTGTGTCATAGTTTAATAACAAATACTCTTACAGATCAGAATTCCTCACTGTTTTGAACAGCAATGAAGACAAGATCTACCAGTGCTGCAAAAGATTTTGCCATCTCACCAATCATATTATGCCAGGCACTCTGAAAAATACATTTCCCTTGGCCTCCCAAGTGCAACTACAAAATGTGTGTGAAATAAGCACCTTTAAAATGGTATTTTTTCATTAATAACTGAAATACTTCTCTGTGAATCTAAATGTTTCTGTAAGCCAAGCAGGGGATGTGCCTATGAACAGAAGTCCATGCAGTTTGCTGTGCCTGTTTAATGCGTTTCCTGACAAAGACAAGTCCTCAATATAGCTAGTAGTGGCCTTAACAGATACTGCAAATTGAGATATAGGAATTGTGAGGGAGTGTGAGGGAGAGAACAGCCCTGTCAGGACCCTGAGCAGCAAGGAAGAGCCATACTCAGTAGCCCTGTGCTGCAGAAAACAGAGGAGGGACACAGCTCCAGCTGTTCTGTGGCTGCTGGGCAGTCATCCTTAAGTGCCAGCCTTTCCAAGTGCCACAGAAACATCCTCTCCAAGTAATACATCTGTGTCCCCACTGTGTCCCATCCCACTTTACAGATCCACTCCTCAGATCTCCTCCCTCAGAGCTTGCTCCCTCATGCCCGTGCCTTCACTCCTCTGTGCTTCCCAGCTCACAAAGCCACAACCCAGATACTGACCTTTGATTCCAAAACACTTCACTCAATTGTCAGCCAGTATTACAGGTCTCCAAGGACATCTCAAAGTATCAATACGTTCGCTTTTGTTTCTACCTCTCACAATAGGTATTCCAAGGATCTGACTTCACTTGAAAACATGCACGTGTCTACAAAGGTAATTTTAGTCAGCACACATATACAGTGTTGTGGTAAGATAGGGATCGGCGTTCGGAAGACTGCGTGATGTACGGAAAGTTAGGGCTCTCCCCCCATAGCAGTTATGACATGAGCAGACGGAAATCATGTAAGCCGAAAGGTATATAAGACTGTGTAACACCAGAATAAATGCCATTTTACCATCCACCACATTGGTGTCAGCGAGTATTTGGCCCGAGTAGCCTAGGGTTGGCTACCATGTTGTTTCCGAACCAGGTTGCTACGCCTCACAGAAGCGACACAGTGTCTTAAACCTATATCTGATTGGGAAAAAAATCAAAGAATTGCTAAATATTTTTGAATGCAGAAATCTAAGTCTCCCTACAAATAACATTTTATACTCTTACAGACAATTTCTGATCAAACTCTTACAGCCAATCTCAAATCAAACTATTAGTAACATTCCTGCAACTTAGATTTCAGGTTTTGACCCTGGGATAGCAATTTGAAAGACTTGAAATATTTGGGTTTTTTGGTGGGTTGTTTTTGTTTGGTTGGGTTTTTTGTTGTTGTTTTTTGGTTTTTTTACCCATCAAAGTTAATGCTGAAGACCAAAGCTAATATTTTCAAATACTTTAAAAATGCAATTACAAGCTTATTTCTATTAAATGATTGAGGTTTTGCCCTATTATTTAGCTTCTAGCCCCTATGGTAAGAATCACACATTCAAAAAAACTCTGTCTACTTTAGAACAAAGTTTCCAGACTACACAGTGATGGAGATGGATACACTTATAACATCTGTGGAAGTGACTGAGGAATGGAGAGTTGAAATCTGGCATTCTAAACCTCATTAAGCTCTTCTACACTGTAAAGAACTGCAACTATTTCTACTAAAATCTGACTTTGGCCCTGAGTGGGGAATCAGCACTGGAGAGCTGGGTTGGCCAACCAAGGGATCACAGCCAATGCCCTCTGGCCCCTGGAGGCTTTAAGGAATGCAGCTCACTGAAGTGACACATTTCTCACAGCATCTTGGCTTACATGGAAGATACAAAATACAAAAGTTTGATTTCTCTGGCTATTACAGGAAATCAGATGGGTAAATTATTCAATCAATGTTAACTTGTAATGTTATCAGTAAACAAAAATGCATTTCTATTACAACAGAAAAAAATTAAATTATTTAATTTCCTTTAGAGCCTACCTAAAGACAACAGCATACACCCTGTTTTAGCTGAAGAGAGAAGTCTGTTCACAGCTTTGAAGTACACTGGTATTTACCAGCTGCAGGAGGAGCTAGGATTTCAGAGCAGCAGAAGAAGTGTGAAGTTTGGTTTACCTCCTTCCCCTAATCAACTTTCTAAATACCCCAAAAATGCAGTGTACCTTCAGGGAAAGAGAGTTTGTCCAGCCCCCCAGGCACACGGGCTTAAAAACTGGGCCTCAGCAGCAGACACGAATGTGCCAGGGTGATTGTGGCCACTTATATTCAGGTCAACCAACCTGAAAAATTACATTAGCACTGCTAGCATTTAAAGCTGTATTTTTTTATCATTGGTAAGTTAACATGATTTATATTAATACCATCTTCCTTGAAAGAAAAATAAACCTCTCAGTACAGAACCTCTTCTAAAGCATCCTCCCACACTTCAGTATCAAATCATTTAGCTGTTATTAACTCAATCACACTAAGGCAGATGAGGAATTTACCAACAAAATCTAGGAACAGAGTTGTCTTGTTCTGCACCTCTGATTTTTGGAATCTAAGAAAAACAATAAAATCACTGGTTTCTTTTATTGTTACCAGTGTCTCCTATTTTGCAAAAATATTGAGCTGCTTGCAATCTCAGGGGATATATGTATTCAAAAATTATATATTTTAGAATTCAATGTGATCTAAAAGTGCTAATGGAATGCATGTAACCAATTAAGACTGTTTTGTATATGAATTCATTTTTATTCTGTGTTTATTAGGTGTTAGTTAAATCCAGTTTTCCAATTGATTTTAAAGTAAATACCTTTCTATAGTCTCGAGGAATGAATTGCCTTTTGCTGCAATAGCAAAACCCTGTGACTAAAATGTTTCTAACAAAACTTTTCTAATTATTTCAATTCAAATACTTTCCACTGTGGGAGGCAATTTGGCTGTGGTCTGAGAGTTCTATCACCCGAAGTGTCCAAAGATATCACTTTAATACACACTCAGAAATGAACAAATGCTGTTTATACAACGTGTCATTCCCACAGAGACCAGACTGGCAGGCAAGTCTGTGTTCTTATAATTCCATTCTTCCTCAGGGAACAATTTCTGCCATAAAAGTTTTATTCCCATTGAACAGTTTTAACTTCCATTAAAGAGAAGAACCTTTTCTCACTGCAGGATAAACAGAATTTTAAAGATTCAGCTGATGTTTAACTCATTCCATGCAGGGTCCAACATTTCACTGCAGCCAGACAATTTCTCTTGCTGGAGCCTATTCACCACATCTTTCTGTCTCCCAAGTTGTCTACTGCCATAAGCCCAACCTGCTGTAATGTAGGGTACGACCCTATGAGATGTGCATTCCTAGAGATAAGCATTCTGGACCAATACCAGAAATAGGCTCACATCCTTATGTATTATCATGAAATAAAACACTGAAGATTGAGAGAGAAATGCACACTTCATTCCATAGTTATAGCTCTGAAAAGAGATGCAGTAATAAAACACTACTAAATATTTAGTGATTCCAGAGAAATCTCTCAAAAATCTATCATCACAGAATGTGGGACAATATTTTGAATCAAAGATGTAAACACACCAAGAACTGAGATCCAAAGTGCAGTGAAGTTTTCTTCTTCCTCTAATTGTCTGTCTGCTGTAAAATATTTTTCTCCTATCTATGCTAAGGCCAACCTTCAGGGAGAGCTGGCAGGTTCCCCTGATTTATCAGTGTATAAAACACTGTGAAAGGGAAGCATTACAATTCTAACAGCACTGAAGCTGCTGTTAGTGCTTTCTGTCTGTGGTAAAAGCTTCAAAGGACTAATTAAATAATGGCAGCAGCTATTCTGAACTTCCCAATGAAATCAATATGGATCAATTATGTCAAGCCATCAAGCCTGTACAGAAGGTCAGTCTATGAGCAGTTCTGAAAAGAACTTCCATATCAGTCACTCTCCATATGTTATCTTTTGATAACATCTGTCATGTCTTTTTTTCAGTGATACCATGAACTCATTGAGCTGCAATTAACCCTTTCTGTATACTGTCCACTGACTCTGCTCCAGCTAATTTATACCCTCAAGACCTAAACAGAATTTGTGTTATAATTGGAAGGTAAGCAAGTGTTGAAGATTGACTGAATCAGAACCATTTCATCCCTGAACACTGCCCATTCAGTGATCCTAAATATAGAGAGGCAGCTACTCTTGCCTTAAACAGCATTTCATTCTCTATTTCATGATCCTGATCCATGATGAGGAGTCAAGCCTAATACTTAATACCTACCTGAACAGAGTATTAAGCCAGAGACTCTGAGATCAAGTATTATACTTGACCTTTTGAATTTTGTTCTAATCAATACCTCAAAAATTGATTTTCTCTTATTCAGTATACCCAAATGATTTCATTAAACTGAAAGATTACATGACCTCCCAACAGGCAAAGGCCACCAGAATCTATTCTTTATTCTGTGTTATATAAAAGCCCTAATAAACAACCAGTGAGTATCTGAGAATACCAAACACATCCACGTCAATTATTATACAACAATCATACTGGCAGCGGTGTTCAGAGGAAATTATGACTAGAATATTAAACTATCAAATTTTAGCTTGGTTAAATGTCTGGCAGCTGCACATGAATGCAACATCAGCCACAGCCAGTTTATTGTAGCAACGATGTGAGGACATTTCCTGAGTCAAATGCAGCCAAGTACTCCCTTACACCAACTCCCTGGAAAGTGACAACTTCCTCCAGGTGCACTATTAACCTGCAATAAACGAGGTAAGCACATTACTGTGACTATTTGTCCACAACAGCTTGTAAATGCTTTACTCTTAAGAGGTGGTGAGGTCCAAAGGATCAACTGCAGATCCCTTCCCACCAGCTTTCCAGCCACTCCGCCCCCAGCCTGTCATGGTGCATGGGGTCTCTGTGTCCCAAGGATACCACCTGACACTGACACTTTTGTACTGCCTGGATCCTGGCACGGGTCTAATAAATGGAGAGTCCTTCTATTAAAATATCGGAGAGTCTGTGGACATATGTAAAATAAAAAGAGAATGAGGAGTGGCCTTGAGCTTTTCCACAGTGAGCAAACAGCTTTTTGTTTGTGTCATTACCTGACAACAGGGTCTCAGTGTAAGTTGAGCAGACAGTATTTTCTAAGATCTTGTCCCTTGTCCCAAACTCTTTGCTTCAATTCAATACCACAGCTTTCTTCACAGCTCTCATCCCTTCCTGGAGGTGTCTATTCCAGAGTTACTACAATCCTAATCCATGCAAGAATTTTCCCCTCATACTACCAATTCTGTCTGACAGCGTTCCTTCTTAATCTTCTGCCCTAAACTGCCTCAGTTTCTCATTTACAAGAACCAGGTTTTTTCATTAAAACTGATTACAATTGAAGCAATTATGACTCCTTGGTGCTAAAGAAGTGTATTTCGGTTTTTACTATCAGAAGTCCTGCTTTTGCTTTCTTCCAAAAATACTCTTCCAGATCCAGCAGTCTCCTTTCTCTTTCCTTTCTCCTGTTCTTTTGCCTTTGTAGTATCTGAATTTATGTTCTTCTGCCCTAATACCACAATACCTACAATCCCAAACTCCTTTATGCCAGCAACTCTCCTTTGATCCTTCTCAATCCAGCTACTCTTTTCCTGCTCTGTGTGTGTTCTTCACCCCAACTAACCTAATTAGCACTCTTAGGGTGAGGTTGTCTAGGTGCAGGCATGGAGAAGGAACAGAATAAAACAACAGCTTTTTAAAAACTCTATCCAAGACAGAAAAAAAACCCCCAAATAACAAAAAACAAAAACAAAAAACTGAGGAGAGGAGCATTTCATGGTAGATTTTGAGTATTCATGCAAGCTCAATAGCAAATACATTTTTTTGCCTGTTGTCTAAAAAAAAAAGAAGCAAAAATTTTTTAAACTTGCATTTCTTTCAATATATTAATTGTAGAAATTATGAGTTAGGATTAGCCTGGTGAAAAAGAACCTAAGTTTTTCAAGCAGCCCTCAAAATACCAAGCATAGAAAATAGAAAAATAAACAGAAATCGTAACAGTGCAGTTTAACACATGTTTGATCTCAATGAATCATCAAGTCAAAGGAGGAAAAATCCCAACAAAAAAAATTTATTGCATGGCAACACTGAAGTGGTGGGTGTTTTAGCTGGCAGAGAGGAAATAGGAGAAGGAAGGTTAACCATTCAGTGCCTTAAATCAAAGCTGTTATTTCCCCTCCCCCCCCAGCTCATTCCAAACATATTTGTCTAATTATAAACTCTGGGAGATCCCAGATATGAAAGCAGAGGGTTGCTGCAATGCAAGGGCAGGACCTGGCATTCAGTCTTGTTGAACCTCACACCTGCCAGGCCTGTAGCTCCCCAGATGCTCCTTCCAGCCCTTCTTGTAGCCAGGTGTCCCCCTGGCCAAGCTCCAGTCACCAGCGACTTTCCCCAGTCAGCCAGGACCGCTGGGACATGATGGAAAGGGGCTTGGGCAGCTTCTCTGCCAGCTCTCTCAGTACTCCTGGGTGGGTCTCATCTGTCCCCATGGAGTTATGTCAGAAGCATCCATTATCATTTCAGCTTTAACTATGGGAATGTCAGAGACTTGGATAAAAGATTATTGCATTTCCCTTGTAATCATTTTCAGAGCAATAACATTTTGCAACAATCTTCCAAAAATCAAAACATGTCCCTTGTCTGCTATAGCAAAACTCCTGTATTAAAGATCACATGGATGTTTAATTACTTCTTTGTGCATTAGGAGGTGATTAATCTTGGATTTACATAGTGATTAACAGACATACCAGGGAGAAAAAAAACCACCTCAAATCCCAGAACACCACCAACAGGAGGCTGTATGGAACCTGAAGGCTGGTACCTGACAAGTGGTACATGGACACACACACACACAGGAGCTACTCACATACCAGTGTGATTTAGGTGAATACGCACAACTTAAACTGACCTTTAACTGTGGGATCAAGAAGGGACTGAGAAAGGTGAAACATATCATCCTATATTCTCATCTACTCTGGAGAAATCAACCTTGCAAACATAAGCTTTTACCATTGTGGGAAGGACTTTTCACAAGGTGGTCATAATCTGGCTGTCTCTTTTCCCACAGAGTACTAATCCAGAATAACAGGACACAAAAGCTCCCCTTCAGAAGGTCACATAAAGTGACTGCTGAAGTTCCAAGTTAATTGAGAAGCAAATTGGAAACACAGTGTTAGAGCCCATCTCCCTAACCCTACTTAAAGACATTCAATGGCATTCGGAACAGCTATCTACAAGAGAAGAACAACTTTCATGGCAGTACGTTTAGACTAAACAGTACACACCCTTTGTGGTACGAGAGCCAAAAACATTTCAGCTGTATGGGTGTTTTCATGGCTCCTGACTTCAGCAGGCAGACTGCATTTAACAGAAGAGTCATACTGCTTTTTCATCATATAAAATAATTCTCTTTCTTGGGGATGTAAAGAGAATGAGAAGCCAGTGCAGCTGCCTGATGGATGTCAAAACCTATTCCCTTCAATAAAGGTAATGGCAAAACTCAGGAGAAGCAGCAGCACTTTATAGTGAGTTCCCATTTAGTCATTTTGTTTCAAAGCCAACAACAACTCCTATAGTCTTAGACTCCAAGAAAACAGAATATTTGCATTTTAGATTTTATCAGTCTTCTCAAGATGCTTCCTACAGAACACACAAGCATGTCTAATGCCTACTCACAAGCTCTTAGGGAATTATTTATGCTCAAATTCAAAATGCATTAATGGAATCAGTATAAAATATGATAGATTGTCTTGGTTTTAAAAGACAAAGGTGTCTGCTAAGAAAGACAGGAGCCTCCCTTGGAAAAGAAAATGAAGCCCCCTCCCTCCAAATTATAATTTTGAAATTAAGAGGCTCCCAAGCAAAGATATGAGGATAGGAGCAACAGTTCTTTATTAGCAAGGAAAAAAAAAACTATAATAGGAATATTAAAATAAAATACAGTAGTGCACAACAAATATCAATAGAGTTAGGACACAACCTGACACCCTGTCAGTCAGATTGTTGGTAGCAGTCAGATTAAAATGGTGGCTACATTCCTCCTGGAGTGACAGATGTGATTCTGTTGAAGCAGCAATCCTCTAGAAGAGTGCAGTCCTCCTCCAAAGATCCAGTGGTAGTGTAGAAAGTCCCGCTCTTCCTCTGGGAATCCAGTGGAAAGAGAGGTACTATTGGTGTCCTGAGTCCCAGTTTTTATTCAGTTGGAAGTGCCAGGCTTCTCCTGCTAGTGGGTGGAGCATTTCACAATGAGATGATGTAATTTTATCAGTCACTCAATGGCCCATTAAACCAAATTACATCTTCCTGGAAAAGGGTGGGTGGTGGAAAAGATAAGAACACTGCCCCTCCTGGGATCAGCAGATGGTGACAGAATACACCCCCCCCCTCCCCTTGCCCCCTCCCACCCCGGTCACATCCTGCCTTACAA
>VWZN01020605.1:147462-182527 GCA_013396955.1 Regulus satrapa | reverse complement strand
TATATACTATATATTACTATAAAAAGCAAGCCTCATATGGAAAATAAAATTTTTTAAGTTACTGTCCAGAATTTGAAAGCATTTTACACCATTCTAACACACAGAAACTATTCACTGAGACATTATTTCTGTCTCCCAACTCTGTATCAATATTGATACTTTTTCCCCCACCGATTTTAAACAAAAAAACAAAAACAAACTAAACAAAACAAAAAAAGGAGGCTCTTTAAACTTAAAGAAAAATCAAACCCAGTAGTAAACTTAGAAGAATGATCAAGAAATTCAATTTTGCCTATTTAGTGTATAATTTTCATAATGTATTGGACAGTGGCCAATGAATTTCCAAGTACTACAATCAGATTCTCAAATTTCCATCTTGACATGAAGTTAGGCTCCCTTCAAATATCACTCCTTTTTCATGCACAGACACATCTGCTTTGCATGGTCTTACCAGCTTTGATCCTTCGCCCACTGAGAAGGCTTTTCAAAGAAGTAAGAGTTGCTTTCATTATATCTAATAATATTTTACTATTTGCTCACATGTTGCTTCTAAATATTTGAATTCCTTGAATAGCAGAGTCCCATTTCCTAAATATTCAATGTTTTCCTATAGTTTCTAAATGTTGTATCAAAAACCAAAACAATACAAAACAAAAAAACCCCAAAAAAAACAGGAAATAAAAAGTGCTTTTGCTAAAAAAATGCAAACAGATATAAACAAAAAGCAGTATAGATATTGTGTTGTGACACAAATAGGTACTTGTCCCCAGTATGTTTCTTCTTTTACTCTCTCTGCCTCCAGGAATGAGAGTTCTATGTTTCACAGCTTTAAGTTTAATCATATTGTATGTAAAAACAATACAATTTGTATTGGGGTCCTTTTAAATCAGCATAGAAAAAGGTTTGGGTTATTGACTACAAAAATAAAAAAGCCTTTCTCATGTCCTAAGTAGCAATTTAATAACTTAATTCAAGGAAATAACATTAAATGAAGATAATAAAATCTAATTTCCTAATTCTTCCACTGTTTTCCTTGCATTAGGATTGAATTAATCAGCCTAAGTCTATATACTCTCAAGCCATGAAAAGAACAGGATTCTAGGTCACAAATTATGTTAAAATTACTTTCAGATGTTGAACAAGTGTGCTGAAAATGTGCAAAGGAGATCTGGCTGCTGTGACAAGGAAAATGACTATTTTCTTGTTACAGGTATTCTAAAAACTGAAAATGAGAAATTGCTTACAATGTGCCTTTATTTAAAGGACCTTTACATTAATTATAATTTAAAGTAATTTTAAAACTATTTAAAATAGTTTAAAAAAATTATCAAATTGTGCTCTTTGGATTAACCTCTTTTTAACACTTTTTGGATGAACAGACTACTTGTGCTGTAGTATGCATAGGGTTTTTATATACAGAGTGATACTGTTACAACCTATGCTTAAGAAAAAAACAAAATTTCTTTGCCAATAAAATAACTAAACTGAATAACAATAAGAGATGGATCATTCACTTTTCAAAAATATAAGTGACTTGAATATCTGGCAAAAAGAAACTCAGCATGTGTTGTCTGTTGTGTTTCTGGGGGTCAGTATGATGTTCACTACAAAATGTTACAGAATTAATGAAGAATCATGGCTTCTAACAACATTTTAAATGTGTATTCTTAATCTTTTCAGTTATATTTTTAAATAATAAATGAATATAAAATGGAGTTTGTTTTGGAAACATGACATTGCAACTGTTATTAAGCATCCTTAAGTTAAAATTCATTTTGGTTACCATGCTATTTTAATGTACCTGTCTCCATCCCGAATACGCCTGAATTGTGTGCTTAACAGACACATCAAAGTTGGCCCCAGTCGACTGCCTGGAACTAAATCTTCCACCATTAGAGCAGGAAATAGGTCTATGTTCAGTGGGGAGCCATACAACCTACAAATTGAAAAATACAAATACTGAACAACAAAGATTTTATATTTACAAAATTATCAGTACATTGTGAAGCTAAGAGCAACAGATGCAAATAACTAACAGGAAAGAAAGGTTGTGATAGCACTATGTAATTTGTGAACAAGCTGTGGGTGTATACGCAAGAAATCCTGCAATGCAGGTTGTATACACCATGTGGGTCTGCATGTCTACCCTGCAGTTGTTTTTCTACTAGCAGCTTCTGATTTCTTATAACTGTTTCTTTTTTGCAGCTTCACTTTACTGTGCCTTTGTACACACTTTTTCTATTACTATAGCTGAGACTAATTCTCTGCCTTTAATTTTGAGCAAATAAGCTAGGGGTGGCAGGTAGATGCAGACAATTTCAAATAATGAATCCCTAAAGATTACTGGTAGTGAAGGGTGTCCACATGACAGTACAGTGGATAATATTGACATTTGTTTCACTGTACAAAATTAATGGAATTGAACACCTAAATACTTGCATGAAGTTGGCATTTAATATGGCCTTACACTGAAATAGCACTCGCATTTAACAGTATTTACAAAACTAGGCATTTCAAATTAATAATTTCATGAACACATACAGTATATATTACTGTATATATACTGTATATATTCTTACTGTTCATAGAGATGTAGAAGTAGAAATTATCTGCACATGGAAACTGTTAAGATCTATTTTCTAGTACTGATGGAAGTTTCTTAAAATATCCCTTTAAGTCTTTCTTAACAAATATCTTTTTCTAGATAAGACATTTAGCTATGTTTTTTGCATGCACATTCAGATAATGGACTTCTTCTTCACCTCAGGCTCACCTGCTAAGTTTCTCCCTGATTTCAGGATTCTTAATTTCATTTTTCAGATCTTCAAAAGTCTGAGCTGAAGAAAGATTACAGTAAACTCTAAAATCATGGTATGGAGGAATTCCATGATCTCTGCCTCTCTGAATATTCATAGCTGCCAGATCTAAAGCCACAGTACGTGCCATGGAGAAGAGTCTTTCTGTTAATTCTGTATTGAGTAATTGTGACGGGACACGCATCTTACCAGCAACACCAAAAAATCCCCTTAGAAGTGGATCAATGCCTCCTTCATTTACAATCCGAAATGGAGAGAAGAATGCCTTATGAAGAGGTAGATGGCCTTGTGGAATAGGTTCAAAGTTTTCATCCAGTCGGTACAGAAAAGGATTAATGAGTGTGTGACCAAACCTAAAAGCGGCAGTTGCAAACTCATTAGTTATGCCAGAATTAACACTGGGATCATAACCCTTATATTCGCCAAGCATCTTCATGCCTACCTCTCCAAAGATCTTAGGGAGCCAGTGGCTAAATGTTATGTGTTGCATTTCTGCACCAACAATTTTGCGTGTTTCATGATATATTGTGTCACCGTCCCAGTGCGGATTGAGTTTCAGTAGCTCTGTGGCAATTCTGTTGTGTTCTCTAAACCACAATGTGTGGATGCTGGTAAGACCCAACTGTTCGTTAGAGCGCTGGTCACCAGCTAAAAAGCAGGGTATTGGGCTCTCATTTTCATCTCTCATACATTCTGTTGGTGGACCAGTGGCAAAGGGAAGTAGGGGCTTGCCAGACCTCTGTACAATGCCCTGCCTCAGCAGACCCCTTTGACTCGCCAAGTCTCTGATTTCTAGTGCTTCATGGTCTGAACTGCCATACACATTGGACGCATCAATGTATGAAGTCAGCTGGTTAATCTGTTCTCGTGGGTACACAGAATTCATCAGGAGAGACGTCATGCCGCTTCCACAAACCGGACTGGAGCGTACGAAAAACATGCAGCGGGCACCGTTTCTAACTCTGGGATCATTTGGTGGTATCATGATTGAAAAGCACGGAGGATCATTTGTACAAACAGAACTGCAGTGCTGACCATCTGAAAACCTGGCCTCACTTAGCGCAGCCACGGTGAGGTCAAGGTCATGGTCAAGAAACTGACCCCACTGCATGAGCATGTGAGTGTACTGGTCGTCAGGAGTCACAGTTTCCGTCCCAATCAGAGTAGTTGAAACCAAGCGAGGCATTGGGAGTGCATAGCCATTAGAGAGTCTTCTGGGCTCAATTCCCCGAGGCAAATTAAATCCATTTTCATAGACTGACTTTAACAGACGTTCAAAAGCTGTCAGAGAAGCGCCCCACATGGGATGCTGAAGGTTGTTGCATGTTCCATCGTGTGTCCTGTACTTCTGGTGGAAGCACATATCTGAGCAGTTGTTCACTCGTCGATGGGCTGTACAGCCTGAAAGATTGGCTATCAGATTCAGGTACTGTGGGGATACAAGGTCATTATAGTGATAGCCTGAAAGACAAAGCAGAGAAAGAAAATAATCAGAGAATTCATAGACTCATGGTCCCCCCACAGATTAGGAATATATTTGAAATGCTATTTTACTTTTTATTTTGTTTTGCATTTCCCAAAAGATTAAATATCTCTATTTTTAGATAAGGACAGTAATAATCATATATGTATATTTGACTTTTAGGTTGTTTGAACAGCTTGACCATCACTAGGCCAGAAGGAAACTTTCTAAAATGCCAGTTCAAGTTTAAATTTCATTAAATGTCACAAAAGGAGCCTACTACTTCTTTAGTGACTTAGGAAAGCAGAGCTATTTCCAGAAATAAAAGCCTCCTATTGAGACAAATAGAACATTTTCCTCATGTTAGTAAAAGCATTTTTAAAAATTTCAGTAACACTTAAATGGACATAAAGACTTTAGCTTTTGAGACTTGCTCATTCACTCAACATTACCATCCTATTTTGCTTTATTACAGCAAATGCTGTAAATTTTAAGGAAAAAAAACAAAACCAGAAAAAAAAAACAAACAAAAAAACAACCAACCAAACAAACAAAAAAACCCCAAAATCCCAACAGCAATAGAGCCAAAAGTGAAATGATCACTAGGACAAATGCTGTGGAGTAACTCCTATTCACATCACCCTGGATGAGTTTCTATAGAAAAGTAGTGTTTGTGTAGTATTTGGCACAGATTTCCTCTGCAATCCATCCCATTCACCTCTGGGACTAAAACATACTTATTATTTTCCTGTATTTTTTTCTCCGTTCACAGAAAAAAATTACATACAAAATACATACTGTAATTCATTACAATTATGTTTTTAGAACTTCAAACTAAGATTATGTATTACATGATCTCTGTTGTGGTATGATGGCACGTGGAAGGACTAAAGACCATAAGGCCTCCCAGTAAAGTGCTGGCTGACTGCAAATAGTAGAAGAGTCAGCCTGTGTCCTTTCCTTGTTGCCTATTAGGAATCACTGTAAACGTGATTTTTTTCTTAGTAACACTCAGATATAATTTCAGGAGAAAAAATTCTGGCTACATACACATTATCAACTTTTGTAGACCAACAGAAATGTCTCAGTAAAGTGAAAATTTTTCTGCTGAGTAAGACATGCCTACTGTATTCAGGAGTAAGTTTCCTTCAGAGAATCTTTACTTTGTACTTCTGGACTGAATGTGGGCCTGGACCAAATTTTTCATTTAAATTGAAAAGAACTCACATTTCTCAAAACCATATTACAAATCATACCAATGCACAGTAAGTGGGAACAACTTCAAAAATGAGCCACTGATCAAAAGCAAAAGGCACACCATGAGTGACTAATGGATACAGAGTGTGGATGAATGAAGTTCCAGGATCCAGGAAGAAGTCCAGGAGGTGGAGTATTTGGCAGCATAGATGTACGTGTAGCTAACTAGGAGCCATTGTACACCACCATGGATCTTTATCTGGAAAGCTTTCAGTCAGGAACTAAACCAAACAAGCAGTATAAAGGCAAAAGGAAAAAAGGAAATGAATGGTACTATGCTCCCATAGGCTTGAGGAGTTCCCAGTATAATGGCAAACACTCAAAAAATATTAACTGAATGCAGTTTTACAAGAGGTCGGTATCGGTTAATTGCACACAGTTGGGAAATATTACTTTTAGTCCTGAGCTCAATCCCAGTGCACCTGCAAAGACAGCAGTCTTCATCTAAATTCAACACATAAATGTGTGCTAGGCCTAACTGACTGTCTGCCAACTTCCACAATGCAGGGCAACTGCAAACAAACTGCCTAAAGCCCAGCCTGGTCCTTGAAAGGGACTGGGTTGCTCACAGTTGCCCAGCTGGGACAGGACCTGTGCTCAGCCAGGGAAGCTGTTTTCTCAGCCTCAGGCTATGAGTACTCCACGTGGTTTACAAGTCAAAGCCAAGTTATCAGAGATTTAGTGCCGGAATTAGGCAAAGCTAACATGCTTATGTAGACATGCAGAAATTATTTTATGGGATATTCTATACTAGGAAAAAGAAAAACAAACCACAGAGCAAAACCTGTAAATGCCACTGGGTAATGTAGCAAAACACACTCTTTGAGGATATAACTGATAGCATATTAAAACATACTGGGCAGTTTAATTCTAGAAATATGCCCAGAAAATTTATCTCCTTTATAATTATACTCTACATTAAATGATTGTCATTAATTACGTAGTTCTTTGCTTATGATCATTATCCATTCAAATAAACATTTGTGGTTATCCTGATTGCCATTCCCACTTCTGAAATAAAATTGTGAGCAAAATTTGACCTAAAAAAAGTGAATCTTTTGGGTGGAATGACCTTGAGTACTAATTTAAAATAAAAGGTTCAGGTTCTCTCTTTAAATGTTGAAGTGGGATGTAATATCTCATGATGGATTAGATTTTGGCTTTCTGATGACTGTTGCTAATCCTTAATGACCTTTCACACTGTAGGCACTAATTTTGCTTCTGCTCTCTAAATGGCTGGGTACTGGGCATTTCCATTGCTTAGAAGCTGGCTAGCACAGTTCACATATTATCTTTTTTTTTCTTTTTTTTTTCTTTATTTTTTTTTTAGCAAGGAAGATATTCATGGGGTCACAGAAATATTGATTATAAGGGACCTCTTATCCAGACCCAGCTCCTGCTTGAAGCAGGGCTGTTTCCAGCACTGGATAGCTGTAAACCTGGTCTATCAGGCTTGAAAGGCAAAGTCTGAGACTCCTTTCTCAGACTTTCTGGATTAGTTGTTCCAGTGCTGCATTGGTATTCTGGTGAGAAACTATTTCCTAACATCTAATCTAAGCCTCCATTTAATGGCCATTCCCCTTGTTATACAGTCTGGCATTGTGGAGAAGAATTTGGCTCCATAGTCTTTCCTTGGGATACTCAAAGGTTTTGTAACCAAAAAAAAAAAAAAAGTCTCTGACTGGGAAACCATCACGTTTCACAACTGTTCCCAATGTAAAAGAGCTAAATAACACCTTTCATTTGGCTCTGCGTTTTGAAATAAAATGAAATAAGGACAAAAATTGCTATAAAAAATTAGAGTATTGGGCAATTTAAATGAAAACAGATTTATTTTACTATTCAAGTTTCCCTAAAATCCAGGTTTCTTTGGATTATGTAGGTCTGAAAAGCAAAATCTGGTTGCAGTACACAATTTCCAGTATCACAGAAAGTTGACTGATTTGTGTTTATTAACTAGTATCCATAAGCTTTAATGCCAGTATTTGGTAAATCTTACGTGTTTCAATATTATGAATCCAAGTCAACCAGTTCTCACACATGACATTTTATACATTGCTAATACTATATATTTAAGGCATATATATTCAATATTCTGGCATATGTGTCTAATCAAACAACCAAAGCAAAGAGGGTGGCTCTTATAAAACATCAGCCTTCAAATAAATGTGAGTAAGTTTTTATGGTAAACAATTCATCATTAATTATCTACTCAGCTCTAATAATGAGTAACAAGCCTCTGTCACTAACAAATGTGACAGTACACCACAAAGCTTGCTGTCTTTGGTCTTAAAAATACTTGCTAGTTCATGGTCAGTGTTAAAGTTTTCAGAAGTTACAATAAATACTCAATTATAAACATCAAAAAGAATGTAACAAGTAAAAGTATTTCCTCTAGATTGTCAGTGTAGTTTTTGGCTACGTCTCAAGTCTCAAGAGCTCTCCTAAAACTCTATCATTATTTCCAAATGCTTCAATCCTATGTTTCAAGCCTATCCGCACATATATATCTACACACACTAGCTGTATGCACTCCAGCTGGACTTCATGAGTTTGACTGGAATCCAATACCTAAAAGGCAGAAATTAAACCTCATGCCTTTTTTTTTTTTTTTTGCGAGTTATAAAAAGCAACAAGAACTGTATTCCTCATTACATCATGTCAGTGTTAAAAAAAGCAATTAGCTTAGTTTGACACTCATTTATAAAGCAGCAAATAATTTTTTGGATACTATTGTGTTACATGCAGAAACCTTGGTTTGTAAGGTATACAAATCCTTCTTGTTACATCATCTTTTCTCCTTGCCAAGGCATGCTGATATTAAATATCTTTTCTTAAAGAAACAGGAACAAAATACTGCTTATTTTTAACACACAACAGGGCAGTCTGTTCTGCTATGAGACAATAGTCCTAATAAATTAAAACACAGAGAATTAACAAGCATAACATTACATTAGATTTTGCACTTCCATTATACAATAAGATATAAGTTTGACCAGCAGAGGAATCAGAACCTGAACCTTTTCCTAATATGTCAATGTGAGAAAAAACACTCCAGTTGGAGAGCTCAGAGTTAAATAGTGAATAATGTGCAAACCAAGGACAGAACTTGATAAAGTTTTGTGAAGTCAAATACTTCAATGATTTCAAGGTAATGACTCTGCAGTCATTAGACTCTGCAAACCTCAGAAAATTAATGTACTTCAGAACCTCAGAAAATTCATAATATACCTCTTCTGAAGTATAAGGACTTAAAAAGACACGTCAAAACAGAAAAAATAAGGAAAGAATACTGACTTGTTCCATTCAGGTCAACCATTAGACCATCCTGTACATGATCTTGAATAAGCTGTAAGGTCCTTTCAAATATTTCCCCAGCTCTTGCTTGCTCAACAGTGT
The DNA here is from genome assembly GCA_013396955.1 of Regulus satrapa. Classification (NCBI taxonomy): domain Eukaryota; kingdom Metazoa; phylum Chordata; class Aves; order Passeriformes; family Regulidae; genus Regulus; species Regulus satrapa. The sequence goes on along the minus strand of VWZN01020605.1, from coordinate 173,593 downwards.
ATGGGTCCCTCGGGTATCGAAATAAGGCTAGCAAATCATTTGGAGAACGAGGACGACTGATAGATAATTTAGAAAAAAATAGTAAGTGTACACAAGAGTTACAAAGCAACGATACTACATAAATCATGTAAATGTTCAGCAACGTGATTAGTACATACCTTGGTTACTCATCTCAAAATGGAAAGCAAACCAAGAAGAAAAAGAAATCAATAACATAATAAAAATTTAAATATTTAGTAGCAATTAAATATTTAGCAGCATTTTAATACATATTATCTCAGCAGAAGAACTGCTGCAGTGAACAGAGATCTTAGCAGGAGTGTATAAACAACAGGAATCCTTACATGCTAAATTGTTAGTATTCTCAGAAACAACCAGACACTAATGATACCTTTTAAGTAATAAATGGTTTCTTGTTTAATTATTTCTAGTATATACAAAATTAATTCTGACTTCTCAATTAAAAACAATAAAAAAAAAAGAAAAAAAAAAAAGAGATACCTGTCAAACAGATGTGTACGTGTTGAATTTATTGCTCTGTCAACAGTTGCAATTGCTTCCACAATTGATGTTTGTACAAAAGGATCTCCATTTCGGCTGACGTTAGGAACTAGAGAAAAAGGAATTCACATGTTATGGCAAAAATGGCCACACACAAAAAGATACTTCCATAAAACAGAGTCTAGACACGACATCATTTCAGTTCTACAAAGTAAACCCTTGTTCTTTAAATGTTAGTTAATCCAAATAAAAAATTCTTAACCATTTTGGAATTCCATCAAGGCATATTAAACTAGAACAAAATTAATTTAAAACAGAAGTTAACCTAAGCTTAAAAGTCATCTAGCTCATAACTCAAAACCAAGATAAAGTTAAATGTTTAGCTGTCCTTTTATTAGACCTACAATTTCAAATGCAGATTATAATTTTTTTTTTTTTTCTGGTGTATTATGAGGTTTCAGGTGCTGGTATCAAGAGCCTGACCTATACCCACTAAAATCAATGCAGATTTCCCCTTTGATTTCATCTAGTTCTGAATTAGTATTGAATTCAATGTAAGAACTTAAAGGGCTTACAGGAATATGTTGCAAGTTGTGCATAATAAACATAATTTACTTAATAGAATGAACATAAATTAACATTGTTCTTCTCCTGATCTTAGTATAATAAGCAATACAAAATATTTTTAAAGCATAGTAAATATTTTTTCTAAATTTAATTACTATTTTGTTTCCTACTTTAAAATTATCTTCTTAATACTAGGTTAAAACTCAAATGCTTAAATGTTGTTTAAAACAACTGTACAGAACACTGGGAACCAAATAATGCATAGGCCATTTTATACAGTGCTTACTTGCAGCTTGATGTTTGTACAAACTATGTAGGACTAACAACCTTCCTTTCAGTCTAAACTAAGAACTACCATATCCAGGGGCAACAGCTAACAATTTCCAGAGTGTGTTTAGATTGGAGAAGTCACACAGGAAGAACGCTAAAGTAGGGAAAAAGTCCAAAGCAAATATACTAGAATAAAATCAGCAGATGTACTAAATCATCTGACATAAAAACTGTTGTTTACAAGTTTTTCATTACTTTTTTTTTTTCTTTCCCTAGGCAACTTTCCATTATTCCTTTCTAAGTGGCAGCTTAAATCGTGTCTACATGAGTTTCATAGTCTAGACCCACTTAATCAAACGTAACCTTCTATATCATCAAATAAAACAGTCCCTGGAGCTCTATAGCTGCAGATGCAACCCCTTTCTGTGCCCTGAGGCCAGTCTCAGGCATTTGGCAATATATACCCAGCATCCAAAATCAGCTGACCCTTTCCACACTGCCTCAGGGCAATAGTCCCTGATCTGTCCTAATTACCAACTGCCCTTGCTTCACAGCTTCATTTTCAATACCAACCATAGAGAAACACTACCAGAATAAGCTACTTATTTCAGGAAGAAATGTCATTTACAGGTTCAAATTTTAAATTTTAGTTGTTTAAGAGAGTCTGTGTCCCTTGAATGACCTGAAGAGTGCAAAATTGCAGTCTGTTAAAATCCAGTGGCTGGTTCCTTCCAGTGTGGTCTACATTCGATGTAAACTTGGTGTTTACTTGCAGGGCTATCTTTCTGATCAATGGTATACATGGGCTGAATTATAAACTTTGGTCAGATGTTAATTATCCTGTACTTGATTTTTGTTTAGACTATTTATTGCTAGCAGTTCTTTTTTTAGACTGATAAATGTTAGAAATAAAGCTCCTTGTAAGAGTATCCCACAATACTTTTTTTTCTAAATTTGGGCAGGGAGGGGCAATGGCTTTTACAAAACAATGGAAAAGGACAGAAGAGATTAGCTAAAGAAACTAATCTTTAAAACATTATCCAAAACAGCCAGCAAAACCTATTCCCAGCTTCTATACACTTGCTTTTATTTAGTCTCAATTTTAGGAAAGTGTTTTGTTTTAGGAATACTCATAAAACATTGCCCTGTTTAAATGAAATCATGACATAAAGTTTTTAGGCATTTCTGGCTATGCCATTATAAATACTAACTACAAAGCAATTAATCAATACTTATAATCTATCCACTTGTCCTCCTTCTTCCTCTGAGAGTATCAGTTTTTAAAGCAGCCATAGCCAAACAGGATCTCATGTCCCACTAGTCTGAAGGAGAAATTTCATTTACATTTTCAGATGGAATGCAGATTAATTAAGTGTAGTTTCACTAATTTTACATTTATTTATGCTACAGTTTAGGAGAAAGTAACCCACATTACTATTATTTACTGCAAATCAGTAGTTTTGTAATTTTCTGATTTCAGCAGATGAGAATGATCAATTTACACCTGTACTGAGTGAATGTAACTAATTTCCACTGGGGTTTTATTTCAACTCATGGTTTCATTTTTCAGCACTTTTAAGTGACTTGAGAACCAACTAATCTTTCTTAAACAAAAATGGTCTTTTGCTATGCATCTTCAGAGTAGCCAGATTAACTGATTTTCATACTTTCTTTCCTTTACTGACTTCATACATGTAGATTGAAATTTATTACTCAGTGATTCCTAGTCCTACAATTTTCCTCTCCTGAATAATCTTTACATATTAAAGAAATATTTTTCATAAAGAAAGTATAGATTAAAAGTCTACTAAAAGCAACCTAAGACATGTAACATCATAGTTATATTGATACCATGTGATTGATACCATGGCAAACAATACAGTAGAAAAAATCACTGATACATCTTTATCAATTAATTAAAGAAAATACAGATCAACCCAAATAACACTGGGAAAAAATATCCAATATATTGAAGATATCTTCACACCAATCATTAAAATACCAAAGAAATCACTGTTCTATACTAATTTTTGAAGGTACAAAAATATTGTCTTATATTCCCTACTGAGAGACAGAAAACACAGATATTTTTATTTTATTTTCCATCAAAATTAAAGTGAAAAATCAGCAGTTTTAGTCAATAAGTAATGTTGGTTAATTATGGTTAATGTTGGTTAAGTACCATTAATCTTCGTAGCAAAGTTATTTCCTTAGCCTCTTTTGCTGCTTTATTGCAATTTATTACATAGTAATAATTGATAACTATTATTTGTCATTATTACTTTCAAATAATTAGACAAGATCAAATATTCTCATTTTATTTCCGCTTTCTCTTTTAGCTTCTTAAGGTCTGTATGACTTTCCTGAGCTGTTTTGCAAGAGCTGTAGCCTACTTTTCAAAAAAAGTTGCATGTCACTTTGAAAATGCCAGAAGACTTTCATCAAGTTATTTCTAAAAATTATACTGGGTATTTGACTAGCAAATTCTAAAAGCTCTAAATAACTTCTCAAGAAGAAAGCTGAAAGATTAACTTGAATCCAAAGCATAGCTGGTTTTCGAGCTTAACAATTAAGAGATATTCCTATTGCGACATTACCATTTTGCTAAAATATGGGGGAAAAAAAGAAACAATCATGGGAGGAACATAGAAATATTAATAAAATAACTAATTTCGTATTTTGACAACTTTTTCATCTTACATGTTAGACAATAAGGACAAAACTAGCAATCTAAGTCACAGTCGTGTATCTTACCATTGACACTAAGCACCATACTAACAGAGGAGTATCCGATGGTGTTGCGGGCGACGCATTCATAGCGACCTTCATCGGCTGTGCCAACGTCGCGGATGGTGAGAAACCCCTCGGGGCTAACATGAAATTTTCCACTCTCTGTTACCTGCACTCCATCCTGCAGGAAAGCCCAAAGTTCACTTATTCAAAACACACTTTTTTTCATACATGATTTTTTTTTTTTTGCCATCTTTTCCTCTTCTACTTTAATTTCTAATTTTATATTTCTATTTTGTATGCCAAGTTCACAGTCAGATAGTTTTACAAAGCTTTTATTAAAAAGTCACATGTACTTCTAAATTTTACAGTGTATTTCTTTCCTTTTAAAATTACTCATTATTACAAATCAAAGTATTTTAATAGGCTTTCACCTCATGAAATCTAAGACCCAAAAATAAGATAATGCCACTTGAGAACATACATATTTTACTTTTCTCAAAATTAACCAACTGAAATAGATCTCAAGACCTTTACATATATCAGTCCTTCATGCACTACATATTTAGAAGATATTTAAGGGTCAATAAAGTAAATTTCTAATACTCACTAACTGAAGAGAAAAATATAATCAGAAAAGTTGGATATCAATATTAGCAACTCATTAATTCACTGGTAACTCTGCTAATACTCTATAGTTTGATACAGCAATTATTACATCAATGGAAATCAAAGCCACAAAGAGGTACGAGAAAGTTACCAAAGCCTGTCCTGGTTGGTCTCAACCTAGCAGTAGCAAACGGCTCCAATACAGCACTTCTTATTGTTTTATATCTATAACATCATTAAACGTGTGAATGTTAGTAGGATATTCACACAGAACTGTCACTAAATACAGACCTTTTCAGGCATACATTATGAATTTTAGCAGGTCTGCACAAAAATTTGCATAACTACATATGTATATTTATCTATGTAAAATTCAATTTAGTGCTCTGTTTTAAATATTTACTGATTGGACTTTGGGTAATGTTTTCAGACACCACAGGAAGCAATAATTTGACAATGTGCACTTTCAATAATTAATTATGAAGAGAAAGAAGCCTTTCTGAAATAGCTGAATAGGTAGTACCTTATTCCATGTAATGACTGGCTCTGGCTCTCCTTGAGCACTGCATGGGATCTGCACATTTGTGCCAACCTCCACCGTCATGTCACTGGGAACACTGGCAAATACAGGAGTCACTGAAAAAGCCAAATGATACACTGATAAAGTATGAAATACAACTTGTGCAGAAGACGACCAAAAAATAGGTCAGCACTCTGTTTTTATCAGTTACTGAACATTTCTTAATCTATTACATGATTCCATCTGCAGGCTTTTAGTTGCTTATAACTTCATTTTAGTAATTAAATTCCTTTTTCCATGAAGAAACTAGCTTCCCATGGTGTGGATGGGTATTCCTGGATTAAAAACTGGCTGGATGGTCAGGCCCAGAGACAGTAGTGAAGAGAGTTACATCCAGTTGGTCAGTCACAAGTGGTGTTCCCCAGGCTCAGTATTGGGACCAGCCCTATTTAATATTCTCATCAATAACCTGGATGAGGGGACCAAGTGCATCTTAAGTAAGGTCATAGACAACACCAAGTTGGGAGGGAGTGTTGATCTGCTGGAGAGTAGAGAGGCTCTGCAGAAGGAGCTGGACAGCTGAATAGATGGGCTGAGGCCAATGTATGAGGTACAACATGGCCAAGAGCCAGATCCTGCCCTTGGATCACAACAACCTCCTGCAGTGCTGCAGGCTGAGGGCAGAGCAGCTGGAAAGCTGCCCAGAGGAAAAGGACCTGGAGGTGCTGGTTGACAGCAGCTGAACACGAGCCAGTGTGTGCCCAGGTGGCTAAAAGGCCAATGGCATATTGTCCTGTATCAGCAATAGTGTGGGCAGCAGGACCAGAGCAGTGACCATCTTCCTGTACTCAGCAGTGGTGACACTACACCTCAAATCCTGTGTCCAGTTGTGCACCCCTCACATGCAGTGCTGGAGCATGTCCAGAGAAGGGCTGGTAACAAGTGACAGGACAAGAGGAAATGGCCTTAATCTAAACGTCACAGGAGGTTTAGTTCAGAAATAGGGAAAAAATTTTGCATAGAAAGGGCTGCGAAGCACTGGAAGAGACTCTTTAGGAAAGTTGTAGAGTCAGCATCCCTGCAAGTGTTCAAAAAATGTGTGGATATGGCACTTAAGGACATGGTTTAATGATGAACATGGTGGTAGTGATACATTGACAGTTGGATTTGATAAAAGGTCTTTTCCAGCCTTAATGATTCTATGACCTTATTCCTGATGTCTGCTTCAGGATGATTTTAAAATACTCTTAACTTGTAACTATAGGCTAGTAGTTGCTGAAACCTCTTAAATTCCATGAACTTAGAGCTCTGAAAAATATTTCTGTTAATAGCTAAATCTGTACAAAGTCATCAAGACGAATATTGCATTAACTTCTCTCATCTTTTTGTTTGTTAATTTTTTTAAGTAGCAATGACTGAAATTTCTTAGATGACAAAAGCAAAACCTTTGACAACTCATTCACCTGAGTCTCTCAGCCTGACTTGCTGAGGCACTGAGTCTTGACAGAGCTTCTACCTCCTTGACATCTATGAGTCTCAGTCCTCGAAACATCAAAAAATAACCTTCAACTCTAAGGACAGAGTACACTGTTACCTAAATCCACTGTGAATAAAATTAATGTGTTTTTAAACTCTTATTTTCTTCAAATCCAAATTGACACCTGGCACTCGAGGGATCATAAGCACATACAATATTATAAAAACATTAAGAATTCTATTTAATAATTCATGAACACTGATTTAACCATCATGACCAATGAGGAGACATTCCTCAGATTAACAGTCCTTTTTGATAGAAGCCCGGAGGAAAAAAAAAAAAAAAGTCTTCTTGCACATTGAAAACAGCATTGCAAATAATCTGTGGAGGGCTCCAATGTCAGGCTACATATTCAGCCTTGAATCTTTGATTTGCTATCGTTTGGTCACTGAACTTTGTGACCTGAGTTGCACAAAAATTGTATTATTAAACTCTACTCAAGTCCAGTGAAATTTAATGCAGCTGGAAAGCTATAAAACTTTTTAAAGCTGATACTTGTTTGATATCACTTTAATAAACACTTTATATAGGTTTAAGAAAATCATCTCAATTGTGACAAATCCAGCTCCTAATACTAGTCTTAACTAAGAAAAATCAACAGAATTTTTTTCTGACAAACTTCTAAGCTCATTTGAATTATTTTATTAATATAAAGTTTTTAATTAGGCCAATAAAAACATGCTTTGAATGTTTTATCTCCTTGAATTCAGTTAAACATCAAAGTACTTAAATAAAATATGAATGTTAATATGATTATAATTTATCCTAGAAGTATACTTAGAATTTAATTGAAAAAAAAAAAAAAACAAACCCAAAAACACCATAAAACTGAAGTTTGGGGTTGGTGTTTTAGGACTTTCTTTTGTGTTAGTTTATTTCACAATGAATGACTTTTCTTTGTGAAGCTCATTCTGCTTCTGTAAAATAAAGTGTTCTGTTTCTGGACATAAAACATTATGTTAATATATAACAATGCATAGTGGTCCTCAAAGCAAACCCCCATTTTTACAAAAAAAAAAGTCATTTAGATAAACCTCTTTCCCAGAAGACAGACTGTTCTAAAGGAATGATACCCTGCACAAATACTGGTAAGTATCTAGACACGTTATTTATTGGAAACCACCTGGCATCTAAAAGCGGATAAACTCAGAAACAATCACACATGGTACTGCGTATTTCAGTGTAAGCTTAAATATTTCCTTTTTCTTTTTTTTTTTCTTTCCAGCAGCTGTAGGTGGGCTGTACCTCTAGGCTGTACAGTCAGGTACACAACGATTCGCTGAGATCCGATAATGTTCACAGCTTGGCATTCATACTGTCCCTGGTCATGCAGAGCAACCCTGGAAATCCTCAGCGTTCCGGAGGACAGAACTAAGTGTCTTCTGTCAACAGACAACTGGCCTCCTGAAACACACAGCAACACCATTTGCTCTTTAAAGCAACAAAGTCCCTTTGTGTCAGGAAAAGGAAAACCCAGAAGGGTTTGAATTTGGTAAAACATTGGAAAATATTAAAGTTTCTTAAAAACAAACAAACAAAAAAGCAAACAAGAAAAGGTTTTAAACCTTTATTCCTAAGAAGATAAATAAGAAAATCAAATAATATGCACACAATCATAATTCTGATCTCTTCTCTGTTTGTGGTAGAAATAAGTATTTTCATTTAAGGAGCATGCTAAAGCATTCAAATGAGAAGGCATAAAAACACCAACACATGTTACTGTTCATGTCATATTACTGTCATATGTGTAAGACACCATTTATCTCATTTGCCACAGAAAAATACACATGGCCCTGAAAAATATGGAATATAAAAAAAACGAAAGCACATCACTGTCTGTACCCTATCCTTCCTTTCTGGACATTTCATTTGATTGGAGCAGTCTAAGTAGAGGGAGAAACAGGGATGTTAGCAGCATCAAAATTATGAACAGTTTGTTAAGAAACTGCTTTATGTACCTTAGTTTAGAATTTCCTAGGAGTTACTTAGCCGGCCAGAGTTTTTTCACTCAAATCGACTGCAATTTTTGCTTACCAATACAACATGCGCTACAATATTTCTTCCTGTTGGATTTGGCTTAATGCTGTTAGAGGCATAATTTGATAAAACAGTCAGCAGAGCACACAGCGTTGTTTCTATCACTGGGCATTAAGTGACAGAGATGCTGGTACACTGATGCCATCACAGGCTGGACTGTTCTGGTTTCTGAAGAGAGCACATACCACCTAATTTCAGACCTCCTGTTAATGACAGCCATCTCCATTTCTTCTGCAGTACAACAACAGTGATTCTGCTACATGTAATTTGCCTCACATCTCTTAAATGTTTATTATTAGGAATCTATTATGGACACATATGTTTTAGTGACTCTTTTTTACTGAATAATGAAAAATACTTGGGCAGCTAGCTCCTGTGGGACACCCTGCCTTTCCCAGCTAAAGGAGAAAGAGATGAACTCCATTTCCTTTAGAGACTCAAGCATCTAAATAAATAAATGCAGTTCCTTTCAATAGAGAAGTGATTCCAATATGACTGCTAAACTATCTTAGTAGTTTAAAAATATGAATGGAACACACTTACCTCCTTTAGTCCAGGCAATAACAGGCTGGGGATAACCTTGTGCCTCACAAGGGAAGTCAACAGTTTGTCCCTCAATCACTGTTTTGTCTTGTGGAGTGACAGTAAAGTGAGGTAGAGCTACAGAAGAGGAAATAAAGCCATTAAAAAAAAATGGAAAATGCATTACTAAATTACATACTATTTCTTGTGTAAGCTGAAATAGCTCATATTGGTGGGAAGAGAGATGCTAATGGAATTCTTTTATACTGTGACCTCTAAAGAGAGAAGAGAGTTAGGACAGCCACTCATGCAAAAGGAACATCTTTCTCCCAACCTGGCCCTGATGTCAGTGAAGGCATCAAGGGATCTGCTTTCATAGATTCAAAATAAGAGGTGCAGTAAGACTTGTAGAATCAAACAGAGTCTTCCCCAGATTAAAAATACTATCTTTTTCTCTCAAAACTTGCCAATTAAATTATGAAGAAAATGAAATTAAATGTAATGAAAACCTTCTTGAGCTGCTTGTTTTCTTCCATGAAAGCAATGAGTGGAGTGTGGGCCAGATTCTGCAGTAACACTGTTCACTATCAGTGTGAGAAGTATTTCTTCAGTTCTCTGAACACAATTATTCACTGGTACATAATAAGCAAAACCCACATAGACAAGTTTTTTTGTGTAGCTTCAGAACTCATTAAGAAGGCATTTGCAATCTTAACTGTTTGCCAATTAAAGATTTTAACATGAGAACAAAAGCAAACACATTTAAAGGTTACTTCAATTACTTTGGAAATAAAAGACAAATTCTAATCTTTAGCATTGCTAACTGTTATAAAAAATATTTAATAATTCAAAATTTTGACACTGCTTGTTTGTTTCTCCATGCAAACCCAACATAGGAAGTTAACATTTGAAAACATTAAACTTCTGATAATAAACAACGAAATGTAATTTTCAGGGCAATAGTATAAAATATCTTACTCTGTTTGAAATGTATAGCAACGTCCTATGGACTATGATAGTGTAATTAGAAGTAAAAACTCCTATGTTTTTATTTCAGCTCTGTCAACTCAGAAGAAAAGACAAATCCACACAATTTCAAGTACTGTGTCTCTCCTGGTTTAACATTATTTACCTTGGACTATGATGTAGGCAGTTGCGTGGATGTTATCTATGCTGTTAGTTGCAAAACAGGTGTACTCGCCACTGTCCTCCTGCTTTACATTTTGTATATAAAGTCCTCCTGATGGAGTTATTGTGACGCGAGGGTCATTTGGTAGCGGGGTTCTGTCGCCTTTGGTCCAGGTAATTCGCGGCTGAGGGTGCCCAGTTGCACTGCATTCCAAAGTAACACTCTCTCCAACCAGCACTTCAGTATTTTGTGGGTGAATCACAAAACTTGGCCGGGCTGTCAGAAAAGAGCAATGCCTAAATGCAACTTTTAGTTTGCACAGCTCCAATTTAGACAAATATAGTCTATAACTGGGGACACTTGGGGGGGTTTAATAGCTGTGTTCCAACATATCTCTACTCATGGCACAAACTCTGTCTTGCTTTGAGTCTAATCTAACTGCAGACATCAATAGATAAAAACAAAAGCTCATAACTGCTTTGATTTTTTTTTTTTTTCCTAACTACCACTAAAACAATTTTCAAACACTTTGCTCTCCTATGCTGATCTTTATAAAGTCTCTTCAGAGACAAGGACATTGACAAAACACAAACAGCCTAAAAATTACTCTAAGTGCACAAAAGCCAAAACTGATTAAGCTACATTTTAAGTAACTTTTCTCAAGCACATGAGTAATTTGCAGTGACATTTTAAGTTTACCTGATGCAAAACAAAATGTTCTCACAGCAAAGTCTGTGTTTTGAAAACATTACAGTCCTGGACAGGAATTTAGTCCTTGCAAACATGAGGCCTCAGCTAGACAGAGCTAAAAGGTTCTTGAGCAAGGATGGCTGCACAGGGTGCACTGAAGCTCCCATGGGCGGCCTGTTCAGCATTTTGTGGTTTTTTGGTATCCAGAGAAAATGTTACTGCATTAAGCAATGTTGCAATGTAAAGCCTCTTTTCCTAACCCTTCTACAGCCTACAAGACTATTATCTAAACTGCATACTACAGTAAACATATCAATTAACCTGCTGAGTTGCATTTTTGTTCTAGGGATATTATAGCTTCATGCTCTAGTTATTAGTATGCCCAAGCCCAACAAATCTATATGTCAAGTGCCTAAGCATTTTAATTTTTAACAATCTTATTATCAAAACAACTCTCTACCTGAATGCAAAATTCAGAGTTAATCTTCTTTACCTGGTGACTCGAAGTATCTAAGAGTAACTTCCTGAGTTTTCACTTCTCCAGCGACATTTTTTGCCATGCATTGGTAAATGCCTTGGTCTGTTTCTTGAGTGTTCTGAATCATCAACGTGCCATCATCTAGCAAGTTTAGACGGGAATCTTCTTTCATACTGAGCTCATTACTGAGAAGAAAAGGATCTGCTAGAGTTAAACCTTTAAATCACAAGTGCAGAAAAACACGAAATAATAAAACCCAGGAGATTAATTAACCAAAATAACTTGTGGGCAAAAGAAAGTTTTACTTTGTTAAAAATAATGGAACTTTAAATTTTCTTCTCCAGATAAGAAGAGGAAAAATAAGTCATTAATCTATTTTGCTTATGCAAGTATTACATCTTCAAAATGAAAAGCTAAAATAATTTTATGAGGAATAGCTTACAGGGAAAAAACAGTAAACAAATACACATAACTGGTCTTTAAAAGGCTTTTCTAGTTGGCCCAACAATTAAAAGTGCTTCCAGTGGAAGTATGTCATGCAAGTTCAATATTCAAGATATTTCCTACTAGGAGAGAGGTTAGTTGCTATGAAACCATCTTTGTGCCAGACTCTGCCTGGATTATTCAAGGAACACTAATGAACCTGATTATAATTTCTACTGGTTTAAAATATAAGTTAAGGCCAGGTCTTTAGGTTTAGGTCATGGATGACCTTTTGTGTAACCCTACAAAGTCCTAAGGGGTTTTATTTAAGGAACTGTTTCTCAGTCCAACCCTCACTACATGATGAAGAAAGCACAGAGGAGGGATGAGATCGCACCTCTCACGTACAAAACCCAGCCTACTGATCTACTCAACATCCTGCTCAACAGGTTGATGGCTTCTGACTGAAATTTTGCCCATATTCAACTACCTTGCAAAGAGCTTTGCTCTCATTAAAGCAGCCAGGAAGCAAGCCAGAGTCAATAATCACTCACCCCAAGCTCAGTTTTCTTCTTAAAACTCATATGTGTTTTAATGTATTCTGAATACATTTTCTTTGCATATTATAAATACATGAGCCAGAGAAAAAATTAAAGAAATAATTATGCCATTCAAGTACAAGGCTCTGTTCTTGACATACTCCATAAATGCTGTAAATTTGCTGCATGGGGGGGTTCTCACTGACATCAGCAGAAAGATATAGAACCAGGACTCTAAACCATGCCATTTCACCAGCAACTAACAAACTAAAATGCTTTCTATAAACTGTAAGGGACTTTATGTTCCAGGTCAGGTTCTCCATTTGCATAAGACATTATTAAGCCAAAGTGTGAATCACTGATGGTAAATTCACAGCTCATGTGTCCATTGTAAGTTCACACAGTTTAAAGAGGTGATGTGCTGGCACAGGGCTGGTTCAGCTCTGCTGTGCCCAGGGCAGTTGGAGGGAGCCATGCTCTGGACAGAGCCTGAGCAGCCACTCTGCAGCAGGCTGGCCCTTGGGCTGCTGAGAGATAGTCCTCCTTTACAGAACCTTCCCCCATCTTCTAAGTGATGAGGGAGAGATGCAGGTGGCTGCCCAGACAATTTGTGCTATCTCCACCCTTAGAGGTTTTAAAGATCCCTCTGGATAAAACAACCTGATATAATCCTACTCTGAGCAGAAGGCTGCACTGGAGACCTCCTCCAACCTGAATTACACTACAGTCTTATGACTTTCCTGCTCTCCATGTACCAGTTTGAGGAGGCTGGATGTCTCTCTCCTCTCCTGGGACAGAGCTATACCTTGGAGGCAAGCTACTTCTGAGGGGCTAGGGCTCCAGAAAGAGTTCTCTGAAATTTTAATTGTATCTAGCTAGAGTCCTTAATAAAAAGTATCTTTTGCTCTGCCCCAAAACATATGCAAATGCTAAGCAATCCACAGACTCTACATGCAACATGTCCACAGTGGATTGCCTGGTATTCATATAAAAATTATTTAGTATTACAGGTTTGAGGAGTTTTGCAGGTATACTACAGCTGAACATCTTACAAACAGCACTAGAGTAATAATACTTGCTAGTTACCAGCCCTTAAATGTTCAGAATTCCTAATAAAAAACATATGGGCTATTTCATATATTACCATATACAGCACATGGATATGTACCTAGAAATGTACACACACACACACACAGAGGCAAATGAATTCACATCCAGTTTCTCTCTTCCTCTTTTAAACTTACTTGTTTCGAAGCCAGATAATTTCTGGTTTAGGATTGCCTTCAGCCCTGCAAGTGAAGTACACTGTATTCCCTGAGGTAACGTCCACATCCTGAGGCTCTGATGTAATCCTTGGCCTCTCTGTATCAACAATAAAACATACAAAGAACTGTTATTTATTTTAAAACTACTAAAAATTGGCAAAAAATATTTCCACACATCTTGGAAAAAAAAAAAATTCACAAATGTTACGATTTAAAATATGTATATGCTTAGTCAAGATTAAATGCACTTTTCCCTGAGCAAAAGTGACTGTGGGATTTATGACCTCCTTCATTGTTCCTTAGGACCTTTCAGCAGACTGGAAATAGATTGTGCAAATTTGCATCAGGTTCTAAAGCATCTGTTTTATTTATTTGAACAGAGACTCAAATTGCCTATGAAGGAAAAAACTTTAAAGCAGCAAGCACAAGTGCCATTTAAAATAACTTCCTCTAGATAAGTATCAGTGCCTAACCTGCCTCACAGAATAATTTATACAGCTTGCTTCTTGCAGCTTCCATATCCAGGCTCCTTAGATGTGCAAAGAGCTGGTAAGATGCTTCATTTTTTTTGTGCATTATTCTTGCACCAAAATCACTTTGTACTATCTTTTTCAAGAACCTTGTAGATGCTTATGGTCACAGTTCTCATGATCAGAATTAGATCCAAGACACAAACAAAAGGACAATTTACTTATTTGATACCTTGGCTTCATTACATGGGTGGGCAGGCAAATGCCCATATCTTGATAAGAAATCTGCATTTTTATTTCAGAACACTAGAAGTACTGGGCCAAGTCCCAGGGTGTCTACGGGGCCAAACTTTTGGACCCCTAGGGTGAAAGAACACAGACAGAAGGATTATAAACGTGCTTGTCCATTAATCCCCAGTGGCAAAGGATTTCAGTGCCTGTGTGGGGCACTCCTTGTAATTATAGCCGAATTAAAAAAAAAAAAAAAAAAAAAAAAAAAAAAAAAAAAAAAAAAAAAAAGGCGCCCANAAAAAAAAAAAAATAAAAAATCCGTGGCCCAACACCAATTCCTACATCAAACAAAATTTTAAAGGCAAGAACTTTGTCATGAGGAGCATCTTTCTTTCCTTTCCCTCATATAGAAAGGAATAAATGGCACCAAATAATATTAATGCAACACCACAGACCCTAGTTGACAATCCTGTTATGATCAGAACAGAAATATAAAGGGGAAGCATAAACTCCTTCAGGATAATCACCTTCAGTTCTTCAAGGAGAAATTTCAAACATGGTTATATTTGTTTCATCAAAGATAGGCTGAAGGGTAAAAGCAATCAATTCTGTCAGAAGCACACAAAACCAGAAAAGGAACACAAAGAGATTTCTAGAAATAACCAATATTAACCAGAGGTGGTCAATGTTAATAAACAGAACAATAAATTCTAACTCCCCCCAAAAATAAAGTTTAGGTACACGGCCCCCATTAAACAAGCCATCAGAAAGTGGCAAACCCACCACAGTTCAGTTCTTCTGGTGTTATCGTGGCCACTGATCTTCCCTGGATCCTTCGTGGATACTCACAGGTAGCTGCTGCTTGAGCATTACCCGACTCCGCGTAGGTCTTCAGCAGCTCCGCCAGCCACAGGATTTCACAGTCGCAGTGAAGAGCGTTTGAGTCCAAACGCCTGCACAAAACAAGGAGCAGCCACAGCTCTGTTAGCAAGCCTCAGCTATTTTGCTAGGATCAACACCGTTCTGTAAATGGAGCAATGCCTTTATCTGTGAATACAGACAACAGCCAACATGCAATACAGGTGATGGTTACTTGCTTATAGGCTTTCTGGCAGTTTTTATTAGAAGAATGTGCATTATTTTTACTGCCCAAAGAACAATCTATATAAATTATTTAGTCTATAAAACAATGGTTACAATCCCAATATATGAAATACATTTTAGTCAGAAACTAAAGAAAATAGATATAAAACAGTATACTTAGTCTATGCACATAAACAACTGGAGCAGTTAAGAAAAAAAAATTACTTTTTAGAACAATCTCAACCATAAAAAGCATTTGCAAGGAACAGAAATAGTGCAAGAGAAGATACAGTCTATCTAGGTTATTTAAGATTTAATTAGTTCAATAATAATACAATTTACTTACAGTCTCTTCATAGATTCTAAGTGACTAAATGTTCCAGGAATCAAATGAGCTATTCTGTTGTTATGTAAAAACCTGTTAAAAATACAGAAATATGCAAATAATAATTGATATTTTTTGATGCATTCATTTAATTTACATACTTCTGGAAGGTTTTCAAGATAAAGTAATCTAAGAAAATTTAAGGAAAAAAATTGAACCTGTGCAGCAACTCATTGTCTGCTATTTTTAAGTGGCCTCCAAGGTGTACTTGGGTATGTCCATGTAGGAAAAAGAAGCCATAAGTAACTACAAGGGAGTTCACAAACATTCAAATTAATAATTAAAAAAACAAACAAACAAAAACAAACAAACAAACAAAAAAAAAAAAAACAAAAAAAAAACCCACCTAAATAAATTGTCTAGTTCTTCATTCATAACATTTATCTTAGGCCAAACATTGATTACAGATCTTTAGGAAACAGTTTTGCAAAAGAAAAATAAACCACAGGTAATGCCCACTTCTGCATGCTTCTAAGATCAGCCTCACAAAAGTATTCTTGGAAAGACTACGTAGTAGTAACAGTAAAAAAAAAAATTGTATTAAAAACAATATTTGGCAATGATAAGAACATTATTTTTATGCTCAAATGCTAGATTTAATTCAAACAAGGAAGCAAGCTGTCTTCTGAATCTTACCCAAAGAAAAACAAACTTACAGCCTTTCAAGTTTTGGAAGATGAGTAAAGGATTCAGGTTCCAACGTTTCTATTTGATTAAAGTGCAGATACCTGAAAATATGTTAAACAGAAAGAAAAACAGTGAAACAATTTTCTTAATTGGTGAAATATTTTAAAGAATTTATTGTTTCCATACTGTTTACAGCTCTAAATGGCCATTGTGATTTAGCAGCTTTTTTGTTACCATCTGAATCTCACACTTGAATCTGAGAAATAAAAGATAGGACAAACAAAGAAGGTTTTGCAGATCACTACATTGAATGTGTGTGTACATATATAAGAAAAAAAAAAACAAAACAAAAAAAACCAAAAAAACCCAAACATTGCTTCGGAGATTTTGGAGATATTACTTTGAACACTGTTTTGCCAAGTCAGATGTTCATTGTATGCATGCTTGAAAAAAGTCATTGAAAAAAGAAAATTATTGGTTTTTAATAGGAAAAATGTTAGAGGTTATATAGAAAACATCTACAGCACAATAACATTTTTTGTGGGAAAATGTTTTCATTTCTGTGAGTGAAGATTTCAAAAGATGCTGAGAAATAACCTTCTTTAGTCCACAAACACTGGCATTTACAGCTCTCAAAATGCCAGTGAATGCTCTCAAAACCAAATTTGTAATATAAGCCCAAGTCTGACTAATTTGCCCTTTAGACAAAGGGCTTCCTAGCAATTGGTGCTGTATGATGCTCCTTTGATGCTTAGGAAAGCTATTAACATTACACAACAATAAATCTACACAGCTGTTAATTCTGTAAAATTGAGAAAGTTAACATAACAAGGCAACTAACCAGACTATTAATCTGTAACTGTTGTTACACATCCTGCAAAGGCAGGATGATGCCAGCATTGACTATTTTGTGGATACTCCTTAACCTTGCAGGTGAGAAAACAAGATGCAACAGATAAGACTGGCAAAAGAAACTGAAAACTATTTATAGACTTTGGATCCTGATTATAGTCAAATGTATTCAGAACTCTTTAAGTTTCCTATTTGACCTCTGACAAACTCAGGAACGTCTGGAGAATGTGCACATACAGAAATCACTGTGGTCTGAAGAACAAAAAAGCCTGCCATTTAAAAACAGCGAGAACAACTCAGAGCTCAGGATGTGCTGAAACATCAGTCCCTCTGCACGAAAAGGACGAGCACATGGGGATTCGCCTGTGCTGAGCCAGCTGGTGGCTGCGCAGCGAGAAAAGCGGGGAAGAAGCGGCGATTCCGGCCAAGCCCTTGCAGGGAGCCCTGGAAGGCGCGTGCAGCGGGAAGCCAGGCACGTGCCTGGCAGCCTCCCAGCACCAGCGCGAGCCAGCGAGCGATGCCAGGGAGCGGTGAATGGGGACCACAGAAAAAGCCAATAAATCAGCACGGGAGGGATCAAGCACATCAGAGTGGCAAGTCTGCCTACTGCCAGGGCAAGGCGTGGCCACAGAGCATATTGAGCATAGAGCATGGTCTTGTTTGCATGAAGAATCAAGAACTGCATCACCTCGCTGTGACTGCCAGTTTTCATCTCCCATTTAAAAATACATGCTGATCTCTTCTAAATTAAAGACACAGATCTCAAAGGCAGGTATTTCCTGCAAGGTTAATTCGATTTGCCAGCAGAATGAGAGAGAAGAGAGACCTCAGTGAGGAAGGACTGGCAGGACAAGGACTGAGCGTGGCCCAGCCATGAGGTGGGCCGGCACAGCTTGCCAGGAGCCAGGGCTCTGCTCATCCACCTTCCCGGGTCAGCAGCATATGGGAGGGGGCAAGGCAAGGTGGGAATCACTGCAATGAAAGAGGACAAAGGGAAAAAACCAGGCACAACTATAGGGTTTGTTAGCTCTTCATTTTGGAAAAAAATTACAAAGATTACTTATTTTTTCCCTTTTTAACTTTCTTAATTCTATTTGTATTTTTATACCTCATGAACAACTCTTTATATTCCAAATAAATTAATCTCTTGTACTTGTTTGGCATTGACAAGGCAAGATTTGAAGGCACCTCTTATTCAAACAAAAAATAACACTGGCAAAAGCTGACACATTGAGGCACACAACTCCTTCTTCAGGGCCACAGATCAGGGGAAATTAGAAAGAGAGAAAAGGATAGAATACCTCTGTCAGACAGTTTAAGAAGTGTGTACATTGCAAAACTCAAAGCAGCATCCCCTAACAGCTGTTTAGTACTCAGGACTATTAGAATTACAGATGTAATCAACGTGTGCCTGAAAAGTCACCCTGTTTTTCCAAACAAATTTTAAAGAATATTTCTGTTATAAACCTTGCCTTGTTTACAACAAGGTAAAGATGTTTATCACATCGTTGTGATACAAAAAACATAATTCAGGTGCTGAAGAACAATATAACAGCTAACTTTACCCCATCAGATATCACAATCCTCCAAAAAATCAAATCATTAATTCCACCTGGAAAACACTCCCCACTGCTTCACAGCAGTTGGACAGCACAAGTTAGCTGGATTTTGCAGGTCATTAAATTATTACCTTAAAAAGCCAACTTATCATACAATTTATTAATAGAACAAGGTGTTATTGCAGATTCCATTTTATGACCCACGCTTTAATCCTGTTCTATCACTTAGGTTTATCACTTCTATTATTTTCTTCTCTGTACCACATTAATGTTTTGTAAAGGTATATTTTAATGTTTTAATTAATATGGTAATTTCTTGGATTTAAAATTCACTTTAAAGATAATCATATTCAGGAAATAATCTCAGCCTGGCATATTTTATAGGTATCTTCTATGTTCAGAGTACAAAACACTAAAATAGCAGTATAATGTAATAAATTAGATATTAAAAATACTTTCAGAATGAAAATGAAAAGAAAAAGCATTGCAAAAATGATTTTTAAATACTTAAATTTATTTCTTTTTTTAATTCTAAACTCACTATCAAGAATTAAACAGAAGGAAAGGACATACTTAAAGGGAAAAAAGTCCAAACTAAACACCTTGAGAGGAAGATTAAGATTTTATCAAACAGGCATGGTATAGATTGTCTTTGTTATTATTATCTTGCAGGACAAAATCTTACAGTATAATTCAATCCCACTGGCATTTTTCACAGCACTAAATTAAGGATTATATCTTATGTAGCTTTGTAGGTTTTGAGGGGGGAGGACTTTTATCATATATGCCAATTGTTCTTTTTCTAATAGTATCCTCACATTTTTAGGGAAGTACTTACAAACCCATTAACCGAGTATAATCTATGTTCTGAATGTTTAAACGTTTTGGTTATTTGAAAGAGAATGAACAAACATATATGTTCCATATTTATCAAAGAGCTTTCCCAGCCCAGGGAAAACAAGTAGCAGCCTTAAACCCCATGGAAAAAGATTTAAAAGTATGTTGTGGTAATGATATAAACTATTGGAACAGGATACTTAAGGAGATTGTGGAATTCTCAGTGAAGACTTTTAAAACAAGGCTAGACAAGTATCTTTTTCCAGTTTGTTGTCCTGAGCTGATCTTATTGTAGAACAATAAAGATATAATTTTCAAGGCCCCTGTAATATCTTTTGGTTTAGTTTGTTTATTAATTAATTATCTTTCATTATTCTTTCCCATAGGTAGTTTTAACAGCAACCTTTACACATACTCCTCTTTGTTAAATATGCATAAATGCTGACACAGAGTTATGCAAAAATCAGGAACTCATAGTACAAAACAAGAAAGTAAATAGCAACACTCCGAAAATACTAAAAACTGAATTGAGGTGAATAAACTTAATATAACAAACTGCATGACTAACTATATGTTAGTTAAGGTTTTTGTCTACTAATTCCCCCTAAATATGTATGTGCATACATAAACTACATAAAAACTAGTAACCTGTAAAGAAAAAAATAGGTATGTTAATATGAAAGGTAAAAGAAAATGCACAGCTGGGAGTAGCTAAACAGATTTATATGATTCCATTAATATTTGGGGATCCCACTTATTAATACTGGAGAGTACACTTTTTGTCCGTGATACATACAACTCATAAGCTGAAATCTCAAAAATATGACAGGCATTTGGAAGCAAAGCAACCTATTCACATCTGGAAATGGACTCCATTTAAAGCTAGACCTTAGGATCCAAACTCATGACTCCCAAGCAGGGCATTTGTGACCTTCCAGGTGGGATTCAGTTGTAGAGCCCAGGCACACAGAGGCACAGAGCAGTTGTCTAAGCCCAAGCATACAGAGGCAGCCCTCCTTCACCTTTCCGGCGTTCTGTCTGCCTTCCGGCTGCTGCTCTGAAAAATTTAAGTTTCCTGCAGCTTTCTGCCGTCTTTGCCAGACCCAAACATATGTCTAGCAGATTTAACAGTGTCTAAACTGGTAGTAAGTGGCTACTTTTCATCAGATCTCTCCTTTCACGCCAAGCCACAGGTGAAAAGTTAGGTGACGAAGTATGTATGGCTCAGCCTGTTCAAGTACCTAAATCTGCCAATTTCTCTTCAGAATTTACCCTAGCACAAACAGTTTCAAGATCTTATTCCCTTGGCAGAAATTTCCAAAGGAAAAGCTATTTTGACTACATCAGCAGCTAAGAATTCTGCTGCAGAGGTTTAAGGAGGAGCCTGCCAGCTGCAGTAAATACCTGGGGAGGTTTGTCCCTTATACATACCTCCTAAATCTAACTACATTTAGTTAGTTAACAACAATCACCAAAAATGTGTTTGCTTTGCTGTTCAGGTTTTTTTTTTTTTTTTGTTTCTTTTTTTTTTTTTAAGCAACTACCAGTTGAATTCTGCTTCACTGGAACAGAAGAAATTGCCGTGAAACAAATCTTTCCCTGAAATGTGGTCCACAGTGTCTAGTTCTGAGAACTCTGCTGAGCATTGAGAACAGCATTTGGCTGAGTTAACACAACTCAGTAGTAGCAAAATGTGTTTGATAACTTGAGGCTATAGAGACCTCAAATGAAGAAACACCGGCTTAGTACTGTCAATATAGTTCAAAACTGAAATTAGGACACCTGGGAACTTGTTTGCCAAGAGTAACTCTTGTCTTGTCAGCAGTTTTTCTCCAAAGCTAATGTGATAAAACAGACCCTGTAGAGTCAGAACACATTTTTATGCTAAAGATGCATAAATGCCAAATCTCTCATAAACTAAAAATCTCAAAGAGAATTCTCCATTAAATTTATTTCTGTGTCTGCCACTGGCTTCATGTGTTCCCATTTCCCTCTTGGCAAGCTCTCTGTTTAGGAGAGAAGAGCTCTAAAAAGCAGTGAGCTCTGACACAGGCAGTGGGGAAGTACCTGCCCCCCATTCACCAGCAGCTGTAGGTGCTGCCATGGCACACGGGCAGGCAATGAGCAGTGACTCTGCCAGGCTCCAGTGCCATACTTCCCAGCTAGAGATGAGACTCAAGCCCTGAGTTTGAATCTCAGTTTCATACTGAATAATGCTGGTGTCTCAAAACTTTGAGTTTAAGCTGATACAGTGTGATATCATTGTAGGCAGAAAGGCTTAAGTGCCACATAGTGGAAAAGTGCATTCAGAAGGTGTGAATTTTTCAACCAGATTTATGTTTTCACATAATAACATAGATCAACAGGAAAAAATAACACAAGAGAAAAAGGAGAAATGTTGCTGCTTGCATTGTATGAGGCTTGTGGCATGGGGAAGAACATTATTTTGGAAACATTAGTAATTCAATTAATGTGCCTCAGCATTCCAAATTTTACACAGAAATTAAGTATTTCTATTAGGTGTGCCAGTAAGCCCTACCAGTTGCTGTCAATATGGTGCAGTAATAATTTCTAGAGTAAAAGGAGAAGGAAGAAAAAGGCATTAAGGAAAAAAAAAATCACATATTTATACACCTTTTATAATTAACACTTCTGTTCTACAATAGAAGATCCTCCGTCAAAAGGAATCTATTGCACTCTAAAAGGAACGTGTATGATTTCGTATCCATATGAAGTGTCATTTTATTTCATATATACTCTGTATCCAATAATATTCATTATGGCTTACAGTAACAAGGAAATTGGTACATACAGAACACTTATACTTTTCAGGAATTTTAATACACTGATACCTTTCAGGAAATTAAAAACTTATATTCTGCCCCCAATTTATACACTACAAAACTCTTAGGTTTACTTCGGTTATTTGGCAGTCAAACTATGAAACAACTACATATTTACAGCTTTTTCCTTTTCCTAAATGTTATCACAATGAAGGTAGAGCAATGCATTCTTATCCTAGAGTCATAGAATTGTTAAGGCTAGAAAAGATGTTTAGGATTTTCAAGTCTAACTGTTAACTTAGCACCACTATCATGTTCGTCACTAAACCATGACCTCAAAGTGCCATATCCAGTTATTTCTTGAATACTTCCAGGAAGAGTGACTCCACTCTTTCCCTGGGCAGCCTGTTTCAATGTTTTACCATCCTTTCCATGAAAAAAAGTTTTCCTAATATCCAATCCAGACCTCTCCTGGTGCAACTTGAGGCCATTTCCTCTTGTCCTGTCACTAATTACCTGGGGGAAGAGACCACTCCCCAACTCATTACAACCCCATTTCTGGTAGTGGTAGAGAGCAATAAGGTCTCCACTGAGCCTCCTTTTCTCCAGACTAAACAACCCTGGCTCCCTCAGCTGCCCCTCACAGGATTTGTGCTCCAGCCCCTTCACCGGCTTCACTGCCCTTCTCTGAATTCAGCCAGCAATTCAGTATCTCTCCTATAGTGATTATAAACAAAATATAGCTGAACTTAATGGAATTAGCACAACTGGGGTTTGTAATGCTTAGGTCTGCATTCTTCACCTTTTTTTCAATAGAAATTATTCTTCATTATACAAGAAAAGAAGTATGATTTTAATCAATCATTCTGGAGGACATTACTAAAACATCTACACTGCAAATGCTGAACTTCCTTACTTTTTAAACATCTGTATATGGCAACGATTAACACATATAAATAATAGCAAGGTTTTTCTTTCAAAAAACTGTTATTATTTCAAAATATAACAAAACTGGGTTGAACTTGCAGAGGCTAATTTAGCTTTAGTATGCTGCATAAAATAAAGTAACTGCTGCAGTCAGAGGAATTGAGATATTATAAAAACCTGTAGAAATGAAAGCAGAATCTATCTCTATGCAATACACATTAGTTTTCAACATTTTCCACAATATTTCTCCTTTGTCAAAGCTATGTAACAATGTATAGGGACATCAGGAATGCAAATCACAAATAAAAGACAAACATAGAAATGAGGAATTTGACACAGAGATCAATTGTGGGGTTTTTTTCACATGCAAATGATTATGGGGCTCTCTGCCCAACCCAGGGAGTGCAGACATGCAGAGCATGCAGGTAGGATGTATGGATCAAGGCGTGCACTTTTCCTCTGCGGGGAACCATGGAGATGACAGCACAGAAGAGAAAAGGCACTTACAGTTGTTCTAGAGAGGCAAGTCCTTTAAATGCTTGCCTGTCAATTGACTGGATTTCATTCTTGTACAAATAGCTGAAACAAGAAACAATCAGTAATATTAGTACACAAACAAGAGCTACATGAAGGTGGAAAAGAAGAATTAAGTTGACACGTGAAGACAGTTTTACAACTACATATTAGGAAAAAAAATACAAATAAAAAACTAAAAACATAAAAATATTCTGTCCTTGAGATTTCATCTCAAATGACTACTAGGAAAGACAAAAGTTTAGGACCTTGAAGGCCCTGAGGCTGATACTAGGCTGGACTTGGGCTTCCCAGTACTCATTACTTACTGGACTTTTGTCCCTTGTTTTCTTGATTGGTTTGCCAAAAATCAAAATAAATTCAACTCAATAGGACAGAATTGCATGAGAAGCGCCTTTACCAGAACACACCAGAGAAGCCACTGGCCTCTTGTTTTCTTTAAAATATCTCATCTGAATACTGGCACAAATATTCAAATTAGGACAGAGTGAGTATTTTACTGGACTTGGAGAACAAACAGTGAGAAATTTCTGTAACTCCGCCTGTGTCACCTTTGGAATATTCACAAAAAAGTACAAGTCAAAATATTGGTATCACATCCATAAAGAAGCATTGTATATTTGTTTTATCACTGTGGAGAAGATGGACATTAGGTCCCCCATTGATACTCTAAAATATTAACAGAGTAAACAAGCAGAGTATCAGTATGATCATACGAGTTGTCTACACCTTTTTTATGGAATTGAAATAAATCAGGAAGGATCAGTGTATGTGCTCATGTTCATCATGCTCTTAGCAGCAAGGATGGTTTAGTGAGGGAGTACTGGAGAAAAATCACACAGTTTAGCTGATGACTAGAGTTTCTGCACAGAGGCAGCAAATGAAAATACTTTGGGGGTTCAGTGTCATTCATTTTGTGTTAGGATAGGCACAGGTTTGCAGTTAAGAATTTCTTCACAATTACTTGACAAATGATTTGAAACTCAGTTAATCAGGCATGGGTTTCTGTGAAAAGGGGATGAAGAGACTTTGTACCACAAATGACTTTATTAGCAGGCATCTTATTAGTAGTGGTTTTGGGTTTTCTATTACTACAGTTTTCAGTACCTTAGTGGAAATATTGCAAACTCCTTTTGATGCAACAGAAAAAATACTGGCTCTGCTGGAGGTGGTGGCAGTTTTTACACTGATGTGACAATAGGCAACATTTCACAATAGGCCCTAACAAGGAAAGAAGTTGTAGGTATTTGATATTCAACTGATGACTTTGGGGAACAATAAGGAGTAGCATCCTTCCTTTGAAAATAATTAACTTTTCCAATGCTGAGTATACAACAAACATATTAATATCCAGAGATTCCTGTGTGCTTTATTAACATATATGCATCTGAATAAAAAAACTGAGTCCTTCCAATAATAAGTAATATGCAAGTAAAGATTTCTCGGTTTTTTAAATATTCAAAACCAGACCAAAATGATAGTTGTTAAATTACTGTAAAAATTTAAAAAATAATTTGAAAACAGTGATTTTATATGTGGAACTGGTTTTTATGCTATTTAAAAAAAAAATTCATGAGTAGTAAAATATTTGTTTGAGCTCAAATTTACCAATTCATTTCAGAATCACATTCCAATTTTCTCTCCTTAATTTTTCTCTCTGTCTGATATTCAGTTCCTGTCTTATTTTCCTCTGAGAATTTTAAACACACCTTTTCACTTACAAAATTTTGAGAACGGAACAGCTGAAGTGTTATTTATCTTTCTTAATACACTTAATTCCACTTGGCAGTGTGGAAATGCCTATTTCTGAGTACTAAATTTCTGGTCAGATCAAAGAACGAAAGTGGGCTTAGACAGTTTTGATAACCACCTAATAATCATCTATTGTGGGCATGTCAACGATTTTATTCAAAGAAATCTGAATTAACTGGATTTTAAAAAAAAATTACAACAAAGTTTTACAATCATTCATATAATTTTTTTTTTTTTTTTTTTTTTTTTTTTTTTTTTTTCTACAACCGAAAAA
>VWZN01020605.1:134860-147443 GCA_013396955.1 Regulus satrapa | reverse complement strand
TTTTTTTACTCTCTACAGACGAAAGAAGCAGAGAGTGAAAATCAGAGGTGAGTTAGACTTGGATTATTGCAGGCTTTTACCATCATACTGCAGGGAAGGGAGCAGGATTTTTTAAGGATTTAAGGATTCTTACCAAGGATTCTTTAAGGAATCTTACCAAGGATTCTTACCAAGCCACTGCAGTGGGCCTTTATTTGGGATGCAGCTTTAAACCAGAGCTTTTTCCATTCTGACCAGAAAATCCTCAGCTGCAGGAAACTCAACCAACCTCAGTCAACTATATTCTCCCTTCACAAAGAAACCCCAGCAACCTCAGGGCTACATGTCCTGTGACAAATGTGTGAGCCAGACTTCCATTTAATTGTGTACCTGCTTCACTGAGGACATTAACAGAGAGAAAAATCTATAATTGTTTGCCTAATGGAGAGAAGCATGACAGAATATAAAGTATATTATATATATATATATATAAAACCAAAAAAATCTCTCCCTCTAAAATGGCACTGTGCACATGGAGTATTATAGTAGTAAATCTTTGTAAACGCTGATAAATATTAACAATCATTCTCAAAATTTATCTCAGCTACATTATCAGAAAACAAATTTAGTACAATTAGGGAAAAAAAATCATTTCATTTACCTTAAAGCTCTCTTACAGAAGAGAATACCAGAATTTTACAGGAGATTAATAAACAGTGGATTAATAAGAAAAAGGGATATATTTTATTAAGACATTAAATTATTTTTTGCTAATCAATGATACCTATTTTTAGAAATGTTAAAGAAAAAAAATTAAAACAACAACAACAATACAAACCACAAACAAAAATACAAAAAAAAAAAAAAACCAAAAAAAAAAAAAAAAAAAAAAAGCAAAACAAAAAACAAAAAGGAAAAAAAAAAAAAACTGTTTTCTTCCAGAAATGCAAGCAAGACTGATAGAGATCAGAGGTACTGGTCATATACTTAGGAAGTGAACAAATAGGTAATCAGTTAGCAGAAAAATTGGGAGTAAAACTAGCTTTATTTAAAAAGCCTGCTAGATTGCCTATGAGGATATTATTTTGGGGGGTGGGTGGGGGCGAGTGTTATTTCTTTTTTAATGGGCCATATTAAATATCACATGATTCAAGGAAAATAAGATCCAGATATATTTGTTTGTAACTGGACGGGAAAAAAGGGCTTTTATTTTTAAATTTATACTTTATTTATATTTTATCTAGCTATATATTTCGATTTTAGATTTTTAGATTTATTATGTTACTTTTATAATAGGCATTGTAGAGTTAAATCTCACAATTAAATAAACAGGGAAAGACAGGTTTACATCGGAACATGAATGAAACAGTAGAACCAGCAACCTGAATTGCAAAGAAAAAAAAAAATTTGGAATCACTGGAGGTGCCCAGACGACAAAATAACATGACCAAGACAGCAAGAGTGGCAGAAGGCACAGAAGGAAATGAGACCTAATCTCGTTCTGAAAGGGTGGGGTCAGAAACTCCACATTATGGCCAACCTCTAACACATCTACTGCCATTACTTCATTCACCAGACACAAAACAAAACTTCCATGCTCCCTGTTAGCACTTCTGGAACTGATACACTTCATACAGTCTTAGTTACCATTCACCATATGCCTATGGCAATACTTCCATGTCTGTTTCCTCTTCTAGGAATTTCATACCAAGCAAACATACAATGTTGTTGACAATGCTCATTTCATTCCCCAGTGTTATTTCTTTCACTTCCTTCATGATATCTTCTAGCTCACTGCTCTGTAAATGCCTAATGTATGTAAACATGCTCTCTGTATCTGGAAAAATATTTTTAATAGCTCATCTATATTATATATTTTCCCATATCTCCTTCTGAATTAAATCTTTTTTAACTTACCTTCATTTTTAACACTTTAGATTCCAAGTCTTCAAGTATTCTACATGTCAAAATGGCAATAATGTGTCTACCTTCAATTCCCAACTATCTTCTCTCTTGGAGAATAAACTGTTGACTTTTAGGCTTAGGAATAATTATCAAGTTTCTACAAATTTATCTGCATATATATTAAAAGGCTGGGAAGCTTACTATAGACCCTTTTTGCTAAGGCTAAGGTATATGGAGTAAAGACAGATGGACAGAAAAGCAGAGAAGCAGAAAACAAAGAAAAAAAAGTACACTCTTAGTTTCACAACAAATAATTACCTTTCTTTCTTTCTTTCCAACATTTTGTATATTAACACAAAACCAAATGATTACCACAAACAGCACAGCAAAATCACACAAAACTGCTTTTATAATTGCCAGAATTTCAATTACATAAAGAGCAAGATAATAAAAAAGTCCTAAAAAAAAGTTTAAAAATTATGTGCACAATTTTCTTTTCATGATGAAAAGACCAACTTTTACAGTGATGAATACTTCCAATGTTGAAAAAATTGAGAAAATATTACTCTTTGTTAAAATGTGTTCTTCAGACAGTTCTGGTAACACATACTCCTCATAAAACTCTAAGCTCAACTTCAGAAAGGAATAGTACAAAGAAGCATTTGAAAACCCTGATTTAGATCCCGCTGAAAAAAATTTTTGTTTGAAAGCAGGATCTTCAGCAGTCATACAGGAATGAATCTTAGCATCTATCTCTCAGATACTGGTTTTTAAAAATAAATAAATATGCTGCATTATACTTCACTTCTTTTATATAGAAATATATAACTGGGAATATTTTTATTTAGTTTTTTATACACATTTACTAATTGTTATAGATTTTATATTTATATATACTCACATTTTGTTAAATCAGGGCCACTGAGAAATGACAGATTTTTTAAAATTAGTCAGGGAATTATACATTTTCAGAACCACATGCAGTCCAGTACAAGTTGTCATAAGAACAGAAGTAACACCATGGATCAATGATCTGGTTTCATGAAACATGACACTACAAGTTAGGTTTGCAAATATCCACAGGACCAGATGATACCAAACCTCAATTTTTCCAGGTGATTTGACTTGATAATAGTACATTCTGAGCAGTATTTCTAACTTTTGTACAACCTCTGCCCTGATTTCTACTTCAGTGGATCCTATTGGAAAGAAATCTTCTGTTTCATTCCATTCATTTCACAGAATACAGTTAGCATTCTGTTACTCAGCTGAAACTTTTCACTGCTGAACGGCATTGATTTGCTGCATTTAAGCCTTCTGTATTGATAACCTGACCAGTATCAGAATTTTTGTAACCTTAAAGCTGTACAATTTAAGCATTTTTCACAGCCATCAATACAGGCAAAAAAAACAAACAAACAAACAAACAACAAAAAAAAAAAACCTCTCTGCTGTTGAATAAATTACCACAGTGAACTTTATATTTAAATTTTACAGGGAACAACAGGAAATTAAAAAGATCTTCCTCTTAACAGTATAGATACTGTACAACCTTTACTACATGTATATGAAAACAAATCAGAGTTCAGTTAACTTTTTTTGCTCTTTCATTGAATTGGACACACTGCATAGTTGAGCTACATTTCATGTTTACTGCAGCTAGGCAAAAGCAAGCGTGTGAAAACAAATAAGTAGTAAGAATTATGAAAAATCTTTGTACAGTTGCTGACTATGGAAAGAAGCTTAGCAAACCTCACATAGTAAAACCTTTTGTACTACACTACCAGAACCGTCATGCAAACATTTCTTATAACAATACAATCATCATGGACTTTAATCATTCATTTGCAACAGCCTGTTCAATATTCTTTTACCTTCTATTGTGTATAGGTTAAACAATTTCAGTACTGAGAGACAATACACATAAAAATGAGAGCAGGAAACGTAATCAAGCACAACTTGGAAAAACAGGTAATGTGTCTGCACGAATTTATGCAATTGTCTCATTGCTCCCACCTCCTTAGAGGTCTTCTGGCTGTATTCTTGGAAACAGCATGGAAAATTCAGCTTCTGAATTGTTTCCCAAGCAATGAAAGTTCAATGTGACCTTTTTTTTTTTTTCTGTATGTCATTCAAATAACTATCAATCCATACGCCAAGACAATGGAGTGAAACTTTTCTAAATGACTTTTCTAAATTATAATGTTGACTCCAGAAACTAGAGCTGAGATCCATACTAACTTACTATGCAGTTTTAGACTATTATGCAGACAAAAATAACATTTTTGATGCCTTTTGTTTATTCATATAATCAATACACTTGTTTGTGTATATTTGTTAAAAATGAGAGAAGTTAGGCTTAAAATATACAGGGTGACTGAAGACCTAGAACTAACAGCAAATTATATACATACTGATATTTTGGATTTGACTGAATTTTTCATTTTAGGGACATCCCTGAATTTCGGGGATAGTTAATAAGCTTAGGTAAGTTAGAAGCTTCTGCAGACACAACCTTTGGGCTAGCTACTTTTAAAGCATTTTTTAAAAGACAAAAAGTACCTGTATGAAGACTTCAGTGAACCACTGAAGTGGTGGTTTCCTACACCTTTCAACTTATCCCTTTTCAAATTATAAGTTGCTTATATTAAACAGCAACTAGCAACTCCTTTAAAATGTACTGCCTACCCATAGCAGTCTTTTATTAACAACTATTTAGAGAAACACAGTTGCCCCCACCCCATAAATTCATTTCACAGATTTTCAGTGCAGCTTATCTCCTCATATAGTGAGTCAGGAAGAAATCACCATCTCAGATCAGAACACTTTCCTACTGAAGAAGCTGTTACACAGTGATGAAGAAAGTGACATTTATTTAACTTACAGATATTTCAGATTTTCCAGATCTTCAAATGCCCCACTAGGAATTCTTTTGATTTGATTGTTGTTTAGAAGCCTATAAAAAGAAAGAAACAACTATTTATTTAAACATAAAGAAACACTAGGGGGAAAAAAAAAAACATGTAAAAGGAGGGGAAATTGAATATTAAATAGAAAATGCTTTTTCCCTTAAGAGTAACTGTTAGAGAAAAAAAAGTTATGTGCTGCTCAGCCATTATCTTTCAGATAAAAACCTGAAAAAATTAGACAGAAAAAAAAACCCAAACAACCCGAAACACATAAAAAACTAGCAACAAATATAAACAAACAAAACCCCAAACCCAAACAAAAAATAAAAAGACCCACCCAGAACTGGAATAATGTAGTTCCTTGCAGGTATCTGAGATGAAGGTGAAGGGAGGAAAAATCCTTCTTCACTAAGTCTACACATCAGTTTGAAACTGATAAAAATGATATTGACAATGATTTGTCACTTGCAGGTGCATTAAAGTGACTTTTCCCAGATGTTTCTAAGCAATATCTTGTGTACTGAGCCCTTTACATTGCACAGGAACACAACTATCTGTATGCAGAGATTTGCACTCCTCCCTCTTACACCGGTTTTACAAAGAGAAGGGAATTCAGACTTAACGTCTCCTGTCATGATTTCAGATTTGTAGATATCAGATCAGCAATTTGGACAGTTAAAACTTGAGCTGGATATCAGGCAAAAATTGTAATTCAAAACTGGGGACCAACTGCAAATAGATGTTTGATCAAAGGAGATTTGAAATAGGGACAGCTACTAAGAATATCTTGGTAGCACAGATTTGGACAACAGACATTTCAGGGAAAGATCTATAGTTTTTTTCTGGTGTGAGTACAGAGTACAAGATGAGCCAGTACATTTGTTGTGATGTGCGTGCAGATAAATAGTGATGCAAAGGCACTGATATCACTATTGTATTTCAGTTCATACATTACTTGTGTTCTAGGAAACAGTCACATTTGTAATCATGAGTTATATAAATTTAGAAGTAAAAATACTTGTCTATCTTAATTCCTCCTCATGCCTGTTAATATATTAAAGAAAAGACACATGAATGCATTTGTTTTAAAAGTGATGCCTGAAGGAATGAGGAGCTACAAAGTTAAAATGATATTACTCGTACTAATTGTATTCTTGCTTGTAAAATGTCTTTTAAAAACACTTTTCTTCTCAATTGTATATGAGAACAAAGACCTCCATGAAAGGCAGCTCAGTAGAAACAAAACCATTCGTCTCCTGCTAGTCCTGGTAATCACACTGGAATTTATCAAATATTTTGTAACTATAACACATTTTGCACATCTGAGCCTTTGAACAGCTTTCTTGTAACCCTATGGCTTATTATGTGATATTCCACCAAAGTAATTTAGCGCGATGTCCAAAAAAATCATAAAATCATGAAATTCAATTAAAGTATATCAATAAAACACTAGTATACAAATAATTTTATTTTGATAGACATACACCTGGTTTAATCTTCAACTATTTTGGTCCTAAGCCCCATTTCTCCCACCTATGTAAATGCAACAGCTCAAATTCTTAAGACTACTTACCTGTGGAAAGTGAGCAAATACAACACATTATCAAATTGATCATATTAAATCAAAAGGGAAAAGGTCTTGGGGTTGAAAAAGAACTTACAGTGTGTTCAGGTTTTTAAGTCGTCTAAACTCTCCAGGCTGGATTTCTTTAATCCTATTAAATCTTAGGTCTCTGTGGAATAAAAAAAAAAAAAAAAAAGAAATTAAAAAAGCTATGCTTTTTTTTTTCATATGAAAAACTGAACTAAGCACAAGTCTTTGACCAGCCTCTGTCCATAAACCACAGCTTTTGACCAAAGCAAAACAAATCCAAACTCTGTTTGACACATTTAGGCAGAGAATTCACCAAATCCAGCCTCACTGATCAGCTGAAGGCTGTATCTAAGAGAAACCTGTGGTCATGAAGTATGTTCTCTTCCACAGTGAAGCAACTTGTAATGGTTGATCAGAATTCCACTAAATTGAATTGTCTCTGTATTTTAAAAGTGATTTGTAAATAATACCGTAGGACAAAAATGCTTCTTTATAAATAAGCAGATATAGAAGCATTTGCATCAGAAAAAAAGTCAGGAAAAAGAAGAGACAGGTTAAGACTTTTAAACTACTAAATTCTTCAGTTCTGAGTAAGGAAGCTTAAGTGCCCTATGTTGTCTTGCTTTTAAAACATGTAAACCCAGCCACCAGTTCCTTAATTAATTTTACTTCCTCTTAATTTTTCATGTTTCTACCACCTTCAGTTTCCCATTAACTCTATAGCTCAATGAGAACTTCTCCATGAAGAAGGAAAGTTATTTCTCAAGCAAAGTTCTGCAGAGAGAGCAGGGACAGGGAACAAGGTGTGTGCCAGTCTCACCACTCTCCTGCTGAGAGCAGGCAGCAGGGTTTCCCATCTCTGTCACCTGACTCCATGTCTGGCTATAGCATCCCAGCAGCTCAAAATTGGTTTAACCAACTCAGGACCAGCAATAAACCCATGCAAAAGAATCCAAAACATCCAGGAAATAATTTTCTGTCTGATAAGCAAAATGAACAGGCTTCCTGGGAGAGCACTCTTGTGAGAGGAGAGCTACAGGACCAGGGCAAAGAAAGGAGAGTGATAAGTCTGTCCTCTTCCCTAGCAATAGGACCTTATAGTGTCTAGTAAGCAAACAGAAGGGAAGCAAATGGAAAGTAAGTTAAATCTGAAAGACTGTGAGCACATATCTTAGAACACACACTCACCAATTGCTTTCAAAAAGTAAGACATAAACATGACAAAACTGTAATTTCTGTACCACACCTGGTCTCAATTAAAACAAATATGCTCTGAATTTTAACAGGTAATATATTAACAAAACTGTCTCTGCAATTTGGTCAAAGGAAATACAGAAAAGCAGACAAAACATCAGCTGCATCCTATCGCTCCTATACAACTCCACTGGCTGAGGCTGTACTAATGAGAGGTATAGTTGTCTGAAGTCTTTCATAAAGAGCATACTTAAGCATCATTCCTCATGAATCCACACATCAGGGCTTATTCAGCTCTGGAATAATGGTCTCAGAAGGACTTTTATTTCACAAGTAGATTAGGACATGGTCTACTGTTCATTGCAAGGAAAGGACATGTGGTTCTGTTTGCGTTACACTCTACCAAAATTCTTGACCAGGGACTGGAATAAATGGATAAATAAATAAATAAATAAATATTTCTTATTTAAAGGTGTAGTTAAACTGCCTGTCAATGTATTGGGCAGTCCCCTTACACAACACTTGGTGAATTGAGGATTTCCAGATTTAGAAGCACAAATTTTCACAGTTCTAACTTGTTCTTCACATAAGCACCTTCTTTAGTTCTACTTCACCAGCATTATGCTTTGCTCATCACTCAAATGTTTTATGTGTCATATATACACATCCCTGATGAGAAGGAGATACTGCCTCTGAATGTCAGGTGCCAACATATTCTAAACAACCATGGAATGTCATATCCTGCATTGAAAGAAGATATAGCAGATCCCTCTCCCACTTTACATAGAACTTTTCTTGCTTTTTCTAGATTGAAAGTTTATTGTGTTCCAAAGCAGCATCTTAGTTGCTATCAAAATAGTCAAAAGTGCAAAAAATTCAATATTCATTAATGGAATATTGGAAACTGAGTATTTTTCAAAAGACCCAAACTACCACTACAACTAGCAATATTTAGCTCCTAAAAGCCTCTTTCTTTAGATATAAAATTATATAAATTTATCCATATGAAAAGCAAGCCTATTCCCTACAGTGGCGTGAAGGCAACAAATAAAAATTTAACTTTCATGAGTGCAAGCAAGGAGCCAGCCCACTGGATCAGCAATAAAATGAACCCCCTTTTGATGTGTCCAATCTGCTATGCAGTAACTCATAAGGATAACACGGGATCAAGAACACCAAGCAAAGTAATTTATATTACTTAACTATTGCTGCATGCAATACCATATATAGTGGTATTTATCTCAACTCCTAACATTACTGCCCTTCTCATACAAAGTTAAAGCTAAAGAACACGTCAAGTATGAAATTTGACCCATTCGTTTTCATTCTACATAAAAGAAAGAAGGGAGCTGCAGTAAAACACAGCACATTTTCTCTAGAGTACAGTATATTTTGTATCTGTAAGTAAAATTATAAAGAATATTCACATTTTGTTCAGTCAGTGCTACAATTACATTAAAAGTGGAGGGACAAAAGAATGTTGATTTTTCTAAAATGTAGGATTATAATTTTGGTTCATTCTTTCAAACAGTATTGCCTTCTTCAAAGGAAGTAACATTTCTAGTGTTCACTTAAAGTATTTTCATTCATTTTCTGCACAAAATCCCCCAAAGTAAAGACTTAAGCAGCACACAGATTGAGAAGATAAAACTGAAATCATAACCACTGAAGATTTCTAAAGAAGATATCTGTCAAATTGTCATGATTTCCCTATATAACAAGATAATAAACAAGCCGATAAAGGAAATAGAATTTACATTGCATGCATCAGTTTAAGGGGTGTGGCATATGCCATTCACATAAGCAATAGAGGAGATCTCTGTAAACCAAGTGTTCAACTGCTAGGGGAAAAGATATGCAAGACTAGTTATTGAAGTGAAAGATTGCATCAGTTAGCAGAAATCAGATTCTGTAGAAGGAAAAAAACCAAAACAAACCACATAAAACTTTTGTCACCACTGCCATACCATCATAGGAAAAAAAAAACCCTACCAAACCTATTCCATACTAAACAGAAGCATCATTTCTTAGGCTTGATATGTCATCCTCTCATGGCACAGACACCATAGCCTGCTTATAACAGAATGATTTCAGGCAACAGAAGAGCTCAGAGCAAATCCCAACAGCAATCAGAAACATCCCCTTGGAGAGTGAATGGCAGATATAAGGAGCGTGTTAAAACTGAGAAATGAGCACGGCTACACAAGCAGACCATTATGGAGCAGATCTTCAAAGGCATTTTGTGTTGCTGAAATAATGTGTGGTCAATCAGCATGATGAGGTTTCTTGCCCCTTTTTTTTTGTGACTAGTTCCGGCCCAACCATGCCACATGACTTTCACTCACAAAAGCCTGTTCCCTGCCGATTCAATTCTCTTTCACCTTTGTCGATGCTTCCCATTTCACTCTTACAAACTGACATATCCTGGCTGGATGCTGTGCTTTGGGGCAGAGCGAGCCTGACTCCCAGTGACCAGCCAGAGTGCACCAGGAGGTTAAAGCAGCAGTCTGAGGGAAGCCACTCGGTTATGAACTGTAATTTTTGCCCCTCCTAATAGCTAATCAGTAAATTAATCAACCAATTAAAGACATGCAAACACTTGTGATAATGGCATTGAATTTTAGGGTATATAACAACCTCTGCATAACAATCCAAAGCTAAATGTCAAGCATTTGCTTTTTAAAATAAAAATCTAATATGCCTAATGCAGATTGTCTTTTTTATTATGCATTTCAAAGTCAAAACATTTACTTCCTAAAATTGTAGCCAGACAACATAATTCAAGTTGAAAAATCCACTTCAGCCACACAAGCTTCCATAGAAGCTAAACCCATCATTTTGAAGCATGTCTTGCCCGAATAACACAAACAAAACCTGTCCATGATCGCCAGTAAGCGGAATACTCTCAGGGTTATTTTCCTGGCTCCGCTCAGGAGCTCTGCTCCGCGCTAATCCATGGAGCACGAGCAGGAAATGTTCCGCAGAGCGCGAGGCAGCGTGGGCCAAGAACGTGCCAGGGAGCAGACGGTCAATTTAGCAACTGGATGCCCTCGAGAGTCACATTCCAGCAGCTTGGAGTGGCTGTGGTCCCACAGCCCTGCAAAGAGCCACGGGGCAGGACCTGTGTCAGGCAGGGTGAGCACACACACAATTGCTTTGTAGGCTTCCTATGTACCTGGACAGGGCTGTGGGAAGATCTGTAAGACCCAGATGTATGGCATGTAAGTTAAATACAATATTTGTATATGTTTCCTTTTTTGTCACAAAGCAAAGGACAAATGTGCTGCAAACACTTTTTGTCTGGATGAAAATGAATCCTATTCTTAATAAGTTCTTTATTTGAACTAACTGCATCCATTTGTCTCCTCTCCTTACACTGAGCATTTTTAACTGTTTCAAATTTAGCACTGAAAATTAAATTTTAACAATATTTTTATTTAATTAAACATAGGGAAAATTTCTAAGTATATAAAAATTCAAAAACATTACTGTCCCATAAGATCCAATATTTCTGTGGCACATCCTGGCACTGCAGAACATTCTTTAAATATTCACTGCACTGACAGTAATGAAATATCGGGTTTCTCTGTTAAAACATCCTGATTTGGGCATATTAATTCATTGCAAGTTTTAAAAAATAACACTTTCTAAAAACTAAAGACCTTAGTAAATATTTGCAATATGACAGTCACAAAGGGTACACAGCAAACATTGACCTTAAACATCAAGCAACTTACAAGCAGAATTAATTAAAGAAGTTTCTGTTTGAAATACAGGAATCTCTATGAGAGAAGAGATTGTTTTTACTTAGCTCAAACCATGCACTGAATGTAAAACTGTAACCTTTTATATAAAATACCTAAAGTATAGGGTTTTTATTCTTTTGTTTTTCTAGTTATTGCAAAGCAACATACAGGGTGGTAAAGTAAAGATTTTAGTTTCATTACTTCTATAAAAGGTTGGGCTTCATGTATTTTAATAATATTATTTCAGATCCCTTTTTGCATATGCTTGACTTTTAAAGATTCTGTTGCTTCATCAAATGGATTTAAAGTAGGTTTGTGAAGAACATATCATGTGCTCTCATTATGCACTTCAAAAGGCAGCCACCTTAGGATCAGACTGAAGATACTCAACACCAAAAGTGGCCATTCCCAGTCATCACTCCACCAATCATAACCTACTGATCTCAAATAATAAGCACTCATTAGTCAGCAGCTGTTACAAGAAGTGTCATAATAAGCAGGAAAAATGTGAAAATTCCTTATAAAGAACTGCTGGAGAAGCAGCAGGAAAGACACCAAGGCTTCTCCTCTGCTTGATCCACCCCAGCCATGTACTTCTCATCTCTGCCTGAGGACTGGACATCCTGTGACTTATTAGGGCTTAGAGCATGTCCCCAAGATCCCTCCATTGCTAGAGATAGGATATTAAAAATGGCTTTCACCTTTTCATTTTTAACCTGTGTAAGAAAAATAAAAAGTAATGACACAATATTAAGATCTTCAGTAAAAAAATTAAACATATTATGCTACTGCTTCTTCCACAGTCATCTTTCTCTGTATATACACATAATAGACATACATATACTATACCATAATATACATATAAATATTAGCCAATTGTAACATGGATAGAGAAACACTGTGTTAAGCAATGATGCAATTAAAAACCTTTATCTTGGGAGATATTGTGTGGATGCAATGCCTAACATCAGGGCATTCACAAAAAACTCACTCTGCATGACACAGAATGAGACAATTTAAGAGATTTCAAATCTAGTATCACAACTACAAGTATTGTTAATTATTCCTAGCTACAGGATAGAAATGAAAACAAAAATATAACTCATTATTTGCTTGGGTGTAACAATAAAATTAACAAATTGTAGTATAAGGAAAGAGTTTCTAAATTTAGCTGGTAGAATCACCAACACAGCCCCAAAATCTTAGACTAAGTAAGAGAGTTATCTAATCTTAGTTTGCTTTGGACTCTTGTTTTC
>VWZN01020605.1:117640-134774 GCA_013396955.1 Regulus satrapa | reverse complement strand
AAAAACAAAAAACAAAACAAACAACCTTGAGATGAGAATTCTGTATGCAAAAGGAAAATTTTAAGTACAACGTGCAATTTCATCTTCTGTTTATAACTCTTTCAATACTGAAAAATATAAATGTGAAAATATAATTTTGATCCTATTTCTTTCTCATATTAAAGAATATATTTGTTACTGTTTTCACTGTTAAGGCAGAGGAGGGCACACAGATGGTCTAACCAAGCATTGATTAGTTGTACTGATGCCAAACAATTCTGCAGCATGAAGCTGTCTTACATAGATAGTACTTTTTGGTTTGACCTACTATTTCATATTGCCTGGATTTCCCAACTTCAGAAGATCCCTTTAACAATTTGACCTCCAAGCATCTGTTATAAGTATTTCTACACCAAAAATGAAAATATCCTCTTACTTTGCTTAATAACACTAAATGTAAACAACAGACCAACCTAAACACCAAATTGCACCTACAGTTGTTATATTTGTTCTAGGAACTATTGAGCAGCATACTGCTCCCAGGTATCATAGATTAAGGATCACATTCACACTAATTTCACAATAATTCACACATTCATGCTAAGGAACATTACATGAAAAGGAGAGTACGTAAAACAAAAATAGTTTAAAAAAAACCAACAAACCAAATCCTAGGAGTGTCTCCAAAACCAGTATCTGTAAATACAAAATAAAGCAAATGCATCAGATTTACCACTGGCAAACTAGAACAATGTATTTAAACTCAATTTTTGAAGAGCTGCATTTTTTTTTTTTTTTAGCTTGTCATATTGAAAGTGTCTGATTTCATACTTTAAATTGAAAATATTTGTGTATCTGTTAGCTTTGGACAAGAAAAAGGCAATTTGGATGAAATCAACTTACTCATATAATACACTGTTTCAAATGCCACATTAATGACTTTTATTATCAGTCTTCATTTAAAGCAAAATACTAAAGTATTTACCAATGAAACAAAATCCTGATTTTTATTAGCAGTGAAGGTAAGTACCTCATTACCTTGTTTTGAGGGTTAAGCAGTACTTCAGCATTGATTTAAGACATGAATGAACTTAAAATTTTGAGTTACTTCCTCAGCTAAGTAAAATCACCATAGAAGCAAAATGGAAAAATCTGAAAGAACACTACTGTCTTAACTATTTTAAAAATGGACAAGTTCTCAAATGTCCAACCTCTGCTGCAAAGGTAGATGTTTTTAAAACATCCAGTGAAAACTATTTAAAGCTAAACCTCTTCCTTTATAAGTGATTGTAAAATGTATGGTAATGTAATCTTCATTACTTTAATCTGACAAATTAAAAGGAGGTAGTGGCAGAAATAATGCAAGGTTCTTTAAAATTATGGATTTATCATTGCCATAATGTCTGATATTGAGGGACATAAAGAGTCTGAAAAAGATGCTTATGTAAAATACACTGCACACATTTATCTGTAAGGCTAGTCATGAAATGCTGATTGACAACAAGAAGTGACAAAACGGAAAATCAATTCCTTCAGCTGTGTGATATATACTGAATTTGAAAAAAGGTGCTAGCTAATTTAGTTTTCCTTAAAAAAAAAAAAAAAAGAACAATTTTATAGATAAACATTAGATCTATTAGATTTAACAGGTTAAGTCAATTATTTAAGTTAAAGAATTGCCATCACGTGTTTATCGCTTTTCTGATGTGTTCGTAAGGTAGGAGTTGTCATAACTGGACTATTTTACCATTGCTAAATCCAAAAGAACAAAATAAGATGAATATTTTCTTCTAGCCATCACAGATTAATTACTACGCAGCAGAAATAACCTATACCTTGAACACCAAACTGTTGTTTCTCAATACCGAACAAAAGATCTGCAAATGCCAGCAAGACCACATTGCTTATGTCTACTTTATTCTTATTCTTTTTTTATTCAAGGTCATCCCAGCAGGAAATGAAAAACAGCCATCAGCATAGTAAAAACATTCAAACAGAGCAGAGCATGAAAATTGCACAAAAGAGGTTATATAATCAAGTCAGTGGAGTAACTGGATGATGTCAATGGCACTTTAATGCTGCTTTAACTACTGCCCTGTAAAAAAAAAATGTGTCACTTTGTTGAACAAACAAAGACACAGCCACCACTTAAAAAAAAAAAAAAAAAAAAAAACCAAACCCCTATTTGAGNAAAAAAAAAAAAAAAAAAAACCCAAACCCTACTTGCAGTTATAGCCCTACTTACAGTAATCATGTCGGTTAGTAATGTAACATTTGATAAAAAATTAAAGGAGCCAAGATTTTTTTTTTTTTGCCTCCTTTTCAGATTTATCCCTAGAGCTTCTTTCACAAACAAAATTATATCATTCTTCTTTTACTTGGCAATTTATTTCCTGGATTAATCTTCCCCAGTCTAATTATTACATAAAATATGTAATTTTCTCTAATTTATATTGAGATATTCTTATTATTTGAATAATAAATATTTGTATCTATTATCATGGAGCACATAAAAAAAGCCACTTAATTTTGACATGGGAAATTAAAACATTATTCTTACTTGGTGTGGGGGTATCATAGACAATAATATTTAGTATACTATAACTTCAATAAAAAAAGCAAAGGGAGGACCAAAAAAATACTGTAATATGTAGAATAAAATGCAGAACATTTGGCAGTACTTGCCTTGATCATAAATTCATGCTTCAGAAAATATAAATTATGAAATCTAGATGATATTTCAATTATCTAATAAAATTATACATGGTTTGCACAAATATATAAGATTTGTTGACAGGAACTTTGAGTTCATATGTCTTAAAAACCCTATTTTATCAGCTGCAGCTTTGGTGAATGCAGAGCTTAAGATACATTCTTCTCCAAGAGCTAAGGATTTGTTTTCACTAAAAATTATTTTGTCATTACAGTTGAAAGGAAAATATTCAAAGGTTAATTCAATGAAATGCAATGCAGTATTGTCTTACTAAGTCTTTAGATCCCTTTGCTGCCTTTGTAGCCAATATTTCTAACCAGCCATTAAAATGCTATTAAAAGGACTCAAGTGGGATTTGCTGGTCCAAAGTTTTAGGTCTGTAGGCTTAATTGTCAAAAATTATGCATAGAAGTTTTATCCTGGTGT
Source organism: Regulus satrapa (assembly GCA_013396955.1). Taxonomy (NCBI): domain Eukaryota; kingdom Metazoa; phylum Chordata; class Aves; order Passeriformes; family Regulidae; genus Regulus; species Regulus satrapa. Next base: position 131,656 of record VWZN01020605.1, on the reverse strand, counting down.
GATTGTGGCTCTTTGTCTCATTCACTTTCAGAGTCCTCCAAAATTCATCCTCTACAGATTTTTTTTTTTTTTAATTAGAAAGTTTATTTTATAATGGTTTCTAATTCTCATGTTATCTTAAAAAAAGATAAAACACCAACCAAACACACACAGCCAAACCCCCCTCCTTTTAACAGCGTGGATAGAATTCGAAGAGATGCAATTGCTGTTTCTGCAGTCTGGGAAATTACAAGAAAAGGAAAAAATTGTCTTTATTTCTCTCAGGGGGATCTATTGCTAAAACCAAACAATGAAAAGGCTGTTGACAGCACAGCCATGTGCTACATTACTGATTATTTTTCACAGAAATAACCTTGGGAAAGGGCTGATTTTTTTTTCCTGTGTTTGTGCTATATCCAGTAAAATAGAGCATGACAGTTGTGTCTGGGTGCTGTACTAAGACAAATCTGAGATAGTAAAGATCTTGGATCGAACGAATGGTTGGCACAGTCTGTGTAAAGAGCTATGATATATTGAAATATTTTAGAGGACTAGTGATAGTCAGAGATGCAACCTTTTCTTGGTTTCCTTTTTAATATTTAAGAATATGCAGCTTCAGTGAGACTTCTGAATAAAAAATTAAGTTTCTCCTCTATAGTAGGCTAAAGAAGACTCCAAAACAGGAAGCTGACTAGTTAATGACTTAGCATGAACCACTGAATCAAACGCACTAGTTTTGTTTGCTTTTAAAATTGGCAGTCCTGTGAACTACTACTGTGAAAAGCTTACAGAAATTCTGCTGTTATGCTATAGTCATAAATTAGTCTTATTTTCCTCCTACGTACCATTCTATAAATAAATACTGTTTCTGCACTTCTCTGTCTCATAGGAATGCTTAATTCTAAACTCTATATCCATGAAATACTGATATTCACAGAGGAAAGAACTGGAAGCTAGAAAGAAACATTTTCATCCCTGACCTCTCACAAAAGACAAGACACACAACAATAGAGAAATTCCTGTCTTAAGGCAATTATTGCTGTCAGAGCTGAGCCATCCCTTTGAGAAATATAAAAAATTGTGATTCAGGACCAATAATCAAGCAAAACCTAATAACTTGCTCACCATTCTAGTACATATTCACTGCTAAAAATGGAATAGTCTCATCCTGCTTCTAAACTTCATCTTGAGCATGTTTGTTTTCAGTTTCTGCCCAGCGGAAATAAACACCTTTATAAGTGAGGTATAGCATTGACCATTTTTCTTTATATAATCCAAGCACTGAAGTTCATTCATAATTTTTTTTGGCAGCAGTTCTTGAAAGATTTAAAAATAAATAAATCATAAAACTTCAAATAAGGATAGGTAGGAAAAACCTCACAACTCTGATTTTGTTCTGTAGCAGATTAGTTATTTCTCTTTCTAATGCCAGGAAAATTGATGTGCATATTCATAATTGAAAACCAAAACAGAATAATCACCCGTGTTTTAACAGAGTGCCCTAAGCTTCCTTCTAACTCTGACACATCACCACCTCTCCCAGAGGAGCACTCAGCTGGGTAGTCTTTAGGCAGAGTGAGCGTCAGTGTAGGGTTGAGCTCCCAGCAACAAAGACCTACATCTGAAAACAGGGGTGACAGTGAGGGCTCTGAATGAACCAACAAGCTGGTCAGAGAAACTAACAAGCCAGTATATAAGTGTGGTTTTCCCATCACTGCAATTTTAGGGACTTCCTTCCTCAGGGCAGGCAGCCTCATTGATGCAGTGCATATGAGCTTGTATTATATTTGTTATGCCAATAAATAACAGCCATCATCTAAAATGCCAAATGATCTTACTAAAGAATGCCCATTTTGTCTCCTTCAATGCAAAAAGAAGTTCTGCAATACAGGATCAACATCAAGCCAAAGGATGTGGAAAATTGAAGGAATTATTGCATCTAAAAATAACATCTAAATTTGACTCAAAAAGCTTCTATTCATTGTAAATCTATGCGTCACTCTTCCCCCTACACCAGGCAGATTTTGTTGGAATATATTCCCAATTGTTTTGTGCTTTATAGTTGTTTCCAATAGTGATAGGCATATTAGATTCCAACAGGCTTAGAAGTGTTAGAATTTATATGGACTGTTGTTCTTGCAGAATGCAGAGGACATTTTTCTATTTAAATGGAAACATTGTTGGCTTGCATAAAGAGTGACAACAAAAATTCAGGTGCTCTATCACTTGGCTGCAGACTGGATTCCTGGTTTCAGACAAAACAACACGTCTTCCTTCCACTTCATGGAAAATCCCAGGACACCTCAATGAAAAAGCTGGAACTCTTGTAATGGAATTTTCTGCTTCCTGAGGTTAACAACAGGCAGCAAGAGCAGATAAGTTAGCTCTACTTTATGACTGCCTCCAGCTCCTCCTACTCCTGGCAAAGAAAACTCAGAGGAACAGGGGTCTTAGGACTCCTCTGATATTTATTTATCTCCCCATTCCTCAGGAGGGCAGACAGCCTCAAGGCAGGCAACTGGGCGTTCCTGTCTCTTGGGAGAAGTTGTTTTCTCCCTATGAAGAGTAATGCAAGTGGCTAGACTAGAAGACATGCAATCTTGAAGTACCCAACCTAACGATGTTCAGACAAGAGAATGTCTGGGAACAGATTATTGCTCCCCTTTTCTTCTTATGTCATGTCCATCCTCACAAAGATATGAAAATTATAAACAAAAAGCAGTTTTGGAACTACTACTCATTAGGGAACAAGTCACCTTACAGAATATAGCAAGAGAATAGTAAAAGACTAATAATACACCTGTCGAACTACCCTCTCCCAGACATCACAGGCCACCAAACCAGGGAAATTATTCAGAGTGAAACCAAATGTTCTCCCCTTGTTTATTTTTCAGCTGACTCAGAGACTGATAAAGACCATGGGCCAGAGTGAGCAACTACTGCTAGCCAAAAGAAATCCAAGAACCTCTCATAGGGTGTTTCTGAGTTGTTTGGGTTTGGTTTTGTGGGTTTGGTTTTTTTTTTTGGTTTTTTTGGGTTTTTTTTTTGGGTGAGGGGTTTTTTTTGTTTGTTTTTTGTTTGTTTGGTTTGGGTTTTTTTCCCTACTGCAAATCTCTGTTTTGTAAATTAAAAAATAAAACTGGAAGAAAACAAGTAGGCATATACGAACATTAATATACTAAGTAGACCATCTACTTAAATACATTAGACTTACTATTTTTTTATATGAAATCTAAATAGTTAAAGAAAAGACTACTATCTGCTGCCAAATATTTTTATAAAAAATCTTTGTTTCAATAAGCAGATAGATCTACCAATTAATTTTCAGCTCTGAATAAAAGATTTTTACACTGTTTCTATTACAGAAAAACACATACCTACATGATTTGAAAGTGTATAAATTCGTAGTTATTCCACTTGACTAAGACCAGTGCTATGTCATATGTTTGGCTTAAAAGCCTGTGAAAAAATTCTTTCCCAGAGACATTAATCACCAAATTTTAAGCCCAACTGCAAAAGAATCCTCTGGACCCACAGTTAAACAATCATTGCTCTAAGCATGGTCAGAAGTACAAATATGGCCTCTGATCCAAAGGCATACAAACACCAATTTATGGCTGGGATTGCCGCAAATACTTAAGACACTTCAAGAACTGAAGAGGCTGAAGACTGCAAGCCACAAACCCAGCTCTCAGCACTTAAGTGAAAAATTTTCTACTGGATAAGTTTCCCCAGGCATCAGATGCCGTGCCATTTCAGCAGTCCTATGGCTGAAATCTGTCCTGAGAGATTATAAACATGCTCTGCTCTTTGGAGGGACAAGTCCTTCCCCATGTCCAAACCATTCAGCTCAAGATAAGCCTGAACTGAATGAACAGTTTCTTTCCTGCCCATTGAAGCTTCATCACTATGCAGTTAAAACCAACAGATTTACATAATGGGACACCAATCAAGAAAAAAAAACAAAACAAAAGAAACCCCAAATTTTAAATCCCCAGAGGCATTCAACAAGACTTACAAATACTGATGCTATCAAAAATTTCTTACATGTGGGTCCAGATGTTAAAACCACTTTATTTTATGGGACTACCATCATGTCAAACTACCTCGAAATTTCAAAGTTAATTCCACTCAAATCATAACCTTCTTTTAAAAGCAATTTTTTGTTTACACTGTCCAGAAAATTGATTCCTGAAAAATGAAATATTCTTCCAGAGAAATATGGATATTTTTTAAAGTTAAGTCATCCTGCAAAAGCCAGTAAGTATATAGAAGTTATTTAATGAACCAACCAACCAAACAGGATACAAATTCTGTCACAGACAATGCCTGACATGTGAGACATACTTGCTCTATTCCAGCACTATTACAAAACAATTCCTTGTGGATATTCAGAGGAAAAGAAAAATGTAACTGAAAGGTAATGAAAAACTCTCATCTCGAGAATCTGGGTTGCACAAACATTACTGTGTTTTAAATACAGTGGGAATCAAAAATTTTACCAATTTTGAAAAGACAAAACTAGTTTGAACTGATATTGTTAAATGTTGAGTGCAAAACCAAGCTGACTCTTATTTCTTTCTCTGATGAATAAGGGATTATAAACATGAGCCATGGAGTTGTAAAACTAACCCACATAATATACCTGAGTATGGGGGCTGTACACAAGCCACTTGCCTACCTGTCAGAACTGTTTGAAGTATTGTCCACATTGTAACTTCATCAAGACCAGAACATTTCCCCTGTACTATCTGAGGTGTTTGGCAATTTCTTCAAAAGACAAGTCTAACTTGCACCTGTCGATGGATATATATATTTTATACAGATACAGCCTGTATAAAGATTGACACTGAAGGCTGGTTTGTTTTGTTAATAAATCTAGCTTTCAGCCAATTAATTACTGTTCACGTGGAAATTTCTAATGAATACTGGGTCTCAAACTCTTTTTTACGTATTTTTTTTTCTTTTTTCAAATCTCATATTCAATTATTCCCATGCAAGAGGTATCCAAAATGTTTAAGTAAAAGAGAATATCAAAAAGAAAACATCTCCAGAAAGTACACAAAGTTGTCACAATGGAGGATTCGAGGATTTTCTGGCTAAGTTTTCACAACTGTTGTTTACTGAATCAAGAAGAATGTTCCAACATGTATCAACATTTTAGAAATTTCAAGTGACTTAGATTATTGACAGAGAACTCAGAAAAAAGAAATCCTGGATTTTTAAAAATTGTTTAAATAAATTATAAATGTTACCATACTAAGAAAGGTATTTACAGACCTCTAATAGTTGTCTGGTAGCCATTATTTACATACCTGACACTAGGTCTCCAATCTACAAATTAACATGCTTCAGCTATACATAAAAGTCTAACCAGGAAACATTTTAATTGATTTTACCCCCTACATAGGTGCCATTGCATTTACTTAAGCTTTTCCCAGGGCAATAAAATTAAATCAGGAAGTTAATGCCTTGAATCTGGCCAGAGCAAACCACCAACTCACAAAATCAAATTGCTTTCACTCTCTTACGGCTCTGCCATAGCTCTGCAGTTCTCTTTGCCTAAGTATCTACTTTTACTTTAATTCAATTACCTATTTCCTTTTTATTGGACACTTAGAACCTTACCAAAGTCAAAGATCTGAATTTTCTCATTTAGTTTATGTCTGTAATAAATAACTACTACCACCTCTCAAATTTCTTGGAGAGTTTATCAATGGTTTGCCATCAACCCAAAACTTCTTTCCTGAACCCAAATTGGCTATTATCATAACGAGGGACAAAATATCCCTTAAAAGATATCCTGCTTTGATAGGCCATGTGCTTTTTAATATGTCACACCATCATACTGCTGTTCTAGCATTTTACTTTAGCTCAGCAGAAAATGTAATGTGGCATTTATTTGCATTTGAGTTTTGAATGGCCCACTAGAGTTATCTGTGTACCAGAACACATATTGCCCCAAATATTTTTCAAAATATTTTGGAAAAGTTGGGGAAAAAGTTCTCTCTTCTCACCATTAAAACATGACAAGACAATAATTTAAAGATTTGAATATTGGTAACTGGTTTAATCTGATTATCATGATAGTCCATCATTAAATAGAAGCCACCACAAAACATCAAATAGTGAAATTTTATATCAAAGTAGACAACCAAAATCTTGTAAAAGTGAAATGTTTGGTTCTGTAGACATGATGGATCTTGGACAGAGGCTACAAGCCTCTAAATTGAACTGTTTTGAGAAGTCTGCACTGAATTTCATGCTGCTCAAGTCATAATACTGACTGCCTAGAGATAAGTCAAGCACCCAAGGACTCACTTATTCTTTATTTTTTCTTCAACAAAGGAAACCAGTAGTTAATATATTTAATAAAATTGCTAATAAAATGCTATTAAACATATTCTGGCTAATACAGTGCAAAGAACTTGACATTTGGCAGTCATCATCCTGTTTACCAAAATCAGCCATTAGTTAAGGTAACGCTGTGTACCAAGTAATATCTTTCCCTTTTCAGACCAGCCAGGCAATGAGCAATCTGTTGCAATAAGTGATTTAAGGGGAAAGAATGCTGAAAGAAAATGTTTCCGAAAGATACAGGGAGTGGCAATTGGAAAGAGAATAAAAAATCTGAAAGTTAGAACGAGAGATCACAACAAAAAAAGGGAGCAATGTCACAGGCAGTAAAACTAATTTGGAGTTAAATACATTTGCTCATTGTTTTTCTTAGTAAAACTTTAAACAAACAACTCAGAATGTAAACTAAGAGAGAACACTACATTGCACTACATTGAACTTCACACTTTTTATTCTACGAACTTTCACGTGGTTTCAAGAAACCCTGCCAGCCACTGGACAAACTCTTCAATATCCTAATCTTTTCTTATGTTTGAAAATACAAATTAAACAAAAAGACATGAAGATGAGAGACCACATTAATCTCTCCTTTGTGTCTCTTTCCCAAGATTTTGAGACTCTGTTATTTGCAACAAGCATTCCATTTTCTTTTTAAAAGAATCACTTGACTCTCATTAGCAGCAGTAATAATGCCTTACCAAAAGGAAATCAAATTTGGCAGCCTGATAAGCAAAGGAAGGAAAAGGAAATATTTGAGTCATTCCATTCCAGCTCAGTCAGCTCTCGTTGGACCCTCTCTATGGATTGTCTTGAAACCCTGCCCACATTTGCAATAAGAAAGCCTTTAAAGTTATTTTTGTTTTGGTTTGGGTTTTCTTTTATTGAATTCAAATGGAAAAAGTTATTAAGACAATTCAGCTCAGTTGTTTCCCTTTATCTATCTATCTATATACATGCATTATGTTCAGCATGTGTATATATATAAATATACAGACACACATATACACATAAGTATTTAAAATACTAACTTCTTTTTTATACATAAACTTCACCAGAAAGACAAGCAACTATAAATGTTTAGATTGTGTGATATAGATTTTAAATGTCACCTTTATAAATGGATATTTTCTGAAAGTGAAGTCTTATCCTATAAGGATGTAAACACTTTAACTTGCTGGAAAGAGACTCAGCAAATATCCATGTCCAGGAAAAATCAGAAGCGTGGGATTACTCAATTTTATGCATAAGTTCTGCAAGACAAGATCTAGAGTGTACAAAATATTTGATGACAGAATATTGTAAACTAACTTCAATAAGTTTTGAAAGTTTCAGAAATTTGAATTCAGAAAGAAATAACTGAAAAAATACTATACTAAAACATGAATCAAGATGGATTAAATTTTAATTGGTTTTTCAGCTGTTCAAAATAGAATTGGAGTCTCAAAACTCTAATTTAGCATTTTCATTTTAGCCATTACACACAGTAAAATATTCCTGTAAAGGCCATTTCATAATTTAAAACAAATTAAATAATATGCAATTTTAAACATAATGCATTACTTCTCTTCTTCTTTTGTTATTTCCTAAACAGCTGAATGCTATTTTTTCATGTCCTAACAGCAATATCGATTTCTTCCATTATATTATGTTGGTTTCTTTCTGCAGTTTCTTTCCATCTTCATGCCAAGCTCTGTTCTTTGCTGGCAGTATTGACTAGTTTTCTTTTCTGCTAGACTTTGAACCTCTCAATTTAAACTTAGCTTACTTGCAAGGCAATCCATAAGCACATGCAACAAGCCTAACATTTATTTAACACATAAATGACAAAAGTTCCTGCTGATGACAGCCTCATGTCATCTCATCTCTTAATGAGCATGGACCTCACCTGGGAGAGAAAAAATACTCAGAAAATGGAGGAGGCCAAAATATTTATTAATCATATTTTTCTCTTAGGCGTGTGTTTACCACAGTTTTAGGTGAGACACTCCTCTCCCTGTGTTTCAGATCCAGACCCTCCTGATGATGTAAGGACAGGCATCTCCCTGTTATTTTTCTTCCAGCTGCCTTTGGGAATTAAGAGAGAAAGAATATATTTACTCATGTCCAAGCATTCGTTTCCTACTCTTTCCAATACGTAATCCCATGTTTGTCTCTGCAACACAAAAATTTCTTATTCACTGTCCCTCATGCCCCTAAATTCCCCAAAGTAATGCTGAAAATTCATTTAACTCATCATTTTTTAATTATGTTGTTTGGGAAAACTGAGTAACAACAAAAACACTGAAAGTCTCTGTTAAACAGAATCAGAAATACAGAAAAATGTTTAAAACTGAGATTTTTAAACTGGGGGTGTAAACAACAACACCAAGCAATCCACTGATCTGTATAATCCTTACAGCTTTCTAAAACATTTTGGTAGAACAAACAAAAAATCTTGTGCTGACACCAGTCCAAACTCACAAAGCTTTGGGAATTAGAAGACAATTTTCTGAAATGGTTATAAAGCAAACATTCCACAGTCTAGATGAGCATATGAAGAGATGCTTGAAGTAAATGGAGAATTTTTATAGTTGGGAAAGGTCACCAGTAGAGCTTCACAGAGAGCTGTGCCGAGTTCTGCATTGTTCAGTTTATTCTTAAATGGAAGAGAGATGAACCACAAAAGAAACCCAAATTTCTGCTTATTATATTAATCTATTTTAACAAAGTCTGCCTAGGAAGAACAGCAAAAAGACCTGTTAACAGTCAATGGCTATTAAAATGCAGACTTAATGCCATGTATTAATACAAAATAGGGTATATGGAGGAAATCAATCTTTACAAATACAATGGCAGGCCGAGAAGTGATCATTACTACTTACAGACAAGATCTTAAACTACCTTTGATTTGTCCATACAAATACTGGGCAAAGTTACAATTCCCTCACCTCCAAACATGGCAGAGTGGAGAAACAACAGTCCAGATAATGAGTGATTAATGCCAACCTCTCACAGAGAAGGCTCCAACTTTAAAAAGAAAGGAAGGGAGAAGCTTAGGATCAAAGATCACAAAATCATGGCTGTCATTAGAATGATAAGAAGGATCACTGATCCTAACAACTTTCAGGCTCCAAACCAAAGAGAGCAACTTCTACCATATAGTTTCTGTAGCACTCCTTGTAACTGAAAGTTATAACCCAATTTGTAAATTACTATAGGTATAAACAGCAATACACTGCTCTATACTGTGTACTTGTTCATAAGCTGTACTTTCCATTACCCCAAAAAAACAGATATCAGGTCAAATGGGTCTTTGCTTTTACTTATTAAAGGTCTCTTTCTATAAATAAACATATATTTATCATTTTAACATTCAAATGTAAAGTATTTACTGCTCAAAAATACATCTTAGTAAAACATGATGAAACCAGAAATTGTATTTATTCACTGTAATACATGACAATGCATTCCTCTGATGGCAGTGTGTTAAGTGTATAGGAAGCTACTTGCAGTAAATGATGGGTATGATTTTGTTGCATATGTTTTCCCATTCTTCAGCAAAGAATTTGATGAGGGCTAACATACTGCTGAGATGACAGAAATATCTTCCCACCAGTGATTCGAAGAGAAGACCCGTTTGGGCCTTCTGTTGCAGCTCTCAGCAGCTTTGCCTCCTGTCTCCCAGTAAATGTCAAACACTATCAGTGCTGTGCCCTTCTGCCCCCTGCTAACGACCAAACACATTCTGCAAGCTCTGCAAATGTCTCCTTAACACACTCATGCCTTGGTCCTGGCTCATTCCATCAGCAGCACAGCCAGGCTGCCTGGGAATGGCTTTAGAAGGCTTTACATCCTACACACCCTCCACAGCTGCTTTGCTGGGGAGGATCAGTATCTTTTGCAGTATCCACTTGATTTGTTGGGACTCGGTATGGGGCTTAATAGAGAGAAAATACTCCCCTTTTTAGCAACAATTTAAATACTTTCAAAGATTTGGGGTTTGTTTTGTTTTGTTTTTGTTTTTTTTGTTTTTTTTTGGTTTTTTTTTTTAATTGCTTATTAATTCTTTGCCTACTCTTTGCAAGTAGTTTATCTCTATTGAAAACTCCATGAAAACATTCTCATCTGAAAAATACTTTAAACTTTGGTTCAGACAAATAAAATATCAACATCTACATACAGACACTTAATATCTTTTTATTAACAACAGAAGACTAGTCAACACATTTCTAATATTTCTATGAAGGAAGATGTAAGACAATTTTTATTGAAATAATCTTGTGCTTCACCCCCTGTTCTGGGTCATTCAAGCAAATCACCACTGGCACCTACTGCAGTTCACTGCCCAGCCAGGAGTGGTAATAGCTCTGTCAGTATTAAGTTATTTTCAAACCCTTCAAATAAATTTTCAGTATCTGTACTTCTTTTTTCAACATTAAGTTTATAAAAATCCCTGCATCATGAATAAAATCTTCTGGTATGTTTTCTCTTGACTAACTCCAACATGCAAATTGATGTTCACTCATGAAGTGATCAAGTTTACTGACAGTCCACATTTGAGACTGCAGTCCTTCACTCGTCACAGCGATGAGGTGTGTTCATTTTATTTTGTCTTAATTTGAATGTACTGGGATTTTTCTAAAAAGATGCAATTGAACACAAGGAACTTGTATTTTTCAGATGAAAATAGGATGGTTGTTTGCTGGCTGAAAATGCATCTCTTCAAATAGCAGATCTGCAAAACAGCATGCAGTAAGATTTCTGCTATGATAGGCTAGAGAATCCTGCACTGACAGTCTCCATACATATCACCCATTTCATTTTCCTAAATGCCTCTGCTAAGAGGGATAATGTTAGAACAAATCCGCAGTGAAATGTGAAATGTCATAACATTTCCATTATCCCTACTGTTTTAGTGATTCACATATTCTCCAAATAGATGTGTGATTTGTGTAATTTACGTAATTAAGTGTGGAGGGGTTTTCATTTGTATTAAGACAGATACTCTTGGGAAGCCTCAATAATGGTTTTCACTGGCATTATGAATGTACATTAGATTCCACCAAAAGTTCTCATGGAGAGATGAAAAAAATATAAGTACTTCTTACTCAGCTGTCTAGAAAGTCACCATAGAATTAAACAGCTAACACTTCCCCCTTTCCCTTTTACATCTACAGTACAAACCAGAAATTAAAATACATTGATAAATGATTAAAAAGTACACACCCTAAACTATCCAATGTTGAGAATATGTTAGAGTAATGTAACAAAAGCAGTAGCACAGTAACACAGACTGTTGCCTTCAATTTCATTTCAGAGGCTACCTTCAAAAGCTATTCAGCTGGAATGGCTGCAACTTAAGTTCTACTAAGGTTTGATCACTTAAAATTATACTCGCATGTTGAAAAGGTGTTTTGTAGCAGACATGCAGGTGACCCAAAGTAATAATCACACAGCAAATACAGACTGACTTATTTCAAAAGTAAATCTTCTCCTCAATAATTTGCATGTCATTCTCAGTGCAAACCAAGTCCATTTTCCTTCATGACAACTATTCTTGTCTTTTTTTAAAAACTCTTCTGCTATTAACAGGACATTAGTTTCTTTTCTTGCTCAGTCTGTTAGACTCAAGTGCAGTGAATACAATTTTGTTTGTACAGCTAGCAAGAAATAAGAGAGCAATGAGGGGCTGCCAAGAAAAACTGTGAACAAATTTCAGTATTGGTCTGAGTGTTCGTAGCTAGTCCTGTAGACAAGTTTGGATTTGGATAGTGTTTAGATACAAATAGTAACATATTGCATCGACATTCAAAGGTCTCCTGTCAGAATTATCAACACCATATACAAGAAATTACTCTAGAACACAGAAATCCCCTAAAATGTGTAAAACAGGATACAGTTATAGGAGGAGAAGGAGACAGCAAGAAGGGATACCCAGAATTTTACATTCCTCAACAGTTTAAATGGTTCAATATAAATATGTTTCAGCAATTTCTTTGAATATAAGCACTCTATATTTAGTCAGAGACGAAATGAAATTTCCATGATTGTATTTAAATCATTAGGCAGTTTTTTAAACCATTTTGCTTGCACATGGGTCTCCATTTTTAAGGTGAGCGAGCAGCGGACTGGGATGTTGGCCCTAGTCCAAATAAGAGCCCAGGTAACAATCTCATCTTGGGTGAAACCACATGCTTATGGAAGGCTCCATGAGCTCCTCCAAAGCTGGCAGAATCCACCCTGCGAAAGCAATCTAAATCATGGATCCCAGCCTGCAGTAGGGAAAGGGAAGGGCCAGAAAGTGGGAAAAGCAAGGCAGAGTAAAAAAAAATGTACAGTCAGAAATAGCACTGGCAAGGTCAGCAACTAGTAATGTTATGAACAGTTTTCAAACGATAACCTGATATTAGGAGTAGAGATTTTTGATATGTGGGGGAAAACACTTGGCTGCACCATTGGTCTGAGCCCCATGCTGTTTTAATCCATGTAACAAATTATAGGTGAAGTAGAGCGAAGTCAACTCAGCTTCCAAAACAGGGCATTTTTCAGAACCAGTACTCAGCAAAATACTTATAAATGAGGAAAAATGTTGGGTGGTTTTTTAAAAAATTACTTTGTGCAAAGTAAGTAAGAAATAAAACAGATGAGAATGTGGAATTTATCAATGCCAGTAAAAATGGACTTAACCCATCAGCAGTACACTTTGCAGGATTTCCTAAATTTTTGTCTTAAAGGGGAAGGTGCTGGATTTAAATTAATTTATTATTTTTAATTATCTAACTATCAACACCACTACTAAAGAAAATATATTTAATATACAGGCACCACGTGAAAGACAAACATTAAGAGTCAAACCAGAGATTAAATAACTGCTTACTTTCATGCTTAAAAAAGAAACTGTTCTTGAGTGTAGAAAGCCCTCTGTGGGTGATGGGCTACCTCTGTGAAGTGTAACACTGCAGTGTAGAACTACAGTTCAACATCGCAGGGAAGCAAAAAAAATATGAGTGGTGATTCAGTGAGTACCTTAGACATGAAATAGTTATTCTTAAAGTACCTCCTAAAACTAAAAGCAGGCAATTAATATAAAACAAACGCTATTTATGTGTGATTGATACCTTCAAAGTACTGTTTACTAAATAAATTGTATCATTGCTCTGTCTCAAAGACTCATATTGCCCAACTATCTTCTGACCCAGCTCCTTCCCATGCACAGCCATTAAGCAGAACTGTAGCAGGAGTAACTGAGTATTTATAGATGTAATTCTGCCCATTTTATTTATAATAGTTGTCCAGAAGGAATACTACCCATTACTAGATGACAAGTAAGGTCACCACTAGGTTTTGAAGAATGCTGGTCATCCGCAGGCATATAGAGAAAACGACCATTCTTTGTCAAGCTGAAAACATATTTTTAGCTTCTTTTGCATTACTTCTGCAGCATGGTAGTGTGATTTTACCAGAATGATAATTCAGATTTGGGATACTAGACAACTTGATATATTAGTGGGGTCAGACGAGTATAATGCTTGCATTGTTCACACATTCTCCTCTGACTCACTGCAAGATTATAAATACCCACCGTAATGGGAGCTCCACCCCAGCGAGGTTTAATCTAATACTTTCTGCTCTTGCAGACCCTTCCACCTTTAAGATGAAAACCAAGCCATTAAGGCTTGACTCCGCACTCTAAGCCTTTTT
>VWZN01020605.1:104518-113577 GCA_013396955.1 Regulus satrapa | reverse complement strand
AAAAAAAAAGAAAAATAAAAAGAAAAAAATGTGCTGAAATGAGATATGTTTCCTTCTGAATGCTAGCAGGAGTGATCACCTTATAGTTAGATATAGTGTAAATCTCCATTCTCTTTTAAAAGTTTCATATCCATCTTGCAAATTTTTGTCAAATACTGCCACTTGCTGGTTTTATTTCATATCAGTAATTTAGCTTTATAGATTTTGCTTCGCTGAGGAGCTAAAAAAACCCCACTTTATAAAGGATCAAATAATTAATATTTTTATATTTTGTTTTTCTAAAAATTCAGGTATAAGACATATATACTCAATTCCTCTTCAGTATAGTTTATATCTCCATGTTAACATTCTATCTTTGGATATTGAATTGGGCATTTTAGACATTTCAACATGTCTTCAGATACCTGACAGTGAAAATGCTTTGCATTGTCTTTAGCAGACACTGAATCATGACCTAGTTTATTCATTGGAATCTTTTTTGGCCAATAATAACTGTAAGAGTTAAGATGACCAGATTGACAAAATCTCTAATGAAGCACCATTGAAACATATATTTAAAGTGTTTTCATTATAATTACAAGCACAGGGATCTAAAGTTTAAATACATGTGATCATTAATTTTTTAAAGGCAGAAATAAAACTCAAACTGGTTTCGAAAGCATCAAATCTTACCTTTTATTTCTATTATATATGCAAAGTGAATGTCATGGAGTTGCATGTGAGCAACTGTGCTGAATGTAATTATTATAGTTAATAAATTCTTGTTCATAAGCATTTCTCAACTATCCAGGAAAGCTTAGGTTATACTCAGATATATTGTTCTTGAAACACCTCATGAATCTTCATCAGCCAGATCTGTCAGAGGCAATGTAACTTCTCTGACGACAGGCATTTGAGGGTTTATGATATCTGTTGGCACAGCAAAGAAGGTTGAGGAGATTGTCTCAACATACTCAGAAATCCTTCTTCCTCTCAGTTGGGATGGCAATGTTGATATCTTTAAAAGCTGCCTTTCTCCTTTCCTGAATATAATATGAATTTCTGGAGGAAATTATTCCTTCAGTTGTTTCGTTATAAAAGATGTTCCGTCCAAGTTCTAACATGAGTGTGCCTAGCTGTGGAATGTGATGGGTAACCTTATTCACCTGGTGACTTGCACATACCTGAACAAGTGTTGTTCATTTATTTATAATAATAAATTCCTGTGACTGGAAAATAAAAGGAAAAGCTTGTCTTCTAAGTTGTCTTTGAATCGTCATTTCAACCAGACTACCTGGTGCTAGTTGATGTGTTCAAGGAAAGATGCTTACTGTATTTGAAATCAGCCAGTATAACTTACATTTGCCATGTATTTCTCTTCTTTCAGCCAATGCATTTTAATATGTCCTCCCTTTCAAAGGGACAGTTTGTTTTATGCAGGAAATGGACCTTGCCTGCCCCTTATCTGATATTTAGGAAAATAAACCATAAGCTTGGTTTTTTGGTTTTTTTGGGTTTTTTTTTTTGTTTGGTTTTTTTTTGTTTTGTTTTTGGTTTTGTTTTGTTTTTTTATCAACTGTGCTATAAGGATCTATTAGACCTAATTCCTTTGGTTTGATTTCACTCAACTCTCTCATGTAACACTGTATGGTAAAACACTTATCAACCTACACTGCCTAGTGAAGCCAGGCTTGAAAAGTAGATAGCAGAGGAGGATAATCTGTTTTAAACCCTCTGGCTTTTTAAATTAGATGCTAAGAAAAATAATGATTTANNNNTTAAATAATATGAAAAAAAAAAAAAAAATAAAAAAAAAAAAAAAAAAAAAAAAAAAAAAAAAAAAAGTCCTGCTTTGGCAAGCCACTTGAAATGCAGAGAAAAGCATGGCCAGCCAACATACAATGGAAGAGTTTGCCTGTGATGATAAAGGAAAATAAGAAAACTTCCTTAAAGAGATTTTCCCAAAGGAAAATGTACTTGAACCAATGAGCTCCTGGTTTCCCACAGAGTAATTTTCCTTAATATCAGCATAGGGGGAAATTGGGTGTTATTAGTTTAATCCCTTGACTACACTGAGGAAATACCTCACCCAGAAGAGATTCCAGGCTATGATTTGTTCTGCAGCTGTGCCTGGAGACCTCAGAGAATCAGAGCCACCAGCCACATGTTTTGCAATCATAAATAAAACCATATGCCCTCTCTGAAGACAAATGAATGCTCTGGGACTGTGACCACTTCCCAGCTGGGTACTGGGTTGGTCCTGGGCACCTTGAGCCCCAGGGGCCGGGCTCTTGGAGTGCTGGGACAATCTGGGAAGAGCAGAGCTGGTCCCTGGGCAGAGCAAGCTGCTGGGGAAGGCCAGAGCCCCTGTGAGGGCAAGCAGACCTGCTTTTAAACAAACTGCTATTTCCAGCCTAGCTTCAGCCTATCCCCATCCCCACAGTCCTGCCCACACATCCCAGGGTTGTGCTGGACATCGGTTCCCCCTATGGGCCTGGTCCCAACCCCAGCCCACAGATCAAAATCCTGACCCAGCCTTGGCTCATCCCAGTCCTCAGGGAGGTGCTTGATGCCCTGGTCTGGCTGCCCTGCTCCTGGCTGGCAGGAGGCACCAAATCCTAGGAAGGGTCCCAGAGGCAGTGGTGAACAAATGATGTTTGAGTCTTCAGAGCAGCATAGATGTTTTCTGTTCTTAATTTTAAACAAATGAGCATCATCAGGAGAAACATAGGCAACAGACTTTGGGAAGACACTTTCTGCCACAGCTGGTGTATGTGAGGTCCCCCTGAAAGGACACATCCTATTCTGCCTTACCAGATCAAAGTGGGTGACAAAAAGCTAGAAGGAGGAGCACCAAGATACCCAATGGCCTTAAGTACATGACCTGTGAGCATAGACTGAGGGATCTGGGTTTATTTCATCTGTTGAAGTTTGGCTAAATTTGTGATCCAATAGCAACCTGTGGCACTTGGAAAAGAAAGTACAAATGTTAATAAAACAAAACCTTTTTTTTTATTTTTTTGCAGTGGCAGATGATATAACAGTGATATAAGTGTTATGGTTGTAGATTGTGGCTTGAGAAATTTAGGTTAGATATTGCACAAAAATATGTTTTACTAGGATGGTAGCATGGCACTAGCATAGGTTAGATGGAAATGCTGGGAATGGTCTTTCTCAGAGATTCTCAATATTTGATTAGACAAAGCCATGACTGCTATGAGAGATGGCTGGCAATAGCCCTTACCTCAGCAGGAGGCTGGCCAAGAGGTCTTCAGACATCCCCTCCAGGCATTATCTGTTTTCTTCATCGTCTGACTTGCCCTTTGGCAATGACACCTCACTGTTAACAATAGCTGAGCCTGAGTGACCAGCTTGGGCAAGATGCCTCACAAGCTTAAAGGGTGAGTCATGAGCAACTTCACCAACGTGACAACGATGTGGGACAGGAATGGTCTGCTCTATTTATCATGACCTTATCTTCCAGTGAAATGCAACAATTTTTCTGGAGCAAAATCAACTTACCATAGTTTGATTGGAGTGATTGTTTAACAGAGATCTTTGGAAAATGAGAAGTAATGCAATTCTTAACAGGACATTCAGAGTAATATATATTTTTCCATGTAGATGTTTTTGTTTGAAAATAATATACCAGAAATACATAGTTTCTCAAACTTTCAGGTCAAATACCAAGGTACACCAAGAGGCAAGAGGGTGTGCTCAGCTAGGTTGTCTGAGGTTGAAGCTGTCAACAGACCCCCCCTTAATTGATCCACACTTTCCAGGCTGATCAAAGCCAATATGACTGTTCAACCAGGGTGGGCCAGCTCAGTCCTGTTCTCTCCCTAAAGGCACTTTCTATGTCCTCTAATTGCTCCCTGGATTGACTAATTGCTGTTTGATCTTCCTCCTTTAGTCACCTTTGATGTTCTGTTGTTTGTTACAGAATCTCTGGTTAGGATTAAGTAATTTCAGAGAGAAAGACAGTCCTGTGAAGGATATGCAGACAAATAAGTACTAAAAAGACTAAAATACAAAACAAAACGATGTTCTTTGCCCCAGGGGGCCAACTCCAAGTTACAATGGCTATGAAATCGAGGGTCTTGATTTGCTACTCAGATACTATGACCAAAATACCATGTTTGCAGCCATGCTCTTTTCCTGTTGGCCCTTGAGTTTATAATAACTTGCCAAGAGAGAAAACAGCCATTCTAGATGCAAGATTTAGATAACAGTAAGGAAAACAGAGCGTGCTAAAGAAAAAAAAAAAAAAAAAAGCATAATTTATTCCCATCCAGTTTTGACTTAGAGTGGCAATATCTTTAAAATATGAGTCAAGGCTCTATTATTTATCCTTATAATTTGAAAGTTTGGTGGAAGAATTTTAGAAAATTAGCAAATTTTATTTTGTTTCCTGCTGATTTTTCTGGTTTTCTTTGTTTTTCTTTCATTGCCAATTCTCATTTGATTCTCACACTCATTTTTCTAGCAGAACAACCGCCAAAACAGCTCTTAGGCAGTAATGGGTGTGAAAGAGACAGTGTTGTTGTTGAATCTTTTTTGTTTGGTTGGTTGTTTTGTTATTTTATCAAAAAATCAAAATATTTGAAACCCCCAGTGCAATTAATATGCCTTATTCTGCAGAGAAACAGACCACAAGAGACCTTGTCCTCTTTAACAGTATCTATTAAGAAGCTGGCAGCTGGCAGGTATTTAGTACAAAATACTAGCCATAAAATTGGGGGGGGGGAAGGGGGGGAAATCCCTGCATCATTTGTACAACCAACATGAGCAACATACTTCTAATATTTATTTGTAACTTTTTTCAGAGGCACCAGAATTAAAAGAACACAGGAACACAGTCATTATTTTTCAGACATTTTTTTTCATCCTTCTTCTTCATGCTTTCCTTGCCCCTTCTCTTCAGTGCACAAGATTTTTAGGTCTTAGATTAAAAAAGCCATAACATTAGAAGATGCTTGAGCGATTCCTAATTCCATTTCTATTTTAGAGTCATGGTGTTCATTTGATTTGACTCTTATAAATTTGTGTTCTTGAAAAATACCAAGGAAGATGAACCCTATGGCACAGAAGCGCAAGAGTTGCTCCTTTGTGAGAATGCAGGGGCCAGGAGCAGTTAGTGTTTGAGAGACTTGGAGCAGACACCTGGAGTTACATCTCAGAGGGAGTTTGAGGAGCCTCCCAGGACCAGGGGCTTATCCAGTGACTCAGAAAGTTGTCGGTTAGCTTGGAAGCAAGGACACGATTGTAAGCAGCTCATAAGAACACCTGAAAAATACTTTTATTTCTCTTCTAGTTAATTTAAAACAGATCATTTAATAGATGAATATTATTATCAGTATATATGCTGCTATATGTTAGTATATATTATTATAGGTGGCATATATACTTTACCTTTTTTATTTTACCTTTTTAATTTTGCCTTTTATCTAATTTTGCAATTTTTACCTTATATCTATGGATTTGTTTGTCGTGAGTGTTTAACTGTGTATCAGATTCCTTAGGAAATAGTGGGTGAATTCAAATTGCAGTTCGAAAAAAATCGAGGTTTATCCAGGATTTTCAAAGGGAAGCATGTGAGAACAGTGACTTCCCAAGGTGTTGATCATCTCTGTTCAGACAGCTGCTGATCATGTGTGGACAAGATGCACCATGGAATGGTTTTCATGATCCCTATCTTCGGATGAGATCACCTTCTGTGCAGTGCAAGCAGCCTCACCTGAGTCAGCACATGCAGTGAGAGGTGCAACCTTTGCCATGAATATTGCTATCGCTTCTTGCATATTTACCCACCTACCCTGAATGATTCCCTTTCCATGCCAGTCAGTTCAAAATGGCTTATGGTTATACAGTCACAGAAGTTACGACTGCAAAACCTTAGCAGTTCTGCTGATACTGCAGTATCTGTTCCTAAACACACCACATTTTGCTCTTGGTTTTAAGTATTTTGGTTCAGCTGTCCTACAGTAAATGCAATTTCTTTAAAAGATCATTCTTTCTCCTGGAATGAATTTTTCTCCAGACCTTCCTCCTGGGACAGAAATGCAGCCTAAGTAATTTTCCGAAATTGTCCTCACATGTATTCTGATAACCATAGATGGTGCAAATGAGAAAGAGTGAAATAACTGAAAAGGAAATTCAGAAGATAATTTTTTTTTGTCAAGGACCATATAACTAAGCAGGTGAGAATCAGAGAAATTGGCACCTGACAGAAAGAAGTTTCTGTGAATAGGCTTGAATTGGTTAAATTTGCTGTTTTTACTGTTGCCATGCCATTTTCCTGGGAGGAGTAGCAAAACTAGATTTTACAGTGAAACTTTCTTGTTGTAGTTTACTGAAAGTGTTAGTGAAATAAAGATAAAATTCTTTCTTGGTCCAAGAGGTACAGTGTAGAAAGGCTCTCCATCTTTTCTTAGGAAACAAAGTTTTGGTGTATCAGCATTTTTATTCAGAGATCTTTATTTAGATGTTTTTTATTGATATGCATTTATACATATGTACCAGGGAACATAGACATCAGAGGTAATGTCATACGTAGTGAGAAGAGCTGAAATATCTATTTTAGCAATAAAGGCAAGACCTTACTTCTGTCTAGGCCTGAACATGTTGGTGGAGGTGTTAACAATGATCTGCTTAAATATGATGTGGCTTACATATCTTGGGCATTCATCTGGGCAGAGTCTCAGGGTTCCAAGGCATGATTGTGGATTTTCTGAAACGGCACACTTCACAGTTCAGGATTATATGCATGTGCACACACTAGTCTTTCATGTTAATGTTACAAGAAAAGAACTAAATCTTTACTGCCATGCATGTAGAGAATAATCTCCTTAGGAAAAATGTCTCAAGCATAGACAAGGTGGTCCATACAGAACACGATCTCTGAAAATCTGTTTTCATTTTGTTAACATCTTCTTAATGTATAAATCCAGTAATGACTTGCACACTTCCGTTCTTTCGTTATAAAAGCCATGGTCAGTGAAGAACTGAATAAAAGCAATTCCATATGTTATAAGGGTCAGTGAATAGCTCATTCTTTATAAGTCACATTATTTCCTAGCTGCATACTGTTTGGTACCATTGAATTTAACACATTTACTTATAGTAATTGAAGTAAAAAAACACTTTAAATATAACCACAGCCAGCTCATACTCACAACAAAAAGAAAAAAAAAAGTAATGGCTGGATATAAATGTATGCCTCACTTCCATAACAAATAACCACAGAAAAGGATCTAAACTACAATTGTTCTCTAAAGCACAGTTTGAAGCAGTAAGTGCTGCTGTCACCCCAGTGAAGACTTTGCTGAAGCTGCTGCAGGTATTGCTGCCTATGAGACCACTCGGTGCTACTGGCAAGGGAATAGCAGGACAAGCATCACCAGAGGAGCCAGAAGCCAGGGAAATCCTCAAGTGAGGCTACAAGGTCTGAAAAAGAAGATAATCTGGCCTGAGGTTCTGTCCTTCAGGGTGATACTCATTTTCTGTAAGAGTCAAATGGAAAGTGGGTGCTTGAGCAAAGTAACAGGTACCCACAAACCCAGGTCATCCAACTAGCAGAGTGTTTCAGGGCTGAAGAAACTGACTTAATCAGCCACCCCCTCAGCATAGTTGATTGCTCCTCAGACAATGTGAGTGTATGCAGCTCAATGTCAGTGTATGCAGCCCTAATGTTTGGTGTGCAGTAGGAGACAGAATATCAGGTTTTCCAGTGAAGCAGTCTGACTTTTCAGTCTTAAGAGTTTCTTATTTTCAAATTACAAAAGCAAGACACATCTAAAGCTAATTTAAGGTTAAAGCTCTCATTGGCAGCTTGAATAATTTAGCAAAAGTAGCAAAACCTTTGGATAGGGCAGAGTCCAGGGCATAATGCAAAAACAGGAGTAACTGCAAGTGTCAAGAGGTGAATAACAGAAAAAATTAATTACTTCTAAAAAATATCCACTCGGCATGTCTGTGGTGTCCTCTAGCTCCACTGTAGCCTGCATTCTTTTCCTTCTTGAAAAGGCTGTGCATTATTCCCATCATGAGTGTTACTTTNNNNCTGTGCATTTTTCCCATCATGAGTTTTTTTTTTTTTTTTTTTTTTTTTTTTTGCTACTCGCTCCATTTTCTGTCTGTATTTTTGATGGTCCAACAGTCCAATTTCTTTTGACCCTGTTTACTTGTTCTGCAGCACCTTTTTGTCTGTTTTGATCCTTTCCCAGACAGTTGGGCTGATCATGCTTTTTGGAGGCATTTGCAAGAGGAGTGATTTTCAATGTACAGTCAGTGAATCTGAAGAATCCCCAAATTATTCCTTATTCTATGAGAGATAGTTAAGAAAATCAAGTCTACTGTCAGTTGGGTTAAATGTCCTGCTCAGAGATCAATTTCAATCCATTGAAAAATCTGTCTGTAATGAAAACTCTTGCTCTAGATTTGATCAGGTTTTCTCCACAGAAAGCATTGAATGAATGATTGCACATGCTGTATTCCACATCTTCCCCACTCCTTTACGAGGAAGTAAAACTCTATATATAGTAATGACTAGAGAGAGATCAAAGTTATTTGTGCATACAGTTTCTGACATAGTTTTTGTCCTTTTGGAACTACTGAGGCACATAATCTCATTACTTATTTTAAACAACAAAACCAGAAATGACCAAGGATAAGATTGATCAGCACAGAATTTATATATTGTACATAAAGAATTTGCTGATAAATAAGATGGACTAAATAGAAAGGCAAGGTTAGAGATTGCTTAGAGATAATAGACATCTTTTTGATCTATTACAAAACTTGATAAAAATGTAGCACTTCAGGTCTAAGAGCTGTCAGTGAATGATCAAGAAGAAGCAAAATGTAATACAAGGATGTAGCAACATGCAAAGTATTTCTGGGCAATAGGAACAGAGAGATCTAGTGTTATTTATTAAGACATTGTTTGGGATACAGGGCACAGGAGGCTCAAGGAGGATTAAGTCAAAAAAGTTCAAGAAGGATTAAGTCCACAAGCACAGAGAACAGCCTGTTGATCAGAACAATAGAAAAATGGTCCTACAAGACATAGAGGAGTTGGC
>VWZN01020605.1:87018-99518 GCA_013396955.1 Regulus satrapa | reverse complement strand
GGGAGTGAATGAACTTGGATTTAAAACTGAAGAATATTTGCACATATCCCTGTGGCATTGCTTCATGCACAGGTGAAAACAGCTGAGACTGTGCTCTGCCTGTTGCTCCAGGTGACCAGACACATTAGCTCTCACCTTGCACGGTGCCCTGCTTGAGATAAAAGTATCACCGAGAGAAAGCTTCCCTGAGCTTGTGGAGACCATTGTACTAATGGAGTTATAAGGACTCCAGACGAGCACTGGCTTACGTCCAGCTCATCAAGAGCACGTGCAGAGCTCACCCACATCTGTCTGCACTTTCCTCTGTAGCTCTGTCCTTACTTTCCACATGGGGTGATAACTGTTAACATCTATTACAGAGTATACAGTGTGCTCTGTGTGTGTATAGGTTAAAATATGCATTGACAAGAAAAAAGAAGCCAGTGGAGTGGAAAAAATGCTAAAGAACACAAGATTTTGAATTCTCAAAATAAGGTTTATCCATTTCTACGCTGGCCTAAAGAATGAGGTATGGGAAGAACTGATCCAATTAAAATGCTGATGGGAAGGTCAGAGGTTTGTGCAGCAGTAAGAGGCAGAATGGTATAGCTTCTTAAGTGCATATTAGCTTGACCATGGGCAAGTGAAGGTTTGGAAACTGGTGTAGGTACTTAGAGGTATTATGTTTTACTTTGGACCTAAACTTTCAGTCTGCTTATGGAAATACAGTTGACAGAAGAAACTTTGAAATGTGATGTGCTGCATAAACAGACTCCAAGTATCTCTTTCTTGGATTAACTGCAATATTCATCTATTCATCTGCAGTAAAAGTTGTCAGTATTGTAGGGACTTGGGTTTTGTCACAATTAATTGATTCTGAGCTATTTCCAAAAAATATATTGGTAAGGAAAATACTTTCTTAATCTGGACACCTGATCCTCCTCTCTTATTTGGCTTTCAGCTTGTTTATATTAGAGCCGGTTTTTTTNTTTGTTTGTTTTTTTTAAATTACAGACCAGAATGAGGAGTCCAATGCCCATGAAGGAGGCTCAGTTCAGTATGGTATACTGCAGCCACTTCACACTAACTTCAGCAGGAGCTGTTATTCTACAGATTTTATATCTAGCTGAGCATTGCTCCTTGAATCGTCCTTTTTGCTTTTTTTATGAGATGCTGAGTATCTGCAAATATGGTGGCAGATGATCAGAATATCTCACCACTTCACTTAGTATTCATCTGTCAGATCATCTGTTTTAAATTTAATTATTGTATTTGTTCGCTTAAAGGCTGAAATTTCCCTCTCCACATTTTTTCCCTGAAACTAAAAATGTTAACTTGTATGTATTCTGAAAATAGGATAATCTGTTTCTTGTATGAAACACACAGTTATTTGCAGATTTCTTCTTCCTCTCTCACCTTTATGTGTTTCTGCTCCTCTCATACTTGCATGTTAAATTTGAACAAATTTACTCAAAGATCCTAGATTAAAAATACTTTCTTCAAAGTCTGAAATAAGAAGGCAGCTGAGTAGAGGAGAGACTTACAACTGCTCCAACTAATAAAAAGGCTTGACTTTTCACTTTATTAAATAGAAAAATTCTACATGGAAGAATTTCCTGTTCCTGTCGTGAAAAACTTTCACTGGCACTTAAATTCATATGTGTTGCAAATCTGTATCAAACAAAACTTGCTCTTCTGATGTTCACACAACTTCCACTATTTTCCCATTGCATATTCCTCATCTGTCAAGTCTTACTGAATTAGTAGTTGCACAATGATTTTGTAAAGGTTTATCAGCAAATATTTTGTTATTTCAAATATAAATTTACTTTCTCAAATAAAGGGGACTGTTGACTTTGATCCCCTTACTCATTTAATAATTACTATAATGTAACTCTCTATGTGTTACAAATGTATTTTTCTTATCTTAAGGAGAGTGTATAAATTCAAAACTAAGGCCTCTGAATTTTTTGGTGATTTTTAACTCAGCTGAGATTCTCTGCCAGGTCTTAGGAGCTAGCTGGGTAAGAACAGATAAGTATTAGACCAGATTACCCAGAGATTGTGGAAATTCTAGTATGGGAAGTAAAGAACAGGTTAGACAAGCACCTGTAAGGTTTAGCTTAGGAAGATCATAGGAAGGTAAAGATGACTGGTGAACAAAATAATGTTTTCATGGTGTCTTGTATCCCTACTTTAAAAAATCATATTAATCATTTTAATCTACTCTTTTTCTAAATTTGCGGCACTGAAGTGTGAAAAATATCCTTTTAACTTTATGATAAAATCACCAGCTGAGCTTTCCTTTACCAAGAACATTCAGTGATCCCACAGAGTGCCAAATCTGATTTCTAAGAATATGCAATGGCATTAGTCTGAAGTATGAAAGCTGAAGCTGAGACCACTAATGTATGGCTTCTGTATTAATTTCAGATCAAATCTTGATATTAAATTACTAGATAAATCTCTGAAACTCAATACATGTTTATGCCTGTGATAGTGTTATCATGGCTTTATTTTTCAATTCATCTGGCCAAATATAAAATGAAAAGTGAAGTAAATTACTGACAACTGGAGCACTTATCTAAAGTACATGTACCAGTGAAACTGCTTCACATTTTGTAAAAATTCAGCTAAATCAGTCTGTATGTGAATAGCATCTACAATGTATTAAGCAGAAGAAAACATAAGGCAATTAGAAGCTGACAGATTCAAAATTTATGACCAGATTTCTGAAGAGTAAATATATGTAATTTTCCTGCCATTGATTATTCTTCTTGCTTTAAGTTCTTTGTAGATTTTGTCCTCATTACCCTACTGTTATATTTGATCACATCAGGAAACTGTGTAAACCCTGAGTCAAATCCTATGAAGGCTGAATAATGACAGCAGAATTCTGAATACGGGCATAAAGTAGAAGTGAGGCTTCAGTACCAATCTGGCTCAGGTTTAAAAATCAAATAAAAACCAAGGTGAAGAAGTAGATCCTACCTTGTATTTATGACTATGCAAGAGGAGGAGGAGAATGGACATGGCGCCCATCTCCACAAGCAGCAAACGAAGTAACAAGGAATGGCTTACTCTGTTTCCATTGAGATCATTTGGGTGACTGTGACACCAAAGAATGACACATGGTGACTGATGAATTTCACTCTTGGTGTCTATGTTCAAATCATGTGAAGAGACAAGCACCAGAATCTATGCTGGATACTGAAAAATTCTAGGGAAATTCAATTGATTTTCTTCTTTTGCTTTTTCCATCCAGTTTCAGGACTGGTGAATGACGGGATTTTAGCTAACAGTCTAATGTTAGGTTTTCTGCCTTTTTTTTTTTTTTTCCAAACAAATTTATGTGGAATGAAAAATAATTAAGCTGGATATCTGGAACCAGTACTGCTGCCAAGGACTGCATTTAGTGTATCACATGATGAAGTGTAACAGGCACTCACTTCTCTGTCTAAATTTCCTCTGTAAGACATGGCAAAAGCCATGTGTTCATCTGGGCTCCTTCACCTTGTAACTTATGTTAATGACCATGTTGTCACACAATATTTTAACTGCTATTAGAAAGGCATGGCCTTATCAAGGGGAAATACCAAGTGGACCATGACAGGTCATGTTTTGCCATTATTTTAAAGAATGTATTTCGCGGAGTCTTTTTTTTTTTTTTTTACTCTTGGCAACTGATGTGAAAATTGCATAATGAACAGTTTTCAGATTTTATATATAGCAAATTATGCATAGATATCTTAATATATAAGAAACATAAAGGAGAACAATATATTTCCTATATTTTAAAAAAAAATATTCATGTAGAAAAAGCAGCTTGAATTTAGGGCATCATAAAACTGTTACCTGAGTTCTGAGTTTAATCATATCAGCTTCCATCTGGGAGTTGGATTCATTTAGTTCTTTGATTTCTTCATCTAACTGTTTAATTTCTTCATCATTTTCTATACCTGTGTGAAACAAAAATAAAAGGGGTGTTAAAATAATAAAGGTTTAAATCAGAGTTCAGTGAATTAATTATTTCCATATTTGAAAATCAATTTATTTCAAGCAAAAAAGAAAAAGAAGCATTATTCAAACTTTTATTCTGCAGTTTAAAAGAAGTATTTTCCACTACTTTTCCTTTTAAAATTGCAGTAATTCTCCAGTGAAAGTGTTGAAAATGCCTGGAGGATCAAAAGGACCTTTAGCTTTATACACACTCATTTAACTTTATATTATAAAAAATGCACCTGCAGCAACAAATTTTACTCCACTGTCATATGTAATTTATTTAAAGAGTGTGTCCACTTACAGAACTTCTGTAGGAAAGTAAAACATCTTAACATGGTAGTCTCTTCATATTACAGCATTATCAAGAGAACCTGTAACTAATTCAGATATTTTGTCCTCTACAAAGAGACATTTTGTTGATGTACTGGGATATATTGTGATTCTGCATGTTTTTAATGCGTGAAGGCTCAGAATGGTTCATGAAGGGTTCAGAAGAGTGTTATTAAATAACAATATAGAGTAATCTTCAAAATAGAAGTGTTTTCTCATAAGTTGTGACATAAAAACTCACAGAATTTTCAAGGTAAATGCATTTTTAAGAATTCAGACAGGAATAAACTGTAGCAGTTTAATTAAATTATCCTTATAACTAATATAACAAAGCATAAAATCCTGGGAAGAGACAGACAGATCTGGTTTCTTCTCAAGACAAAGTGTGAACACCTAAAGCCAGAGAAACTGGTGTTCACACTCTCATTCTTCTGCTGGTGTGAATCTTTCACACCTTTCTCCACAGTGCCCGACTCTGATAGGAAAGATGTCATAAAATCATAGAATGGCTTAGGTTGGAAGGGACTTTAAAGATTATCTAAGTTCAAACTCTCTGCAACAGGCTGTCACACCTTCCACTAGACCAAGCTTCTCAGAGCCCGATCCAGCCTGGCCTGAAACACTTCCAGGGATGAGGCATCCACAGCTTCTCTGGACAACCTGTTCTCACCACTCTCACAGTAAAGAGTGTTTTCTGAATATCTAATCTAAACCTATTCTCTTGCAGTTTGAAGTCCTTTCCCCTTTTTCCTGTCACTACATGCCCTTGCAAATAGTCCCTCTCCATTTTTGTTGTCAGGTCCCTTCAGGTCAGTACCTGAAGGCTGCAATTGGGTCACCTCAAAGCCTTCTCTTTTTCAGGCTGGATAATCTGAATTATTTTAGCCTTTCCTCACAGCAGAGGTGCTCCATCCCTCTGATCATCTTGGTGGCTTGCTCTGGACTCGCTCCAACACGTCCATGTCCTTCCTGTGCTGGGACCCCAGGGCTGGATGCAGCACTGTGGGTGGGGTCCCACCAGAGCAGAGCAGAGGGGCAGAATCCCCTCCCCACGCTGCCTTTGATGCAGCCCAGGACACGTTTGTCTCTCCAGGCTGCCAGGGCACAGGGCTGGGTCATGCCCAGCCTCTCAGCCCCCTGCATCCCCAAATCCTGCTCAGCAGGGCTGCTCTGCATCTGTTCACCCCCAGACTGTGTTGATACCGGGGATTGCCCCGACCCAGGCGCAGCACCTTGCACTTGGATTTGTTAAACCTCATGAGATCCCATGGGCCACTTCTCCAGCTTGTCCAGGACCCTCTGGATGGCATCCTGTCCTTCAGGAGAGTCACTGCACCATATTGGTGCAGTGTCATCTTGGTGTAATCTGCAAATATGTACACTCTTTGTCCTCAAGGCATCAAGGGTACACCTGATCCCTTTGTCTATGTAATTAATGCAGATATTAAGTAACACTGCTCCCAGTCCAGACTCCTAAGGGACAATACTTGTCAGTGATACCCATCAGGACTCTGAGCCATTGACAACTACCCTCTAGATGTGGCAATCCAACCAATGTCTTATTTACCTAACCCTGTGCCTATCAAATCCATCTCTCTCCAGTTCAGAAAGAAGGATGTTGTGAGAGACCATGGCTGTGCCTTTACAGAAGTCCATGCAAGAGACATCTGTAGCTATTCCCCTGTCCATTGATGTAGTCACTCCATCACAGAAGGCCACTGGGTTTCTCAGGCAGGTCATTTGTCTAAGTGGCCAAAATATCCACATATTACTCCTTAAGGCATTATTCCTGGGGATGGCAGATACTTATAGTTCTCGATACTACTCAGGTTGTAGAGAAAATAACATTCAGATCTTGCACTCCCTGGTTACAAGTTCTTGAACAAAGACAGCCACTGCTTTCCCCAGCTGTGCTGGCCATGTGGGCTGAGGTGCCTCCTGCACTGCATTCAAATGCTCTCTGGCTCTAAATACAGCTAACGCCTACAATTAAGAAGGCATGCACTGTCATAGACTAAGTGACTACATAATTTTGCAAGAAAACTCAGAACTTGGGCACCTCCCAGACAAGTCTTTATCATATTATTTGAACTGAAGCACTTACATTTTGCTTTTACTGCACTTCCAGGATACTATCCTGGCCTTCAAAGTATTTTCATTATCTTCCATGCAACTCAAGGTTTGCAGGAAGAGTTGCAGATTACTGGAGCTGCAATGGCATAAAGCCATCTCCACCTGCCAGAGGTTACAGAGCCATAGGTCTAAATGAATTCAAGGGAACTCAGAAGGAATTTGCATTCTGGAAATAAATCCTTTTCCTCTTCTGAATCCTGCAACAATATAAAACTAACTATTTCCCTTTGATGAATGAAAAGTGAACCAGCAAATTATAATGGCATATTCTACTTTGAAATATTTTAGAGTTTTAGATTTATATAAATATAACTCAATCTGACTGCTCTACTCCTGGCTCAAGTTTCCAGAGCATAAGACCTGGTTTCACCTCTACTGACAGTGAATTCACAATTTATATAATAATAGAGTGGATTTATACATGTAGGAAAACAAGGAATGGACTAATGGTAACTTTACTTTACAGAAAATTATAATTTAAGAACTTAATGATTAAAAATTTACCATTACTGGCCCGCTGCTTTATTGTTAGCATTTGTTCTCCAGACAGCTTTGCTTTCTTCATTGCTGAAGTAGCTCTGGGGCATCCTGATAAACTGTGAACAGTAAGGAGCCTGTTAATTTTGACAGGTCATTGAAAAGAAATCTGTAATCCAAACCTGTAATAAAAACAGTATCAGAGACATAGTTTATCTTCACTGCCTAGCACTGAAAGAGTGCACTAGGCTGAAAAAAAAGGACTTACCAGTAGAGATTTCATTGTTTTGTTTTTCTTCCAAATTCTTTTTGTATAGACAGATAATATAAAAGTCAGATACACAATTTCATTTTCTTAACACAAAATACTTTTAATAAAACATTTCATTTTAAAAGCAGTTATTGTGTAAATACTTCCACTTGAATTTACATGTCCCTGCTCTGAATTTCCATCCTTTTTAGATTCAAATATTCAAACATGGAACTGAAGGCTGAGAGAAGAGGACACAAGCTACCTTTCGCATCCAAAGGACCAGCTCTTATAAATTGCTTTTCTTTATGAATTTCACCTACCTAGCTGGCTAAATTGCTGTTTTCTACCTTTTTTTCTTAAGATGGCAGTAACTGTGTGTTGGCTTTTTTGTTGTAGCCCAAGGAAAGTAATTCCAATAAAAATTACCTTGTTTTAATGGGGGATATATGTGTCTTAAAATGAATATTTGTTACATTTATGGATGTACATTCAGTTATCTCTTCTCTCTCACATTGCCAAAATATTAAGGTTTTTAATTACATTGTATAAAAACAATTTGATAGTAAGGACAGTCTTAGCAGCCTTTATTGTAAAAATTTAAATACGGATCACATAGTGCTCAGTATTTAACAAATAATGGTAGACTGAATTACCCCCTTTTTCCAAAATCACATCTTTTATGTAGTTACACTATTGCAGATAAGAGAAAATACAGACTCAATCTAATTTAATGATGGAAAACTATAATCCTCTTCTGAGGAAGCTTTAGCTTTAGTGAAGGGAGTTTGGAAGCTTTCTAAACAATTTCCTGTTGCCTCAACATTTCAGTTTTCACAGCCATGCAAACTGAGTAATGTTATGCACTTTTCATTGCATAAAGACACATTTGTATTTCACCTCCAGATCCAAAGGAAGCCTTTTAAAAATAATTTTTAATTGTGCAAATCAGATTCAAATCTAATACCAAAATATTTTCTCTGTAATACGGAGGAGTGGTGTCTTGATTAAAAGCATTTCTGTAAGTAAAGACACAACTTCCTTGTAAATAAAGTCCTCTAATTTAGGTATAGTGTTTGATTATTGAAAATATTTCTCTGACAATAAGCTACTATTATCAAGTGCAATCATACAAAAAAGGATTGCTCTTTGGAAAATATATTTAAAATATTTTCTCAGGAAAAGAATCTGTGTTCAACATTTTATATAGCTTTGTGATTAAGAAGATGCATAATAAAATAATATTAATAGTATCAAGAAATGGCAACACCTAGTAGCTTTTGACTGTAGCCTAGTTTGTAGGATGACAAATTACTACTCAAATTACTATTGAGTCTGCTACAAACTCAGTGTGTGACTGTAAACAGCTGTCCTCTTGAAGTGTCAAAGGGAGCCCTGGAGATGATTAAGGAGGAGAAGATTTGGTGTTAAGGGAAAAAAAAAATGTTGGCACAGAGAAAAAAAAAATGGGATAACAATGGCATCATTTAGCTGACTTAATTTTTTTTAAACTTTCTGTTGATTTAATGAATTTTCTCATATTTTGTCGTCACTCTTTTTCAGAAGTTAGCATCACTGAGCATTATAAAGACTGCATTAGTTTGCTCTCATCTTGTGCTGCAGCCTTTTCCTCTCTAAAAGTCTTGACTGATGACAACCCCTCAAAAATCAGTCCTCAAACAGCCTATAGGTACAACATTCAAACAGACCAACAAAAACCTGGATTTTAGAACAGCACACCTGAGACCAGAGAAAAATAATCAAACAAATCAAATTTGTTCAGAAGAATTAGAAATCTACTGTGTGATTCAGTGTGCCTAAATACAGATTTTAATGTCAAGGACCCAATCTTATTCCCAGGCCATGATTCTATACACCAGGTTTTCAGGACTTCCTAAACCTGCAGGTATCTTTTCAGCTAGTCTGGAAGGTTATCTCTCCACTGGTGTGCCCAGGGTGCACTCTCACCCTGAGGCCCAGGTACAAGGTTCCATCTGTGCAATACTAAGTTATCCTACTCCACAAAATAGGGTGGTCATATCCTAGCTGACAAACAGCAACTCTCTGTGGCCCATCACCACTGGAGAGAGATGCATTGCAGGGGTAGGCACGTGTGTAACACCTATAGCTTGGATCCAATTCAGGCACCAGATGCCTTCTGCCTAAACTGATCCACAAAGGCCTGTGTGCTGTGCTCCATCCTTGCTGCTGGAACAGTTGGAGACTCATTCCGCAAGGATTATCTACCTTCTTCTGGAGGCACCCAGATAAATCCTGATTTAGTGAGGGGAAAGGCAAAGGGCTGCCTGTTTTTTGGGCATACTAGTGAGGATGCAGAAGGCTTCCACATTCTGTAGCTGGATTAGTTTTGTTCTAATCTGTTCATGATCTAACACAATATGTACAGGCAGAGGAGGGCTTTGAACAACATTGGTTTTTTTTGCAATGCATCTACATGTCTAATCCACATGCCTCTTCTTTTTGCTTCCCCAATCCTTACATGCATGACTTTAACTTGTACATCATGCACCTCTACGACTATCTTTAGCTTGTTATGTGTCAGTCCTTAGAAGAGGCCATGAAGGTTCAAAATTTTCCAGTGGCTTTATGCAATTTAAGAAAGAGTTCAAAACTCCCAATCACCTCAGGTATCCTGCTCGCTCACTACAGGGGAGGATGCAAAAGCCAGGCCATGCCATTGCCTTCTTATACAGATCTTTTCTGGCAAATCTGTATTTTCATTAATTCTATATTGTACTGGAAGCAGATGTGCTCATTTTCCTGAGCCATGCACTTTCCATTTCTGTGAAGCAAATACCAAGTTAGTAACCTAAATCAAGAGTATTGACTTTTACTCCAGATTATTTAAGTTGTCTAAATTCTTCAGAAACGAGTTAGCCAAAGATGGAAATGTGCACCTGTTTTGCTTTTCTCTGTTCTTAATTAAGTTACCCCAAACAGTTTTAAATAATTAAAAAGTAAATTAGGACTTTTAGTATAAGCTTCTATTCTGCAAGGATGTTCTACCTCTTCAATTTTATTTTATTGACCATGTTTATTTCTACTGAAGGAAACCACTCTTTGAATTGCGAACAGGCAAAAGATTTCAAGATATACGGGAAGATGAAAAACAAGGTCAAGTCAGTGTTGCACCAAAAGTGTATTGTTGCTCAAAGGCTGAACCCTACACAGGTGTAAAGTTAATTCAAACAAAAAAGCTTGAATTGAGATCTCAGCAAGACTGAGTGTTGCTTGAGATTTCTAGAAGACTGGGTGGTAGAAGGAGACAGAAGGACAAAAGGAGACAGGAGTAGATATGATTTTATTTTGTTCCTGTGATTGGTCAACAAAAAAATACAAGTGAAAGCTGTTTCAGTGCTTTAAGAGTTATGCAACACATGCTTTAAATATCTCCAAAATGGAAAAAAGATTATGAGAGATATCTAGGTAGTAGTTTTGTTAAGGATAATACTTATGTGAGGACATAAAGTATGCTATGAAGCTGTATCAGGGATACTAGGAAAAGGCCAGCAGGTCATTGGGCACTGGAACTCCCAGGGAAGTGGTCACAGCCTGTCCAAACACAAAGAAGTGTTTGGACAATACTCTCAGGCACATGGTGGGATTCTTGGGCATGGACTTTGATGATCCTTGTAGGTCCCTTGCAACTCAGGATATTCTATTACATTTGAAGCCTTTACAGTTGATGTTTATCACAGGTTTTCAAACTTTACACTGTCTTTTACACAATTCTGCAGCTTATTCATTCCAGCAAAGAATTAGTAAAATGAATCACTGTTATCTCACTTGCTCCTGCCATAATTCTCATACACACAGGAAAACATAAAAACATAAGAATCATAAGAACATATAAACACAATTGAGTATTCTTGCCATAATAAAAATGAGTTAGGGCTTCTAACAACATTGCTGGGGTACTGTTGTAATAAATTTATTATAAACATACCAAACTATGAATTATCCCTGTCAGACTCTGGATGCCACAGGGCTTGAAGACACAGCATTTTGATGGGGCTGCGAGAAGCACCAGCAACCAACTCCTGACTTCCTCTGAGTTTCTAATTCACCAAGAGCTGTGAGTCTCTGCTGTTTTCAACAACTAGATGACCATCAGCACTTTGTTTTGTTGGGATGTAATGTGCCTTGGTTCTTGATAAATTTCTGTTGGGCTTAACCTCTAATTTGAGAAATAAAAGTATTGTCTGGCACATTGTCCTAGAAAAACACCCTCTGTCATAACTTACAAAATACTATAAAAGACTATATGGTGATTGTATCTATTAGAGTTGAACATAAGCTGAAAAATGAATTTTCTTTCTGATTTAGCACTGTGGTTATCTTACTGCAACCACTGCCTCACCATATATTCAGTGGATTTGGAAATAGGGTGAAATTTATTTTAAAAAATAAAAATAAAAATAGTGGGGGAGAAAAAGTTTGAAATGAGTTTTTAGTGTTCAGTGCACATTTACCAAGAAGTTTAGTTTAAAAAATGAATTAATATGAGGTAAAATCCTGAACTGTCTCAAGAATGTAATTGCACTGTCTTCAGGGATGCAAACAACAGAGGCCACCAGAGTGGAGGATCATTGATCAAGTGGAGCAATTGTCTGGGTGACTGATTTTAGTTATCTGGGTTCCAGCTGTGTGTTAAATGTATTTTTTAACTCAGTGGACAGAAGCAGTTTAGTCCCTCTTGAAGCTGGAGGCTTTGCACTTTGCTTGTCAAGTGAAGAAAACATTTTCAAAACAGAGAAGTAGGTATATGGGAAAGGAGGAGATAGAGGTCAAACAACTTTTATATTTGGTATGTCAAGTGTTGACGTTTACAAATAAAGAAAGAACAGGGTATAAAGAAACCAGAGCCTCAACCTGGAGCACCCAAAAATTATCCCGAGGACAAATTTTATAAACCCTGGAAGATGTTTATAGATTCACAACCACAGTGATTTTTCAAGAAGAAAATGAAACACTTCTCCTGTTTATTAAAAATAGCATTGTCTATAGACTAGAGGAAGGAACAAGTCACTTTCAAGGGACCTCTTTTAACTAGAGATATATTCAAAACAAGTCCCAGATGTAAATCCTTTGAAATTCAGGGAAATACAGATCACAGTGAGAAAGACTGTTTTATTTTGATAATGGCTGAAACCTTACTTTTACAACTAAACTCCTCAACTATTTGCTAATGTTTGAAGTTCAAGTCAAGAGATCAAACTCAGTGATCAAAGTAGCCCATTCCTTGGTTGAATATTAAATCCATGAACCACTCTTTTTTTTTTTTTTTTTTTTTTTTTTTTTTTTTTTT
>VWZN01020605.1:73899-87012 GCA_013396955.1 Regulus satrapa | reverse complement strand
TTTTTTTTTTTTTCTATGTTGAAAGGTATCAGCTTTAGGGACTTCCTTATTCCCATGAGTTAATTCTGCTACACACCTTAAAGGATGAAATACTCTATGCACAACTCCAGCAGAGATAAAAGGAACCCTCCCTAAACCAGCACTCATTTTTATTTACATTCAAGGGTGATTGGCTTTTCCCCAGGTTCTTAATGAGATGTGAGGCAAAGGGAATCCAGGAGAGAGGTTCTGCAAATAAGGTAGTTTTGTTTTCATGGAGATTGCTGTGACTCACAGAGGAATCTTGTCTCCCCACACAACCCCAGCTGCCTTTGTGTGGTGTTTGGTGTCTGAAAAAATTCATCTGTTTAGCTCAGTTTCAGAATTCTTGACTGGAAAAGAATTATTTTTATTAATGTGGCCCTTTATAGGTCTTTTTTCCTAGGTCAAGCTTTTTGTTTGTTTGGTTGGTTGGTTGGTTGGTTGGGGTTTTTTGTTTTGGGTTTTTTTGGGTGCTTTACAACTCATACCTCAATGCTTGCTGTGAAAACATTCAATTTTGAATTGGAGAGAAATCTAAGTTAAAATTATTAAAAACTTGATGTAACATGAAAAATGACAGCTCCTAATTCAAGTTATTTTCCAAATGTGCTGAGGAAGCACCTCAGTTGAAATTATTTTCTATTTAAATAAATCATTGCTTCAAAAGTAAGAAAAATCAAACCACTACCCAAATGGCCATAAAAAAATATATAGCCATTAGGACTAAAACAAAATGCAAGCTTTTCAAAATTATTTTAATAATACCTGATAATTGTTTCAGAAAAAACTTTCTGGAAAGAACTGTGTTCTTATTTTAGTGAGGGGAGGGTTGAAACAGCATTAAAATCTGGTCAGTCAGGCACCAAATGGACATCAAGAAGGAGTGAGTGGCCATACAGAAAAAGAGAAGGTATTTGGGGTTTTTTATTGGTGATTTTAAAAGGTAAGATAATGTTATAGCTTATTTATGCCTATCCCTCATAACAAAAGAACAAAGAAGGCATTGGTAAGAAAAACAACAATAGTAATTATGCAGAATTGTTAACATGGCAAAGCTGAGAGAAAAGGCCCTGAGAGCAGACTCAATTTGAAAGGAATCCTCCTGGGGCATAAATATACACCAGAAAAGGGGTAAATTAATCTTGAAATGCTGGAACTGTAAGAGCACTGCCAAAGTTGCCCTTCAGCTAGGCACAGCAGTGCTCTGGCAACTTTACATCATATTTAGTGAACTGAAGCTGCTTAGTCAGCAAAGAGGCTTTGTGGGTGGGCTTCTCACATGTGTTAATGAGCTTTGACCTGTATCATCCCTGAAGAGGGAAAGAGGTTTGGCTCTTGCCCAGTGTGCAACAACTGCTCAAAAATCCCTCATTTGTTCTTTGGCAAGTGAGTACCCACTGCAGCACATTACACCACCCTCAGGTGGCCCCAGCACTAAGCCACAGCTGAGTGCCCCGGGAGCTGGGGACTGACTCCTGCAAAGCTTATCAGCCTCTCTCCTGTCTGGTGACTGCCTACAACGGGACAGATGACCTGAAGACCAGTGGATTTACTGAGCTGTTGAATTAGAAGAAAGGTTGAGATTTCTCTGTGTATAAATAGGTGAAATGTATGTTTAGCTACACACCTCTGATTAGTGCTCTTAGGTGGCTTAAAATTTCAAGGGCTCTATTTAGTGACCAAGTACAGCTCACTTTGCCACTTAAAATGAAGCACAAATTCTCTAAACTCTTTGTATAGACAACAAGGAGAAAAAAAAATGTATTTTAAGAGGAAAATTCATCCCTCCTGAAATCTAAAAGGTCATTCTGTATTCTCTGCTTTTTTTTATGAGCTATGTCTGGAATGAGGACAAGCAGACTTATAACCAGACAGCTTCTGCTAAGTGCCTGAAATCAAGGAGGTGTCACATTGCAAGCACCTGTACAATTGCTGTCTGCTGTAATTTGTCTGGTCTGCTAAGCAAATGATTTTTCTTGTTTATACGTTGCAGTCTGCTTTTTCTAATATGGATTTCATATTATTTTCTCTGTGACTGTCCCAAGATAAGTAAACCTCTTAAGTCCTTTTAGATTAGCTTACTATCAAGAACCTTCCAGTTCAAAAAATGGTACATCTGATTAAAATGTTGTTCCATCCTTCTTTCAGCTTGTAATGAAAAGAGCTGGCTGAACTACCTGCAAAGGGCCTAACTCTTTCAACAACCAGGTTCTGCATTTAGTCACTTCTAACTTTTGCCAATTTTAATTGATCTGACTGAAATCTTCAGTGGTAACTGTCAGGAGAGGTTCATTTTCTTTTCCCCCTTAAATGTCATAGCAAAAATCTTTCTATTTCTCAGAATATACTTCTATACCACTGTTTTGTCCATATGCATTGTTTTGTCCCTACTGAGGAGAACAAAAAATCCAAATAATTCCATTAATATCTCTAATGTCTGTGAATTGGAGCAAGAAACAACATTTCATGGGGTGTTGCTCTGAGTTTAAAGATGAATTCTGCTGTCCTCACAAAAATGAAAGTAGATTGGGCAGAGCTATAAGCATCTGACAGACTGTCCCTTGGACATGCTAAGTGGATGTGAGTTACTGTTTAGTGCAGACCCTCCATGTACTCTGTATGTATAAGTGGGAGCCTTCCCTGCCACCAGCCCTGTTCAGGGCTGCAGGGCCTGGAGCAGAGGAATGCTTGCTGGAAGCAACACCTGAGGCTGCCTGTCCTGCTCTGCCAGTGCACCAACTGCTGCAAATGCTGGGGACTGAGAAGCTCAGAACTAAGAAGACTGAACAGTAGCCACAGGGACAGAGAAGGGAAGAGGGCCAGAACACTACAGTAGGAGAGGAGGAGGACGGGAAGAAGAAGGTAGCAAAACGTGGTCTAGGAAGACCCTTTTCCTTGAAGGTCAACACGAAATTACTAAGTAAAAGAAGTCTTTGCACTGCAGGCCCCGCCTCACAGATTTTTTTTTTTCTTTATGTATATTATTATTGTATTTAATTGCTACATTTCTTTTCTTGTCTTCTTGGAATTGTCAATGCACTTCCATGCCTGTCATCTTTTAATGATGTCATCAGGATGATGTTTATCATTTTCATTTGTAGCTCCTGTTAAATGCAGTGAATTCGGTCAGTTCTTCTATACTCTTAATGATATATGATGTTCTCCTGCTGAATTGCAATGTACAGCTTGTAGGAAGAATGAAGAGATGGGAAACAGCAAAATAAATCAATGGCAGGGAGGGGACAGGCAGCTTAAGACCAAATGAACAAACACCTAAACAACTTAAAAACCTAACAGAGAAAAAGTAAAACAATGAGAATGAAGAGTGAATTAATCTTGACACAAATGCAGCACTCTGTCAACTTACTGTAGTGACATAGAAACATGGACAAGAGTTGATCTGACAAGAGATCTGGCTAGGAATAGATGCAATCATGTATTTTAATGCATTGCATATTAAAATCTTCTTACAAATCTGGAGTTTGACAGTATTTATGGTCCATAAATAGAAAAAAAAATCTCTCTGCAAAGTTTTTACCATTTTCAGTGTACAGCACAGCAACACCTTTCAAAAGATATTGCTGGACACAAATTCCTGACAAATAGGGTATTTTGGAAGTTGAAAGCACCTTGAGAATTCAGCTTGCAGTTTGGATCCTTTGTGTTTTAAAGGATGCTCACAATTGGCTTAACTGTGAGCCTCTAAGCCTACTCAAAACCTAAAAAGAAGTGGATCAGAGATGGAAAAGTGGGCAAATACCCACTGGGAATTACAAGGCTGTTGCTAGGGGATGCAGAGATGCAGCTAGAATAGCAAAAGTTCAGCTCAAATTGAAACTGGCCAGAAATGTAAAAGACTCCAAGAAATGGTTTTTAGGTATGTAGAGAGTAAGTGGAAAGAGAAGGAAAATACTGCACACTGTTATATGGGAGAGGTGAATTAGTCACCAGCAATGAAGAAAAGCCAGAGGCTCTTGACACTTCCTTCACATCTGTCTTTACTAACGCTGTTGGGCCCCAGGTCATAGGAGCAAAATTCCAGGTGGATGCAAACACAGACTCCCATTGCTGATGGAAGAGTTGCAAGTGAACTGTTATAGGATCTTGGCACTACAAATCCATGGGCCCTGACATGGGTCCTGACACCTGAGGGTGTGAGAAGCGCTGACTGATGTTGCAAGGCTCTTCATAATCTTTGAGAAGCTGTGGAGATCAAGGGATATCCCAGAAAACTGCAAGAGAGATAGTGACAACCCCACCCACAAGAGGGCCTTATAGGAAGATCTACAAGCTCTTTAGCCTTATTTCAGTCTCTGGGAAAGTTATGGAATGACTCCTCCTGGGGGCTGTCAGAAGTCAGATGAAGCACATGATTGGGAAAAGCCAGCGCAGATTCCCTGAGGGCCACCCTGCCTAACAAATCTGCAAAAGAAAATTTGCTTTTTGTGACAAAGTAACCTGCTTGGTTGATGGGGGTGAGTGGGCATCAGTAGACATTATCTACCAGGGTTTCTCCAAGGCTTTTGATATGGTTTCCCATGGCCCCCTCCTAGAGAAGCATGTGCTATGGTCTGGACAAGTGGTCTGTGTAGTGGGTTGGAAACTGGCCGAGAGGTTGCACACGGGGTGGTGGCACACAGCTCCTTTGCAAACTGGCAACCTGCCAAAAACAGGATCTTCCAGGGATCCATACTGGGCCCAACCCTGTTTGCAGTCTTCATAAGTGATTTGGACAATAGAATCAAGTGCATCCTGATGAAGTTTGACAATGATACCAAACTGAGGAGGGAAGTGAACTCTTTGGAAAGGCAAGGCACAATGCAGGAAGACCAGGATATGCTGGGAAAGTGGGCTGACAAGAACCTTATGAAGTTCAACCAAGACAAGTGTAAGGTCTTGCACCTGGGAAAATATTCAGGGGCGCAGCACAGGCTGGGGTCTACGTATTTGTGAAACAGCTCTGTGGAAAAGGATCTGGGGGTCCTGGGAATGACAAGCTCAGTGTAAGTGAGTGGTGCTGCTGTGGCACAGAGAGCCAGTGGGGCACTGGGCTGCATCAACAAGGCCATCACCAGGGACACAGAAGCCATTGTCCCACTCAGTGCTTGTCAGGCCACACCTGGAACACAGTGCCCAGTTTAGGCTCACACTATGCAAAAGGATGTGGACAGGATGACCATTGCTGACCTAATGACACATATTTTTATGTTTTTAAATGCTGAGGCTGGGAAACACTGCTGTTAAGACAGGATGTGACTTCAGGCAATTATTAGAAACTCTACAACAATTTAGGAGAAAATTTGAAGCCACTAGCCTGTATTTTGTAAAGCATCTGTATTACAGAGCTACTGCCTCTTTGGGGGCACCCACCCCACATAAACCCTGGGGTGAGATGCTA
Source organism: Regulus satrapa (assembly GCA_013396955.1). Taxonomy (NCBI): domain Eukaryota; kingdom Metazoa; phylum Chordata; class Aves; order Passeriformes; family Regulidae; genus Regulus; species Regulus satrapa. Next base: position 81,593 of record VWZN01020605.1, on the reverse strand, counting down.
TTCTATGGTTCCAAGCACCAGGAGGTTTGACTGTAGGTGGTACTTGCAAATCTTCCCTTCAGAAGCTGAGGATGATCACAGAGGATTTTTATGCAGTATCTATTTCTAGCAAAGCATATTTAATGAGAAAAAGGATTTGCATATGACAAATTTACATCTCCAACCTTCTTCCCTCACATTTGTCATCTCATAAGTGCTTTGAATGCTTGAGAACTTAGAGGTCCTCTGAGGATCTTTGTGACTATAGGTATCAGCCAGCTTGCAGAAAGCAGCTGTGAGGGCAGCTCCTGTCTTGAGGATTTTTTAGTTGTGGTTTTATTTTTCTTTGTTTGTGGTTTTTTGTGGGTTTTTTTTTCCCCTCTTTTCCTAATCTGTCTGTTCGTAAGCTTAGTTGTGTAACTCAGTGCTATGACCAACACAGAATTTTTGGAGGAAACAACAGTAGCAGTGCTCCTTCACCTTGGGAGATGTGTGTGTGGTAATGGCTGAACTGAGTGAATTTCCTGTGAACTTTCTGACAGCCTTACCATTAACTAAAGCTTCCTATGCATAAAATGGATAGCCTGTAACAAGTGTCATGTGTAATCATCTCCCATAACCACTTATATGTTCCTTCAGAAGGAAAAGGTAGTGGATGATATCCATGGCTCCCCCCAGGCACATCTAGACATTTTGCAAACACAGTGGCATGCCTGTGCTGCTCAAATACAAATCCTGTTTTTTAAACTTTTTTTGGGATCTTGGAGTCCTATTGTTCTCAGCAAGGATACAGGTTCACTAAAGAAAAATCACCCTTCCCTACACTTTCATCTCTATTTTGCATTACCTTGTTAATGGGAAAAAATACTTATAATTTTATCATCTCTTGTACATTACCCCTCTACTAACATGTTTCTGTGCTGGTTTAGTCTGAAATAGAAATAATTTTCTTCACAGTAGTTGGTATGAAGCTGTGTTTTTGATTTGTGATGGAAACAGTGTGGATAATTCAGGGATATTTTCCTTACTGCTGAGAAGTACTCACAGAGTCAAGACCTTTTCTGCTTCTCACCCCACCTCACCACTGACTGGGGCTGGCAGTGCCCAAGTTGGGAACTGGATGGGGACACAGCTGGGACAGCTGATCCCAGCTGACCCCAGGGATATCCTACAACATATGGTGCCATGCTCAATATACAGAGTGGGGGGAAGAAGAAGAAGGAAGGGGGGGACATTTGGAGTGATGGCTTTTGTCTTCCCAAGACACCATTACTTGATGTAATGGTTCAGTCATTCCCGCTCTCCTGGGAATGAGTGAACACCTGACTTCCCATGGGAAATCAAGTGCCCTTGGGCCCAAGGGAATTAATTCCTTGTTTTGCTTTGCTTGTGAGTGTGACATTTTCTTTACCTATTAACCACCACCCACAAGTGATCTCACTTTCACACTTCAGATTCTCTCCCCCCTCGTGCTGGAAGTGAGCAATCAACTCTGTGGAGCTGAGGTCCTGACTGGGGTTGAACCACAGCACTTTCCTTAGTAAAGGGAATTTAAAAGCTGCATTAATATGTTTGAAATGGGTAAACACTGATGTAAATAAAAGTGACCTGAGGATGGGAGCAAGAACACAGTTTTAGATCTGAAAAGGCATTTCTGCAGGTAATTTCCACTGAATTCAGCACAAGAATATTCCCTCTCTGTGCTAAGGACCAGGGTTGCTAAATCTAAGTATATTCTGAGAAAGTCCCCACTGATCACAGCACTAGAAATTATGCCATCCATAAAACTCTTCTTAAATCAAACATGGGGATGCAAGGGTCAGTTCAAGAACTAAACTGAAAAGCTACAGTATAATAAGCAATTTGCATTTCATTATAACCTATTTAATTTATCTATCTACTGATTCCATGCTTACATGCCTTCCAATTCATTTTCATATTGCTGATAGGTCACCTAATTTCACACTGGCCTGTCTTCCTATCAGAGGCTCCTTTTTGAAGCATAGCACACTTAATCCTATGCTTCAAGTCCCTCTTGATAACTCTCTGTTTCCATTCTTTCCTAATGCAAACTCCTTGACAAAATAAAACTATTTACAGAAATTTCTGTGAACAGGCAATGAAATGTTAAAATGCAGAAACTTTTGTTGATACCTTTGATCTTAGGGTAGGATTCAAAATTCACTGAAATTTATGACTTTTTAAATTGGCCATTTAATTCTGAATCATAAATGTGAATGTAGGAATATGCATATATTTAAATTCCAGACTACATACCAGTTGGAGAAGGTTTTTACTGGCAAAAATGAAGACATTAACTACTCCTTCCTGAGGAGTCTTTACTAGCTCAGTTAAAGGCCACAGACCTGTTTTCCCCTCATGCATCCTGAAACTAGCTCTACCTGCAAAAGAACTTCCATAAGTCTGGTCTCACCGGGTAAATGACATAGCATTGCTTCTCTTCAGAAGGTGAGAATTTGAGATTTACAGCCATGGCTGTATAGGAAAGTGTTATTAGCGGTAGAAGATGAGACTACAGTCTGTTAGAAGGGATCAACGTGAAGTAAGGGAATGCTTCATCCTTATGTAAGAAAATGGAATGTCTGTGATTTAGGTGAGATTGAGCTCCACATTATGGCACCTGGGTTTAAACATCTGCATGGGAACTATGTGTCAAAGCTGCCATGGAGTTCTGGGGCCTGTTCATTTAACAAGACCAGCACCCCTGCAGATCCCCTGGCAGGCACATTCAGCTCTCAGATGTCATAATCAAAGAATGGACTGTCCCACAAGTCTTCAGTCATTTGGCCAACAGGGTATTGCTATACTGCATGCCCTAAGAGCACTGCAAATGGCATAAAGTACCTATTTGTGGGCAGGAGAAACCACTCCCTGACACACTCAGTGAAATTTATGGTACAACTGATTAAAAGCCAGTATCTAATTCACTAAGTGGACAGCTCTCCCAGATCCACTGATCCTGGAAGTGGAGTAAATGCATCCTCCATCTTGTATGAGCAGATTCTTAAGGTAGGTGAACTGTCCTGATGTTCAATCCTACATGAAGGGCTTGATTCAGTTGTCCATACACAGGAATGAAGTGCTATTTGAGAAGATTTATCACTAAGACTGATAAATATTACACTGGACCTACTTTTCTGAGCAGCAGCTGGAGGCCATATAAGTAGCTCAAAGGCATCTAAAATGGCTCTATATGCTTTTCTTTGTGTGAGCAAATGAACCAGCCATTTTTAACAGCCTTAAGAATTCTACAAGAACTAATAATATTTTAAAATAATATGGCTTGTTATTAATATTACTGCTGCTTATGGAAGCTTCGAGAAGTTATTCAATTTGTTCACAACTTAGAATACTGGCCTTTTTTACATCAAGACAATTAAGTAGGATCAATCAACTTCATCAGTCTTTTTAAGCAACCATTCATTTTGTGAATGATGTCTCCTCAGTTTGTCTCCTCATCAGTTAGCCTCTTCTAACAATGGACCTTTTTGCCCAAAAACTAATCTTATAAGGTAAGCCAATTACAAGTTTGTTTCTACTGTAGATAATGGTACAAAAAAAACCCCATGTAGCTGCTCTGTAGCAAAATGTCATATTTAGGTTACTCTATTAGGGTTTTTTTTTCATTAAAGCATTCCCTAAAAATAAAAATCTCTAGCCTCAAATTGTTCTTTGAATTGTTAAGCTTAGTATCAGTACATTGCTCTTAGAATGTAGTCATCCTTGTTGCAATAATTTTATCCATGAAACCATAAGTACTATGTGAATACTCCTTAAAAGCAATCTCCCAGTAATTATATTGTAGCTTATATTAACTAAGGGTAAAATAATTCCAAAATTATAATGACAGATTTCTCTGAGTTAAAAAAGTGTTACACCATTATGAAGAAAGTCAAAGTTTAGAAAACTTAAACCCACATATTATCTGCATAAATGGTCAGTTTTGCATCTCCTACCTCCTGAAACCTCTGGGAGCTGCAGGTTATGTGATACATTCAGCTACTCAGGTAACACCTGAGGTCATGGACCAGAAACCCTTCATACTAGATACCATAGAACACTGAATAGAAAAACAACCCTGAGCCTAAATGATAAACAGGAACTATGTGCACAAAGTCAGGAGAGGCTGAAGTAAGGTTAAGGTTTCTGAGTGAAGCTGTAAAGGATTGTCAAAGAAAGAATCAAAGGAAATAGTTACAGGCAAGAGAAAGAAGAAGTACACTTTGCACCTCTGCATCTAGAACTGACTACAAAACAAGATGAAATTGGTTTAGCTAACTAAAGGGTACAGAAGTTCAACTGAGGTCTGCCTGGAGAGGGTGACAAATTAGGGACATCAACTTGACATACTTGAAATAATGGAGTTCTATATTAGTGATTATATAAGAAGAAATTTGCTCTGACATTATAGTCATTTTCAGGCCTAGATTCCCAGATAGAGCTTAAAAAAAATCCTTGTTTCTTCATAATCTAATATCTAAAATGGCAGCAAGATTTATCCCTGACAGACTGGCCACTTTCTCATTCTTTTACAAGCTATGAAGCTCTCTTATTTTTGCCAAGTTTATGAAAAATCAAGCTTTGTATTTCTTTTGTCAAATATTTACATTCCGTTAGTTTTAAATAATATTCTGTATTCTACATATATTATCTTCAACAAAAATGTTAATTACAAATAAATAAAAGTACTTTGGTTTTATGGAACTTTTTCTTAATATTCTTCAGTTCCACGCTCTGATGTCTGAGAATCAAGAATGTGTTTGACATCTCTGAAAATGAGGTGGACTCAGATATATCTTACAATGTGTACAGGATGATTTGTCCAGAAATATGTAATAAAACAATAGGAACTTACAGTTACTGCCATGCATGATTTTTCCCCTAAAAATTTCTATATATTATGGATACAAATGCAGGTCTGTATCTGTACAAAAAAACCCTTGTGTGTCTGGATTTGCAGTTATGGACAAATACACATAAGTAGATTATTTTTTAATGTAATAATGAAATTCAGAAGGAACAGAGAAATGCCAAATGACAAAAAGCTGTATTTTAAATCTGATTTGAATAATAAACATAAGTGAAAAACACAAGTCATTGTTACTCACCTACGATGAGTAAGAAAACTACCACTGACATGTCCTGAGCCATCACATCCTGGTGTTGGACATGACATTCCTTCCGTCTTCACTGACTTCCAAGAGAACTGTGAGCCATTTAGGTACCCATCCTTTTGCCTTTTGGCAGCAAGAGGACACCCTGATGCACTGCGATGGGACGCGTACTTTCCAGTTATATGACCCTGACCATCACAGCCAGGAACTGGACATCTGCATAGCAGAGAGATGACAGAAACTTTATTGTCTTGCCATGATAGACCTGGTAGCCTCCACAACAAAGTCAAAATAAATCTGACACAAAAAGGAAAGAATAATCCCACACTGTGTTTGCAACTAGTCAAGACAGTGGGTAAAATTACAAGCAGAATTTTACAATTTCTTTAGAAAGAAAAAAATTTTCTTTGATAAGTTCTAATGAGGCTAGCCAGTAGATGGAGTCACAGCTGTTTACATGCAATTGCAACAAAAGGACTGAGATATGCATTTGAATTGCAGGTGTTTATCACAGTAAATATCACAACAGAATTGAAATATTTGCTACTGAGCCCTGATCAGCAGTAAAATTTCTCATAAAGCATAAAGTATTACTTAGTATAATCCTTGGTAAATTTTATTTATAGGAATGGAACCCAAAGAAGACTTGTCTGAAGTAATGAAAACTTCATGTATAAACAGTTAGTTATGACATTATTGGAGCCCATTAGAAATGCTGAGCTCCTTTAACCACTCTTTGAATAGGGTAACTATGAAACTATGTGCTACAGCCCAGAGACCAATGAAGGCAGTTCTGTATTCATCTGATGGTTCTCCTTACTTGGGAATCTCCCCATACATTTATCTATATACTGCTTTGTACATTTTTTACTAAAAAACAAATAACCAAGGTTAGAAAGAACAGGTGAGAATCTTCAAAGTTAAATGATTAAGGAAAAGTATGGTTTGTTTGTTTGTTTGTTTGTTTGTTTGTTTCAATGTGTTGCTACATAACACACATCAAAACTAAAGGCAAATTAATTCACTGTTTGAGAACTAAAATATTCCTGCAATTCTCCACTGAAGATCTGGTCCTGAATGGTCCAAGCAGTCACTAAACCCACCAAGTTCTGTGGCCATTTATACCAGAGTGCCTTGCAAGAAGAAACCAAAACCTCTAGGTAGGCATTTGTTTCTCTTGCAAACTGCATGATCAATCAGATTTGTTGCAGCAGTCTCATATAAACACTCAATTCTCTATTCCCATAACTAACTTTATTTAGCATGTATGGTTTGCCTGTAGCATGCAAACATGTTTAAGGGACATTTAGGAGAGAAATACCTAAGTGGTTTGTTAATATCATGTGAAAATGAAGAATTTTAAACTGTTTCTAAATTACAGAAGATTGTATCCTTAGCTAATGATGTATTCTTTGCTGAAACAATCAGCAAATATTTGCTCAAAGAGATCAGTGTGGTCATCTGCCCTTGGATAACTATCACACAATAACATTTATGGTTTAAAAAAAAAACCTGATGATATATAAGACCTTATAAAACATACAAAAGCCCTTAAACAATATTTGTTCTCACCTAATTGGCTCTTGGTCTTCTTTGTCTTCCTTGCTTTGTGCTATCCTGATTCCACTTTTCTTTGCTCGCGGACAGCCTGAAAGACTGTGTGAAAGAGAACATTTTAGAATGCTATTTCTCATTCTTGGGTACACTTTACAAGAATACACTTTCTATTCGAGAAACTGGCAGAATAGGCAATCCTGTCCAGTTCCCACAATCAAAGCTCAGATGGGTCAAATGAGCAGAGCTGCAGCAGCCACCAGGAGGTGGGATCCACATGTGTGCATCTGCGATGCAGGACAGGACTGTGCAGACCATACACACAGGAATGCCCTGAGTGAGGGAACTTCTGTTAAACTCTTAAACCCTCTGTCTAATAATGCCTTCAGCTGACTCAGTAGCAGCACTGTCATCTGTAAAAGGAATAGAAGCTGGTGCTTCAGGGCTGAGCGACATCATGTCCTCTTTGTCTGAGAGGGATGGAAGAATAGAAAAACAGGAGTATTTCTTCATAGGACTAAAGATTTCTCTCGGGAGCACATTAGCAACATTATCAAACCTTCCCAAACATCACATTACAATTCTGTAGAATGATTGAACAGAAATGTGACAGAGCTCAGAGTTTTCAATGCCTTCCAGAGAAGTGGTTCCAGTGCTCAGTATCCACGCAGACAAAAGGATTTGGTAGACACAGTTATATGTTAGGCTAACCAATATTACATGTAACTAAATACTAAGAATGTTGCTTTCAACTACACAAGCTCATCTTCCCTTTGCAGATGAAGAATTCATTATAGAAACTACTTCATTACTACTATAGAAACTACTTATAGACTTGACAATGACCTTAAGAGATATTTAAAGATTTTTTTAGGCAGTTGATATCTGAGGAAACAAGTATTTTCTATTAAAAAAAAAAAAATCATGCTTGGTTCTCTATTTAAATGTTATTTTCATCTTAGCTATCCACATACAAAAAAAAAAAAAAAAAAAAAAAAAATCCCCCAGAAAAAACCTTTCAATGTT